>CM055265.1:208016145-208259614 GCA_029237695.1 Conchocele bisecta | reverse complement strand
TATACCCCCATATGTACAGTTTATACCTGATATGCTCGAGTGGCTGTATCTTGAAGAACTTGCGCCAGTTTCCCCAGTTGTCATACAGCAGCTTCCTCTCATTCTCCGACGAGCCCTCCTTCCAGTGGCCCTGTGTCGTGGGAAAATTGGCACGGTGTTGGCTCAGTTTATCTCACAAGTTTTGTTTGTTTGTTTATTGGTTTTTAACAGCCTATCAACAGCTAAGGTCATTTAAGGCCGGGCCAACAGGTTCGATCCCACATTTAACCTGCTGCATTGGGGGGGGAATCCTAAAATCAAAACTGAATATTTACATCGAAACAAATATAAATTCAACTCTGAAATTGGAATAACCGGACCTGGTGCAAGGTCCATACCACACCAAAGTCACTTGGCCCCTTCCCCTAAATGTAATACTTGTAGGATTACTCTTAAAAGGGGTATAAAGGATTACTCTTTTAAGGGGTATAACCAGATTCAACTCGAGCATACATGAAAGCCAAAGACGTACCTGAGGGTCAAACCAGATCTCCGAATCCCAATCGTTAAATACCAATCGCATACTCCCACCTACCACCCATATGTCACAAGTTTATTTGCAAGACTTAGAGTACAGTTCATTCACCTGGACAGAGCTCCAGATAAGGTGCATATTGGCGTATTTTACGCAATTATTTCTGCTGAATACGCATTGATTATCAAAAGTGGGAGTACAAAATACGCACAGCAATGTGAAAATACGCATTGATTTTCAAATTGAGTAGTGAAAATACTGTCATAACGTTGAACATTCACTTAGTTGAGCTGCAAAAAGCATTAGCTTTTTGCAGCTCAAATAAGTGAATGTTTAAATTTGTTATATTTTCGTTATCATTTGTTCCCTATTTAGTAATGAAGAAAATCAATACCGGTAATCCATTTGTAAAAGTAAAATACGCAATGATTTTGAAATCAGGGGGTATAGTACGCTTTAGACACAAAGCTTATCTGGAGCCCTGCTGGACAGTCAATAATCTCATTGAACAGGTGGACAACCATGCTCTAAGTTATTTATCCCACCCCTTTCCAATGGCCCTCATCATAATTTATAATCACTACATTTCCACAGATGACCCCTTTTGGTCAGGTAACAAAAGTGCCAATGGTCACAATATACACTCGTTGAAGCTTATTCAGTGAAGAAAGGAAAATTCTGAAAATAATAGTGTCCTTCGTCTTGCATGATAAACATGCAGAGCTCCAGATAAGCTGCGTATTTGCTTAATTAAAATTAACACGACTGGAAATTGTCTAACCTTATAATAACTACCATTTTCAAACAGTCGTATACAAAACTTTAAAAAAATACCACCTCGTTACAGAGCATGAAAAATCAGTCAGCACTAAAGTACGGTACCTCGTGTAAAGGGAATGCCGCGGAGTAGTAATTATCGGACAACATCTTCTTGATACCTGCAATGGAGAAAAAAATAATACAGTGAAACCTCTCTAAAAGGACACCCTGCATATAACCACTCTGAAACGTATTGGAGAGCTTTGCAATCATGATCATACATTAACATATGAGATAAATGATAAAAAAAAACCATCAAAAATAAGATCACAGAGGTTGCCTTTTGTGTCCGTGACATGTCTGTGACTGACTGACTGACCCTAACCCACTGACCCTAACCCTAGGGCTTATGGCATTGTGGCTGCTCTAGCAACTGATCTGCTAACAGTCATACCACAGGTTGAAGTAACAGACCGAGGTCTATACATACAGTAAATATACACATAAAAGCATTCATAAAAGAAAAAAAATAAGCTAACAATTTTTTTTTACTCCCTATAGACTTATAAGTCTATATGGAGGGAGTAAAAACAAATTTAGCTTATTTTTTTTCATTTATTGATTCTTTTAGACATATTTAATGTATTTATAGACCTCGGTCCTTTACTTCAACCTGTGGATTATCAGTGTTGAAAGTGGTTTACAGGTACTCTAATACAAATAGCTAACATACATTGCCGATTTATTACCGTGAAAGATAGTATTTACAAAAGTTACAAGAAGAAATGTGCTTTTGGTTCTTGTATAACAATGACATCCAGAAACCATCCTAGATGAACGTAAACTGTTTGTACTGGGCTAGATTCAGACGAACCATAACATCTACAGTGTTTGTCACTATTTTTAACAATTCTGCAAAAACCAGGAACACACTTTTCCGACATTTCGGCACAAGGTCTTCATCAAGGAATTAGTTTAACTAATTCCTTGATAAAGACCTTGTGCTAAAACGTCGGAAAAGTGGGTTTCTGGTTTTTGCAGAATTGATGAACATATTGTATTGTTGTGGAAAGATATTATATTTACGATTTTGAAACAATATCCTGTATATTTCTTAATGGAATAGTCCGACATTACCATTGAATGGTCCATGTTATATTTAGTGGTGAAAGGGTTAATAATGAAAGTTATTTATATTACTGCAATAAAGTGTAAAAAGTATGAAGTAATTGTTAAATCCTGACTGAACAGAAAGAGCACTAACACACAACAATTGTCGTCTGCTGTTGCTTTTATATATTGCATTATTTCTCAATAAAAACATGGTTTGACAGCACTTCAGAATCATTTCCAATGGAAATGATTCTGAAGTGCTGTCAAATTTTGTTGTAAATTATTCTAAAGTGCTGTCAAAGCATGTTTTTGATGATAAAAATGGAAAATAAACAGCAGACGACAAAAAAGATATCGCTGTAAGGGCTAATACACACAAAATAACAGCTAGACAGAGCAAACAGTACCTACAAAATAAATGTTGTCAATGTTTTGTGTCAATTAGTACCATTATTTAACTAGCTAGTGTCTCATCAAATTTCCAACAGAGGCTCGAAGCTTCTACCCATCAGTTTTGAGACAGTTGCCTTAAAGGTACATGCCCACCCAGTAGGAACAAAATGTTTTTTATAGGAATTAAAGTGTAAAGTTAAATAAGTGTATACTTGTGTCATTATTCCACCAGTTCTAAACATTATGAGAGCCCACTATACAGATATAATCATTTAGTAATATTTATTTTACTGATAGTGACTCGCGGTGGTATCAGGCTATTTTCATAATCAAATGAGGCATGATATTTTGTAATTATTTATACTAATTAAATGTGTCACCTGAAAAAATTATATTTTTGACAGATTATAAAGTATGATCATTGCGTCTGATATAAAATGTAGTATATATAATGCCAATCAATTTGTGGGGTAATTTTTAGAATTGGTGGAATATTGACATAATTATACACTTATTTAATTCCTCTTCACCCTTAGACAGCTGTCGTCTGCTGTTGCTTTTATATCTTGCCTCATTTCTCAATAAAAACATGGTTTGACAGCACTTCAATGGAAATGATTCTAAAGTGCTGTCAAAGCATGTTGTAAATTATTCTAAAGTGCTGTCAAAGCATGTTTTTGATGATAAAAGTGGAAAATAGAAAATAAACAGCAGACGATAAAATAATTAAGAATTTATTTTGCATTCCTATAGTTCATTTCACAAAGGATAACTTAATGAAATTGTTAGTGGAGACTAGATGTCTAGATGCAAATAAAAGTCTTCATTATCATGATTATGGAAATTAATATTGATGTACATGTATCTAAACATAAAGGACAGTGTTACAGAAAGAACAGAACTAGGAGTGATCTGGGCCCATACTCAAAATGTGTGAAATTAAACAGTCTGATTGTCAGCGACTAAGAACATCAGCTCAGCCTCATCCAATATGATTTGCCACCCACAAAAGGGCCACAGAGTCCTTGTGATCAAGGGCCACGGAGTCCTTGTGATCGATAACAGACATATAAACATGTTAAGTTCCACTGCAATGATGTATGTCTGTCTGCTTTTCTCAAGACATATCACTGATAATTCGGAACAAAATTGTTGAACAGAATGTGCAAATATTACTTGTGTCAATTCAAACTAGCCACACAGAACACAGAAACAAGTAAAGCATAGTAACGTATTATATGCGAACCAAAACCGCTATCATACCTGTCACATTTATAATGTTATATGTTAAATATCCCTTGGTCCTGTTTAAAATAAACATAGGTATACATGTACAATTATTTTTTATGAGCTGAAGAGGAGTATATATATACCGTTTATTTAACCGGGTGAGCTATATAACGTGAATTAATGAAACAAGCGATTGGGTCCTTATACGAAACAAGAAGGCCACCAACTATGGAAGGTAATATTCGCCATAATTCTATGTGACTTGATGCTTGCGTGCTGATGACATTACAACTTATATTTCATTCGTCATTTGTATTTATTACATTTGAAATCTGCTTGTTGTAATTGTATTTGTCTTTCTTACATGTCCATTCTGCTGATTGCTTTGTTCATTTGTCTTATTTACATTACAATTATTGTTACGTCCTTATTCGTGTCCCTGTTTTATTGCACTAAGCATTTGCAAAAGAAAGTAAGAACAAAGCACATAGCACTTTGAATAAGGCCGAAAGCAGTAAGGACAAAGCCGCAGGAAGTAAGCATCAAGCCACAGTCCGAAAGCGGAAACCCGCAAGCAGAAGTCACAAGCCGAATGACGCAAGAAATATTGGTGATATAGTGCCTCATTATGATGCCAGATGGCACTGCTGTCAATGTTAGGAATCCTCCGACAAATAAATAATATTACGAGATGTGATTGGCTGTTTGAGGCACACCTCCAATGCCGGTGTTGATGTAAGATTTCACCCACAAATTATCACAGTATAGGTTAGAAGACACCAAATAGTTTTATTATATATTGTAACCGAATCCCATCCAATAAGGCCAGTCTCTCCTACGTTCACTATTCGTATGGATGTTGTTGGACCTCTTGTACATGACCTGCAGCCGGTCTGTACTGGTTCTGCATGAATTAAACAATAGGTTTAATTATTCCTAAGAAAGAAAAATCCAACCTCGACATGTCCCCCAATATTGTTTACATTTTTTTTGGCCAAGGAAACTCTGTTTACATCACATGACCAACATGTTCCTCAAGTGAACCTGGGTAGTAATGGATCAAGATTTGCAAGCAAACTGTGTCAGTGATCTCAAAACACCCGCACAATTTTGTTCATACCGGACTACTTTTACCCTCTTGACGATTTCGCACCATTTGTTATTCTCTAACCTATATTAACTAAATTGCATATGTATGTATGGTGTTTGATTTACTAATGAGTTTTATAGATACAGTATCCTCATAATTAAATTACATATGTACGTAATTGAAAACAATCAAGGGGGGGGGGGGGGGGGAAAAATTTGTAAAAAAAATTCTTTTTAAGGGGGGGGGGGGGGGGGGGGGGGTAATAAATAAACATTTTTATGGTAAGTTACACATATGGTAACTTACACAGGTTGACTGTCAAACTGGCATGTTATCGATGCAAACCAATAACCGTCCAGGATCAGACTAAGGTGGGCCACCACCATTGATTTTCCCTAAAAAACTAACCCGTTACCACACATTTTGCTATTCTCTGCTACTTTCATTTTTCTTATGGATGTTGTGGGACCTAATTTCCAATAACCTGCACCCATTCTGCTCTGGATCTTGACTAATTAAAATATAGATTTAATTATTGTTGAAGCTGGGGTCCCATCTAGTAGGTACAAACTTTTCTTTATGGAACTTAAATAATTGTATAATTGCAACTAGTCCACCACTTTTAAAAATTATGAGTGCCAGCTACACAGATATAATTATTTATTAATCTTTAATGTACTCATAGACTCATGGTGGTATCAAGCTAGTTCCATATGCAAATGATGCAGTATTTCTAAATTATTTATATCAACTACCTAAATGCTGAATAAATATTTGTATCGACATATCATAAAGTATAGTATGATATTGCACATCAAAAAATAAATAAATGTAATAAATAGTTGCTTCCGTTATCATTTTAAGGAAACCCGGTTATCGCCCCTGATATCAAACTGGCATTTCGCGTTTGATATAAAAAGTATAATAATGTCAATTAGTACGTCTGGTAATGGTAAATCACAGACACAGTTTGCTTGCAAATCTTGATCCATTACTACCCAGTTGTTGGGGTGTTTTTAACACCAGTTTTCAGCATATTTGAAGCATTTAAAAGAAAACACTGAACCTGTTGGTCACATGATGTAAACAGAGTTTCCATGGCCAAATAGTGTAAACAATATTGGGGGACATGACGAGGTTTGTCCCACAACATACATACAAATACTGAAAGTAGGAAAGACTGGCTGGGATTCGGTTAAATTATACAGTAAATCTGTTTGGTGTCTTTTAACCTAAACATGGCGCAACAGAAAAGGCGTAATCAATCTACATCAACACCGTCAGGGACATGGAACCAATTTAGAGAGCAATGTATTGTAGGACGGGTACCAGCATATTAAATCATTTCAGGGAGAACTATTTTAAGTTTTAGCAGCGCACCTGGCGTCATAATGGTTGTTCCCAAATTACAGTTGCAATTATTGTTGTCAAGGGGTGTGGCTTAGTGAGGTAACAAAACAGCGATGCAATAATCAATAATGGAACTCCGGATGTCACTAAGACTGAAGCATCAAGCCACTTAGAATGTAATCAACACAAACGCATTGAAACAGTGTGAATGAATAAAGCATCAAGCCAAATGCACATGCAATTTAGACCAAGAAGATTTCAAATGTCATAACCACGAATGACGAATAAAATAGTATGAAAGTAAGTTGTAATGGCACCAGTCCGCAAGCATCAAGCCACATAGAATTGTAATAAGACGGATAGAACTTAGAATGTCATCAGCAAGCAAGCATCAACCCTAATAGAATTATGGCGGATATTACCTTCCAAAACCAACATTGTGGTGGCTGGATCACAAACATGCACAATGATACAGTAAGGAAGTTATAGGAGAATATAGGCACACCCAAAGTTATTTGACCTTGACCTGAGGCAAGGGGGAGCATACTGGGGTGGGAAATTAAAATATGGCTGATGACAAACGTGTACATGAAGTGTGAGAAGAGAATACAGTAAAGAAGTTGTAGGCGAATGGAAAGTGAAAAATGAATGGGTTTAACGTCCCACCAACAGCTAGGGTCATATAGAGACGGGACCACAGTTTAAAGTCTCATCCGACAGACCAGTGTGATGAAAATACTACGAGAAAGTATTTTTTATGCCCAAGTCGAGGTTTGAACCCACAACCTCCGGATTGGAAGTCAGGTGTTCTAACCCCTAGGCCACAATCCATCCCTATGTAGGCGAATGGAGAAACTCGCACATATCTACTAGACATAAAATGGAAGATAATAAATATGCACATGAAGTTTCAAGCCAATCAGTCATACAGTGAAGAAGTTATAAGACAATGGAGAACGTGCACAAATTTACGGTACTGGCACTAATTTAAGTTGTTTGACCTTGGCCTTGGGCATGGCGAGAGCAAGGGTGGGATAGGGAATGAAAATATGGGTGATAATAAACATGTGCATGAAGATTCAAGCCAATTGGTTGCACAGTAAAGAAGTTATAGGAGAATGCAGAAACGCACACTCATCTACTGGACGCAATGTCAAGTTATTTGACCTTAACCTTGAGCATTGGGAGAACATGGGTAGGGTGGGGAACGAAACAATAGATGATATATACATATAGTTTCAAGCCAATTGGTTGTACAGTAAAGAAGTTATAGGAGAATGGAGAAACGCACATATGCATCTACTGGACGCACATTTCTAAGTTATTTGACCTTGATCTTGGGCATGGGGGAGTATGGGTCGGGCGGGAAATGAACATATGGACAGACAGACGGACGACTTTTGCATCCCTATATCCCATTTTTGCTATGCGATGGTATAAAAGATAAGACAGAGCATAGCAAATCGAGTTTGTGATAGGACGCAATCATGCGAGCACTATTTCAAGATAATAAGGTCACCTGGTTCAACATTTTCTTTCATTTCACACACAAGACGTTATCAAAACATAGCAAATCAAGTGAAAAATATGGCCAAGAGTTGTGTGAATTAATCTCAGGCATGCCATAGTGAAGGTAACTGTCTTGCGCTTCAGTAGCCTATTTCACCAACATTGCAAAGTATACTTTTCTAGCAAAGTGTACTTTGAGGGAGAAATTTTCAATTTTAGGATAAATTTATTAATTTTTATTATACTGAATTTATTACATTATCACAGCCAGTTTGGCAGATTGGCTGTGATAATGTAATGGCTGTCATCATGTAATAAATTCAGAATAATAAAAAATAATAAATTTATCATTAAATTGAAAATTTCTCCCTCAAAGTATACTTTGCTAGATAAGTATATTTTGCAATTTTGATGAAATCGGCTACTGCACTGTTTGCATAAACCGCTATTGCAGGCTTTTGGGTTCAAAGTGTTAAAGAACTATTGAATGATTTAATTGACAGCAAATAACCAGTCATTTAACCCATTCACCCCTAAGTAACTGGAATGGATTTTGATATGTTGGTTTTGCAACCAATCCAACCATCATAAAATGATTTTCAGACTAGTCCATTTATGAAAAGGGGGTGTTTTTGTTGTCAAAAATTACTGGCAAAAAGTGCAGATCCTGATGAGATGGCTCGTCACGAGCCGGCTCATCTGGATCTACACGTTTGGCCAATTCCACTATACAGGCCTGCGGTGTTGAAAGGGTTAATATAAATGTGCGTATGTACATACATGCATCTGATAAATATACAAAATAAGGCATGCAATGTTAATAGATGCAACACTGTGTCAAGAAAGAGATCGAGATTGAACAACCAGAATTACTGATGCTCTTTTAGTACACGGACCCATAGTGGTGCCGCAAATAATGTCACGGCAGACTTTTGAGTGATGGTTCTGGCTTAAAATGAAACACGCCATGTGATTTCATACCTAAGAATATGTACGATATTTCATGAAAAATATTCACAAAATTTACGATATTTTCCTTAAATGACATCAAAAGTTGACAAAATGTGAATATCACAGTTTTTGTAAATGCATTTCATGAAAAATCGCATATATTCTTAGATACAAAAACACATGGACTACGTGTCTCAAATGAAGAAAAATATTTTTTAAAATGCATCATGAATATTTGGATACCATTTGTTTTGGGAAACCCCTCGGGGTTTTCCCAAAACAAATTGTATCCAATGTCCAATTTAGCAGCAGAATATCAGTGTAGATCCTGATCATCAGTATTCTTACAGTGAACAAACAGCACTGCGAACCAATGTTGTCTCAATTGCGCCCACAGTATACCCTGATCAGACTGCATCAATGTGCATCCTCATCTGGGTTTATGTGGTGGTCACATTTAAACGATTGTAAAATGTCCAAAAAACTTACTTTTCACTGTTCCAACCAAAGAAATATTTCTAACAAACTGAGAAATCCAGGCAATTTACTGCGAGTCATTTCGTAAAACAAATGGAGCATGATTTATAATGTTCCAATCTGTTCCTGGACACAATGAGCTGACTACATTACACAAGCCAGGACCATGATCATGCACATTAACTCTGTGCATGCTGGGAAATTTGTGGGCTATAAATAGTTCAAAAATAGCAGATGACAATTCATTATATTTTCTTTTATTTCTCCTTAATATAAATGTCATGAAATTTCAAAACATATTTACAGAGAGAAATAAAACATATAGGTACTCCTAATTCGTTTGGCGGATATTTTCGCCGCTAGCATGCAAAGAGTTAACTGTAGTCATTTAGTCAGAGACAGAGCTCCAGATAAGCTTTGTGTCTATATACCCCGATTTCAAAATTGTTGCGTATTTTACTTTTACAAATGGATTGTTGATTTTTTTCATTACTAAATAGGGAACAAATGATAAAAAAAATACAGCAAATTTAAATATTCACTTAAGTGAGCTGCAAAAAGCAAACACTTTTGCAGCTCAACTAAGTGAATTTTCAACTTTATGACAGTATTTTCACGACTCAATTTCAATACGTATTTTCACACTGCTGTGCGTATTTTGTCCTCCCATTTTTGATAATCAATGCGTGTGTTTTCAGCTAAAATAATTGCGTAAAATACGCCAATACGCACCTTATCTGGAGCATGCAGAGAGTGGTGCTTCTGAATACATTGGCTTGGACAGCTTCAGTGTGGATAACACACCACACAGGACAAAACATGTGGCATTTATCTCACCATGCTCACTGTGACTGTGTCATTTGATAAATGGCTAACTATTTTGTCATTCCATTATTAGTCGGTATAATGCAGAATTAACAGCTTTTTTTCTTATTATAAATATGTTTGGCAGCCCAAGAGAATCATCTCCATTAGAGACGATTCCCATGTGCTTCCAACTGTATTATCTTAAGAAATAATTGAAAGATAAAACAAGCAGATAACATCAATATTTATTTCCTATATTTTAAGGGTTAGTAGAAAAATGTGTTGATGTGGCAGCATCTGTCAGACCAATGTATTTATCTGCCACACAGTAGCCGATTTCACCAAAATTGCAAAGTATACTTATCTTGCTAAATGCACTGTCAGGGAGAAATTTTCAATTTAAGGATAAATTTATTAATTTTTATTATACTGAATTTATTACATTATCACAGCCATTTTGGCTGTGATAATGTAATAAATTCAGTATAATAATTCTGCATACCTTTAATCAGCAAATATATGCAATCGGTAGTTCGATATGAAATAATGCATTTCGGAGAAAAATAAATGGTTTCTCAGTACTTAGCTACATAAGTATGCTTAGCAATTTTGGTGAAATCTATTTTGGCTACTGGCTACATTAGAGAGCCGTCATAGATTCCTACCAAAGGTATAGGCCTCCTGCTTGTCCACGCCGAATGCCTTCCTGCGCAGGATGAAATCTACAATCCTCGACCGCTCAGAGTGTTTGAAGAACAGTTCTTTCTTATCAGGAATATCAAATCTGGAGAATAATATTTATACAGAAATATAAAACAGCCATTTGCGACTAAAACGTATGACTAAAAATTTGCACATTTTAGTCGTATGAAGTTTAGTGAAACGTGCCCCTGATCACTTGGCTCAAGTTGCGAGTCCCAGTAACATTCACTGCAAAGTGAAGAGAACACTATAATCATGAATTGAACTAGATCTGTCAGAAAACAATTAAGGACTTCTGTAGCCTATTTCACCAACATATTGCAAAGTATACTTTTCTAGAAAGTATTCTTTGAGGGAGAAATTTTCAATTTTAGGATAAATTTATTAATTTTTATTATACTGAATGTATTACATTATCACAGCCAAAATAATGTAATAAATTCAGTATAATAATTCTGCATACTTTTAATCATCAAATATATGCAGTTGTTAGTTTTATATGAAATAATGCATTTCAGAAAAATAAATGATTACTCCCTCAAAGTATACTTTGCTAGAAAGGTATACTTTGCAATGTTGGTGAAATCGGCTACTGGAGCATAATCTGGAGAATAATAGTCTAAAGCCTATCAAAAAAAATTGTTTGTTTAGGGGAACAGGCTCAAAATCTGTAGGTAGGGTAGGTAGGGATTTTTGTTTTTGATTTTTTGTTTTTTTTATAAATGAAGCTGTAAATCGTTAAATACAACATGTACCTTGTTTACTTTATATGCCATTAGTTGTAGTATGAATATTAATTAACCTCACAATTCATTGTATATTCTGGTGGATATTTTGCATCAAAAGAACATACAGAATGCACATGAAACTGTACATCCTGTATGGAATATAATATATTATGTAAAAAATTATCAATTGTAATGTTTAATTCAAACCCAAAAGCCATCTGTAAATGCACATGAACTAGTGTTGAGAATAAATAAGACTTGACCCAAAACTGAATCCATGGTTTAATGCCGAAGATGCTGATGCACAGGTGTTTGTTTGTTTGCTGGGGTTTAATGGCCGTTCAACAGCTAAGGTCATTTTAAGGCCGGGTCAATGGGTTTAGTACTAAATCCCATATATTGCCTGTACAAATGTGGGGGGGGGGGGGGGGGGGAATCCCAAAATCAGAACTGAATATTTACAATAAGAAAACTATATATTCAGCCCTGAATTCAGAACAATCCTGATTTGATGCCTGATTTCTACACAAAGCACTGCTCGCAATACAATGGTATCATGTCCGCAAACACTGACGAACTAGCTATAGGGAAAATGTCAAATGTTCGTCTTCTGGAGAATTTTGGCATACATCTATGTTTATACGTAACAAGATGCGAGACCCACTAGACGACACCCCAGCCATCGTGCCAATTGGCAATTTCTGTTGTTGTTGTTGATTGTAGGCTTACGGTGCTGTCCGGTGATTTCGCGCAGCTAAGGAAACAATAACGTAACCGATCTATAAATATCGCATATTCAGACCTACAACTATATATGCATAATAACTCGCCATTTCGCCGTATTTCTACGAAATATCATGCAATAAAAGAAAGTGCATCAATGTAAACGGCCGCCATTTGTGAACTCACGTTGGGTATTCCCCGAAAATCTGGATGTCCGGTGTACTTGCTCAGTGCAATTTTAGTGACGTCAGTTAATTATATTTGTCTATGGTGGCCAATACACGCCAACATGACTGTCATTTCTACGTTCAGGGAAGGGGGTCAGTCAATAAGTCAGCATGTGATCAATTACAGTCAGGGAACAAATTAATGACAGTATAACACATCCAGCGTAGATTAATACCCAGATTAATGCAAGTACTCAAAATACTACAAAAAAAAATATATTCAAACAAGTTTGGGCTTCCATACATTGAACATTTTGTAGTAGTTTCCCCAATGACATCATTTGTATGTTTTAATATACTCGATCCGGGGCCAACTATTTCATTCACAAAACAGAATCCAGCATAGATTAATACCCAGATTAATGCAAGTACTCAAAATACTACAAAAACAAATATATTCAAACAAGTTTGGGCTTCCATACATTGAACAAATTGTAGTAGTTTCCCCAATGACGTCATTTGTATGTTTTAATATACTCGATCCGGGGCCAACTATTTCATTTACAAAACAGAAGCAAACATGGTTTTGACAGACGATGTCTTCTGCAAAATGTGATTGTTTTTGAGAAATAAAACGTATGCATGTATTCGGATACGAAGAGTAAAACTGACACAAAAAAAATCTACTCACCAAATATACTTAGACTGGCCAAATATCGTCAGAAGTTGTATAGTTTAAGAAAAGGTTGACTTCTAATATACCGACACCAGGTAGCTAGATGTTGACAATGCGAATTAAAGAGGTGCGCGAAATCACCGGACGCGCGAAATCACCGGACACAATTGTATATTCGGATAACCTCTGCAGTTACCGCAATGCTTGTCCCGGCACTTCGTTATCGCCGCACCTAGAGTCGTAAGACGGTCGCGAGTGTAAAAAAAGATGGGTTGTGTAATATATTGGGTATTAAAATGTCATTTACCAACAATATTTTGCGAGACAAAAGTCGCAAGGAGAGGGATAAAAGTTAACAAAATGAACAAAATAGACAAAAACTTTTTTTCTTCTTCTGAAATGTGGAGAAAAAAAATAGGGTCGGCACATTTTGTTAATAAAATAGCAGGTAGGGTCGGGTGCCCCTAAACAAACTATTTTTTTGGATAGGCCTAATTGAATATAGAACAGCTATTACCATACACATTCATTAATTCAGAGCTTAGACTGACTGACATATGGCCATATCCTTCCGGTATATATATCTGGGGGCCGTTTCACTAAACTTTGTACGACTAAAATGTTCGTAAGTGCAAAATTATGATGGTCTGTAAATTGCACATCAACACTATTTTCTTGTAAACAATTATTGGATTTACATTTATTGAGCATAGGCTGCTTATGCAGCCTATGCTCAATAAATGTAAATCCATCAATTGAAATTTCAAGACGATCCTAAATTTGCGCTTACACACATTTTAGTTGTAAGAAGTTTAGTGAAACAGGCCCCAGGCCTCAGGTGTAAATCCAAGAAAAGATCAATTTACTGAAGTTTATTCATCCTCAACCAGTCAAACTTCATGACTTTGTGCATGGGAGAACTGATAAAATACTCAGAAAGTAATTTTATACCCTGCCTGGTGACTTACAGGTACTCCCTGTCGCGAGTGTAAGTTAATGTCGGCCGTTTCTTGATCTTCGGCAGGGTGTCATGATCCAGCTCAAACGGGGCCTTCAATGTGGAGAATATCTTCACCACGGAGTTCCACAGGGTCGTGCTCACCGCCTTCATCGGGTTCTACAATGGACACAGTGGAATTGTAGGGTGGATTCGGGTTTGACTCCCATTCTACCACAGGCGGTCGGCTTGATCGTATAATATAATGTTTAGACATGTATACAAAAGAAACAAACATATGTTCCCACAAATAAGAGTTGATAAAACTCTTTATTTGTGGGAACATACTTTTTGTTTCTTTCTATTGAGAATTGGTACGCAAGTGTGAGAACATATTTTTTTTGTTTCTATGGAGTACGTGTCTAAATGTCTAAAGCAGTACATTATACAATCATATCATCAAGCCAACTGCCTGTGCATTCAACAGCAAGGTTACATACATATAGGAATGCACCTGTATGCGGACGAGTACCATACGTTCAACACAAAACTTAGATTCAGACTTTCAGCACTGAAAAAATACAGTGTCAGGCACCCTTACTGGGGCCCGTTTCACTAAACTTTGTACGACTAAAATGTTTGTAAGTACAGATTTAGAATATTCTGTAAATTTAAATTGATGGATTTACATTTATTGAGCATAGGCTGCATATGCAGCCTATGCTCAATAAATGTAAATCCAATAATTGTTTACAAGAAATCATTGTTAATGTGAAATTTACAGACTATCATAATTTTGCACTTACGAACATTTTAGTCATAGGAAGTTTAGTGAAATGATCCCCAGATCACTTAGCCCCAGGTGTGCCTCCCAGTAAGATGCAATACTAAGATATGAATCCTTAACCCTTAGACCACTACACACAACAATTGTCGTCTGCTGTTGCTTTTATATCTTGCCTTATTTCTAAATAAAAACATGGTTTGACAGCACTTCAGAATCATTTCCAAAGGAAATGATTCTTAAATGCTGTCAAAGCATGTTGTAAATTATTCTAAAGTGCTGTCAAAGCATGTTTTTGATGATAAAATGGAAAATAGAAAATAGACAGCATACAACAAAAAATTAAGATAGTGGTGTAAGGGTTAAAGGCCCTGAACGGCTCAGTATTACAATTTTCCGATTTTTTCAAACACAAAAACATGTTTGGCAACTTATTTAGTACACAAAACTAACATATACCGCCTAATAGATACATCTCAAGTCTTGAGATTTACATCTTAATCGCAATGTGAAGACAACAAAAACTTGTTTTGTGTACCACTCAGTGCAAAATGTCAATATTGACAATTTCATTTCCATAACCCAACGGCTTCGGCTCGGAAGCGAGTCGATAAACTCCAGCTATCGGAATTCATCGGCCGCGAATTAGGGAGTTGACCCGAGCGTCTATCGGAAAATCGATCGGGCTTTGAAACACGCACCTGCTGTTTGTTTATCAACAACTACTGGTATTGATATTTTCATTGACTACAAACTCATTTTTGTACCAAAATGAATGCAAACAGTTTCAAAGTGTGTGTAAATAGAAACCCGTTGGATTTATGTGTGGGAAAACCCAATAGGAGGCCAAATTCGGCAACTTGAGCTGTATAGGGGGGGGTTAAGGATGGAATCATCAGTATAATACCCATAACCTCCCACCCTCCCTGGTATAGTAGCAAGTTCAATTGCTAATCAAAAAATTGTAGATTTAGTCCATGCTACTGAAAAATTAGTTCTCTGGTATTTTGGGCCAGACTTGTTACCACGGCCCCTGAACATAACTCATTTTCAAGAAGCAACAATTATATAATTGACAGACTAAATGGATAACAGCGTATGTGGACATGTTTTAGATGGTCTGTATTTTAACAACTGGTCTGGGACTATGCTGATGCAAAGACACAACTCCTCATTTCTTAACCCGTTTCTTAAGCAGACCACAAAAAATTAAGATAGTGGTCTAAGTAGAGCTTAGACCGCGATCTTCATTTTTTGTCGTCTGCTGTTTATTTTCTATTTTCCATTTGTATCATCAAAAACATGCTTTGATAGCACTTTAGAATAATTTACAATATGTTTTGACAGCACTTTAGAATCATTTCCATCAAGTGCTGTCAAACCATGTTTTATTGAGAAATAAGGGAAGATATAAAATCAGACGACAATTGTTGTGTGTAGTGGTCTAAGGGTTAAAATGTGGTAGAAAACTGTCATTTGTGTTTTCTATATACGTACATTGCATTTACATGTGTATGTGTGAAAACAGCAATACCAGTTTAAATATAGATACTACACACAAACTGTACAAATTACATGACATTGTTTTAGGATTTCAAACACACACACTTTTCAAAGATAAAAATCAATATCAACAATACCAGATGTGATTTTAATGTTTATCATGTTTATGCTAATAAAGATAAATAATTGGATTGAACATGTGCTGAATATTGTAATTTGAAAGGTGGTGGTCCTGTGTCAGTTTTTAGTGCGCCTACAGCTGTTGTACAGGGGTCCATTTTACTAAACTTTGTACGACTAATGATGGATTTACATTTATTGAACATAGGCTGTATGCTCTATGCTGCATATGCAGCCAATGCTCAATAATTGAAATCCAATAAGTGTTTTACAAGCAAACATTGTTAATGTGCATTTTAGAGACTATCATAGTTTTGCACTTACGAACAATTTAGTCGTACAAAGTTTAGTGAAACGGCCCCGAGATTACAAAGAACTAAATAATGGGTTGCACACACAGCTGTAGAATCACCAACACACTACCTCATGCCCATAACTGCACAATGACCATACATTTGCCATCTCAGCTCATTAACAAACTCAAACGTTAGCTAAAACATGCTTAGCTTCAAAAGTAAACAAAATACTAACTAACCAGCGTCTAAACCATATTTTTGTGGTTTCCAACAAGTCTAGACAAGCGATATACACATCTCAAAACAAGTGTAGACAAGCGATATACACATCTCATTATTTCACAATTTACAGTTAAATAATGTGACACTACATGTTAGTTAGTTAAACTAGATTGGTCAGTAAGCGAGGCTTACGGAATACCCCCCCCCCCCCGCCAGTTACCCCTAAATATGTAGAAAAAAATCCAAGTGTGTGGGCTTGTGACCTTGACTCTGGGCATGAACGTGAATTTGTCACACGGTGGTTACGAGGTCCATTGGAGCAATGCGTGTGTGAAATGTGAAGCAGATCCGAGCAAGGAAATAGAAGTTATAACCAATTTCTCTCATGTTAAGTTTTGTAAAGAGACTAAGAATGTGACCTTGACCTCGAGATCAGCGGGGATTTGTCACAGCATGATAGTAGAGCCTTAGAGGAATGCATGCATGAAATATTAAAAATGTTCGATGAAGGAAATAGAAGTTATAACATATTTCTCTGATGTTAAGTTTTGTAAAGAGACTAAGTATGTCACCTTGGGATCAGCGGGGGTTGGACAGTCATATGTTTATCACAGCATGATAGTACAACCTTAGAGGAATGCACAAGTGAAATATTAAGTATTTTCAATGAAGGAAATAGAAGTTATAACATATTTCTCTGATGTTAAGTTTTGTAAAGAGACTAAGTACGTCACCTTGGGATCAGCGGGGGTTGGACGATCGGTCGTATGTTTATCACAGCATGATAGTACAACCTTAGAAGAATGCACAAGTGAAATATTAAGAATTTTCAATGAAGGAAATAGCAGTTATAACTTATTTCTCTGATGTTAAGTTTTGTAAAGAGACCAAGTATTTGACCTTGACCTTGGGATCAGCGGGGTTGGACGGTCGTGGATTTGGCACAGCATGGTAGTAGAGCCTTACAGGAATGCATGTGTGAAATATTAAGCATTTTAGATGAAGGAAATAGAAGTTATAACATATTTCTCTGACATTAAGTTTTGTAAAGAGACTAAGTATTTGACCTTGACCTTGGGATCAGCGGGGGTTGGACGGTCGTGGATTTGGCACAGCATGGTAGTAGAGCCTTACAGGAATGCATGTGTGAAATATTAAGCATCTTAGATGAAGGAAATAGAAGTTATAACATATTTCTCTGATGTTAAGTTTTGTAAAGAGACTAAGTATTTGACCTTGACCTTGGGATCAGCGGGGGTTGGACGGTCATGGATTTGACACAGCATAGTAGTAGAGCCTTACAGGAATGCATGTGTGAAATATTAAGCATTTTAGATGAAGGAAACAGAAGTTATAACAATATTTCTCTGATGTTAAGTTAACAATAGGTTCCGACTGACTGTCGGAACCTACCAGTATTGTTACTTCTCACATTTATTGCTGTGATGGTCCTTTATGAAATATGCAACTGCTACATATTCCTATGTCAAGGTCACGGCTTTCAAAATTTTGTGAAAGGAACTTATGAGAAATTTACCTCAATGTTAAGTTTTCAGAACACGCTAAGTCTGTGATGTTGAACTTGGGTTTAGTGGAGTTGATGGTCATGGATTTGCCATAACATGACAGAACCATCAGAGGAATGCATACATATGTGAACAATCTAAAGCTCAGTAAACGGAGACATAATTATGTTGTAAGATATTTACGCAAACGTTAAACTTTATGACCGACAAAATGATGGTTGGAAAGACAATCCGACTTCATTATATCCCTGCAAACCTCACTGCGGGGGCATACAAACTACACATTTTATGTAATTTGTCCCACAGGTGACGGGAAAAAAATCACATGACAGTATATATAGTATAATATTTATACAATGAGAGATTATCAGATTATTTGTCCCATCACCTGTGATTTGTCCGCAAAGCATATTCTATAAAATAGCTTGCTAAAAGCTCTTTCAAACAAAACAAAGTATTTAGCAGAAGCTACAACTATGATCAGTAGGAGGTATAAGTTGTTACTGCATTTCTGCCATCACTGTATCAGGAAGCACAATTTCTTAAAATAATTTCAGTTGTGAAATGATAATACAATACCGCCTTTAGAAATAGGCTTCATTCTAGACACTCATTGAATATTCAATAAAATTAGTTAGAAACCATTAATTGCACAAAAATTAACATTGGTAATGCTATTTTTCAGATTTTTTTTATAATAAACCTTTATTTTTTTCAAGCAACTGATACGTACCGGTATACAGTGAAATCGAGATGGCTCGAAATGCGATGGCTCGTAATGTCGGGCTCGCTCGAAATGGCGTCGCGGTCCCGATAATTTTCCCTATATGTTTAATGTATTTTGCATGCGATGGCTCGAAATGCAACTCCTCGAAAAATGCGATCGCTCGAAACAATTGTCAAGTCCCGCGGACATATTTCTCTCTATTTTGCTACACGATGACTCGAAATTGATGTCAAAGTTTGTGTTTGGCTAATTTTCACACCTCCGCGTCCGACTTATTACGATCAAAGGCCGAGCCGCGCTCTACCTGTCTGTGAAAGGTGATTTCTTTTCAAGTGCAGTTAATTGCCTAAATTGGTGCAATTTGATCGTTAACGTTGTTGATGGCGATCATTTTGTGAATTCTATATTAGATTATTCGGAAACTTTCAACATAATTTGTGGAAACTCTATTTATTGTTATGCTTGTACATTATTTGTGAAATAAAAGTTATTGTATTCTTAATTTGCTGTTGTTGTTTTATGTTCCATAACAGCTCAACGGCATACGGCGATTTATTAAATATTCTGGGTTTCGTCCACTCGGAGTATTTAATAGAGTCTGTCGTAAGTCATTGGTCGTTTTTCGTTTCAACTCCCGTGTTATTCGAGAGGCTACCCAGGAGTTACAACGAAAAACACCCATTGAAAAGACCACTGTTTCGAGTGACATCACAACCACCTGCTACATTAATTATGTGCGCCGTTATTTATAGTAAATACTGGACCTTTTCTCCTTTTCGACTTTGATAATAATTAATTGAAATAAAGACAGTTTTGTAAGCACATGTAGTTTATTTAATTTCGCATGATAACTAATCTGCGAATAAATATTATATTCATCTAAAACATGGATACATTCTATTGTGCTTTCTTTATTTCCTAAATCTGAAGGGTACAGTAGCAGCAAACATAACAAAATCGAAAGATGCGATGGCTCGAAAGATGCGATCACTCAAACAAAATGTGCGGTCCCGTGGCATTTCGAGCCATCGCGATTTCACTGTATATACAAATTGCATTAGATGTTATTGATAGGCTTCATATCTTTCTGCTGATATTTGAATGTACATGCACATGTACATACGAATCTGGATATACAATTATTATAAACATCGTAAGGTGACGTTTGTCAGCCAGCAGCTAAACTATACTTAGAAACACTAAGGATTACATCCTTTATCACTCATGCTGCACTCAGCGCCAGCGTAAAATGTTTCACGTCAAAATAGGCCCCGGATTCCTGACAAATTCCCATTCAGATAAATGCAGAAAATACTAAATAAACACATTTTCGTCTAGTAACCGGCACAAGAAATTTGCGCCGGTTACTAGACGAAAAATGTGTTTATGCAATAGCTCTAAGTAGAAGTGAGTGGCATCTCATCGGGAAACTGATGCATTTTTCGACGTGAAACAATTTATGCAGGCATGGATTGCAGCCCCAGTGTTTCTACTCCACTGAGATTCTATCAATAATATGTCTCACCTCTGTGGTCTAGTCATGAAAGTAGACAACATATCGTAGTTATTGCGTGCGATACAGAATTACAGAAGCGACAAAATAAGTTGAGCGAAAAATGTAAATAAGATAAACAATACGTAGACATGGCAAGAGACCAATCTAAATAAAACACAGCAACAAGAACAGAAAACTGTCCAAACTGTATGTTATTAAACTATGCATGTTACAGCCACTGTGTGAGTGTGTGCAGGGCAGTCTGGCCAGGGTCGGTGCTGTGCTGTGTTGGGAAGAGAAATCACAATACATCACCATCTCATCATCCTGCCGGTCAACAGAAAACAAGGCATCTATAGCAGCGACAGTCATAAACATACTCATCAGGATTGCACCGTTTGTTTATTTTTTATTTTTGAAACCATTCAAAATGTATATATAAGTCATACAAAAACATCACCGATGCCCATGAAGTTTCAAGTCAATCAATGATATGTTAAAGAAGTATGGACGGATGGACGGATGGGCGGATGGGCGGATGGGCGGGGGGTGGGCGGATTTTGGTCAGGCAGGCTGTTGGTTGGGCTCTCGGACGGACGGACGGACGGACGGACGGGACGGACGGACGGACGGACGGACGGACGGACGGACAGACAGACAACTATAAATAATGTCGGTGTTTGTACCCATTCATGTCGTGTGAGCTATCAGACAATAAATAGCCAAGAATACAAATAGAATTAGCTGAAAATAAAATAGCAATAGCACATAATGTACTATATCAGACTATCGCGCCAATATTCTCAAGTTTTTCAAGTTGCTGATATTCACGTTGAAACTCGGTAACATTATGTTCTTAATTTTTTACAACATCGTATATGATCATACAAAAGGCATGATTATCAATCAATATATATGACAAAATAAATGTAGAAATATACATAACATTTAATGAGGTGTCAGTAACTGCACGCACTTTAACCCTTTCAACACCACAGGTCTGTATAGTGGTATTGGCAAACAGTGTAGATCCAGATGAGCCGACTCGTGAGGAGCCATCTCATCAGATCATCTGCACTTTTTTCAAGTAATTTTCATATTTTTGAGAACAAAAACACCCCCTTTTCATAAATTTACTAGTCTGAAAATCATTTTGTGACGGAAAATGGATATATCAAAGTCCATTCCAATTACTTAGTGGTGAAAGGGTTAAAGAAAGACAATGTTTTGTCGCAGTACAGTAAATGGAACACACAGATAGATTTATTCCTCGATTGAAAGCATCTGCTACGAAATTGTCATTTATTGGAAGCAATTAATCTACGACATTTATGGCCATACTTGGAAATGTGACAAGGGCGTTTTTATCAAATCTGGGCAGTAAATCATATGTGGATCTGACTGGAGAATGGGGCTTATGGGCTAAGTGACCAGTATAGCCCCAGACCAGCCTGCACATCCGCAGCCTGCACATCTGTGCAGTCTGGTCAGGGCCTGCACTGTTCACCATTCCATAAATGAAATACCCGTCATGCTTCTAACAAGCAACATACATCGTTATCAAGCTACAGGAGTGTGCTATTTGATCAGTAGCAACACACAGGTTGAAATAACGGACCGAGGTCTATAAATACATTAAATATGCCTAAAAGCATCAATAAATGAAGAAAAAAAATAAGCTAAACATTTTTTTTTACTCCCTCCATATACTCCATATTCTTCATTTATTGATGTTTTTAGGCACATTTAATGTATTTATAGACCTCGGTCCCTTACTTCAACCTGTGTAGCAACACTGGTCACAAATCCCATAAGCCCCATTTCTCCAGTCACATATATCAAGAGCATAGCGAAGCATACAGCGGAAACATATAGCAGAATGCATTAACAATGAATAAACATGTCATGTAAAGGGTACGGTCATGCAATGCTGAACAGAACAAGCCATGGCGGCACCAACAATTACCAAAATTCTCGCCTCCAGAGTAGTGGTGTCTTTGTTAATAATATCCTACAAATAATCCAATACAGTATAGTTAATAAATCACCCATCCATTTGTTGGCAACAATAATCTAAAAGAGATTTTTAAAAAAAAACATTTAATCATAAATTTAACCCTTTCAACACCATCGGCCTGTATAGTGGTATTGGCAAAACATGTAGATCCAGATGAGCCGGCTCATGGCGAGCCGTCTCATCAGGATCTGCACCGTTTGCAAGTAATTTTCATCCCCAATTCATAATTGGACTAGTCTGAAATAATTTTGTGACCATTGGACTGGTTGCAAAATTAACATATAAAAATCCATTCCAGTTGCTTAGGTGTGAAAGAGTTAAACAAGTCAACATAAAAGTGGAACCTCGCTAAACTGGGGGCCGTTTCACTAAAGTTCTTACGACTAAAATGTTCGTAAGTGCAAACTTATGATAGTCTGTAAATTTCACATTAACAATGTTTTCTTGTAAACAATTATTGGATTTACATTTATTGAGCATAGGCTGCAGCCTATGCTCAATAAATGTAAATCCATCAATTGAAATTTCCAGACGATTCCAAATTTGCACTTACAAACATTTTAGTCGTAAGAAGTTTAGTGAAACGGACCCCTAGACACATGGTTGTCTGCAGGTTTTCAGCAAGACCGTATATCTGTCGGTATTGGTGTATGGCTATAAATGGTTACCATCTGTGCAAACTCAGCATATAAATGTATGTTGCTACAGTTAGGGTTGTATCATGAAAGAGCTGTGTCCATGCCTGTATATATATATATACACGTATATATACAAAATGTATATACAGAGGGTTTATACATAATTGTTATATAAATATACAGATATATATTTAACTTTAATGTATTATATTTACACAGTGGGACTCGCTGTTAGACATGCAAACTTGTAAATCAACACAACAAACAGAATCCAATATATGAGTCTATATGCATTGCCAACACTTAAATCAAGGATTTGGACTCATTCATAAATTCAAATACATTTGAATGATGCCAGATAAACTCATTTACACAGTAATTTCACACCATAACAACTGAAAGCTTATCATGGTGTACCTTACCTATATGTATTCATTGCTCCAGATAAGCTGCGTATTTGCGTAAAAACCCAACTAAAATTGCCAAAAACCCAATTGAAATCAGAAGTAGCGAGTATCAAAAAGCAATTACAAATTTGCGGTAACTTTATCATGCTGCAGAAAACAATAAACAGACCACAAATATAGCATATTGTTCTTATTTTCCATGAAAACACATCTTGGTATTTCATTAGAATTGTCTCCAAGGAGACAATTCTAATGAAATGCCAAGACATGTTTTCATTTCGAAGCAAACTATTCAATAATTGCTGTCTGTTGATGTGCAAACAGTAGTGTGATTTTACCCAATTAAAATTTTGAAATACCCAATTGCTTCAGAAATGATGGAGTGAAAATACTCAATTACTAATTCCTTATCTGGAGCCGTGTGTATTTGCTATACTAGAACATGCTATGTTGCAAACAATCAACAGGCACAGCTATTTCTCCAAACAGAGGAGGGATTTACAATACAGGGCCTGACATTGTCATGTTCCAGAAAATATGTACTTGTATTTCAATTCAATGTGTTAACCCTTAGACCGCTACACACAACAATTGTCGTCTGCTCTTGCTTTTATATCTTGCCTTATTTCTCAATAAAAACATGGTTTGACAGCACTTCAGAATCATTTCCATTTCATTTCCAATGGAAATGATTCTAAAGTGCTGTCAAAGCATGTTGTAAATTATTCTAAAGTGATAAAAATGGAAAATAGAAGATAAACAGCAGACGACAAAAAAATTAAGATAGCGGTGTAAGGGTTAAATCTTTCCAGGAGTGATTGTAGTCCATTATCATACCAGATAGAATACCACAGCAGACCCCTGCTTAACTTATATTCAAAATCCACATCAAATGCAGCAAGAATTTGCATACCGTAACACTAGGCCGAGACCGCAGTAGCAAATACCAGTACAATATAAACAGATTGTCGTAAACCCAACAGTCGCAGAGACCGACACACTGAACCCTTACACCACTATATTCTTTTTTTGTCGTCTGCTATTTATTTTCTATTTTCCATTTATATCATCAAAAACATGCTTTGACAGCATTTCAGAATCATTTCCATTGGAAATGATTCATTTCCATTGGAAATGATTCAGAAGTGCTGTCAAAACATGTGTTTATTGAGACATAAGGCAAGATATAAAAGCAACAGCAGACGACAATTGTTGTGTGTAGCGGTCTAAGGGTTATTTATTTTGAAATCGGAGAGAAATATTACACACGTGTCCTTGTAAAACATGCAAATTCAGATGGTGGGAACCATTCAAAACACATGCATCAAACAGGGAAACTTGTTCATTAAGTTATTTGAGGTAGTATTCAAGCCAAGCAGCATTATTTTTATCACATGAAATCCTTGTTATGCCGTGTTTTAGCCCATTTAATAAATGTGATACGACACAACACGTGTAATAACACCTGGAGCGAATTTGATTGGCTGCATCACCCTAATTACTTATTCGTATTATGCGCTAACGTTACACCAAATGAACAAAATGAAGACGTTCCAAATGACGCCACAAATGGCTCGACAAAGCAATGATGTTTTGATGTTGAGGTCATAATGTTTTATACGTCAATAGTAAAATTACTGCAATTGTGAGAATATTCTTCCGTTTGGTAATATGAAGTGCTTACAAAGAGCGGGAACCTATAATATGGCATCTTTATAATATATTTAGTGATAGTATTAAAACTATTTTTCTATGTGGAGATTTTCAACTAGATGTGAAATTAATCAATGGCGTCTATTCACAGAAATGTATTGGCTATGGCCAAGTTATCTGCTCTTTGGTGTGTGAAATCATGTGATAAACAGAATCTCAAACTTTTTCCATTTGATATGAGTTTTATGAAACTCGTCAGCAATTGTATGCACCTCGCCAGAGGCTCGGAGAGGCTCGGTGCATAAAGTATGCGTGACTCGTGTCATAAATCTCATATCAAATGGAAACTCATTTGAGATCCTCTATATATAAATTGAAAGTAAAAACATTCATTTTACTTGAAATTAAGTTTTATTCAATATGGCCTATATTTTTAAAAATCCAGCACTGAAACAGTAACAATAGCCTTCGAGCATGAGACAACAATATCCTGATCTGGTGACAGCTTCCTGGTCGAAATAAGTGTACCCGACCATCTGCCACATATAAACAAGAACGATATTAAACGCAGTTCTGATACACGTAGAAAGTAAATTAGGTGATTCCATGATCAAACAAAAATAAGGCACAGGCCTTTATGACAAATCTAGACAGACCAGTCTGATCGTTGTCTATCATTTAATCTATGGAACATTTTTTATTTCTCTTTTACGAGTTAGATTGCCAACATGTTCAACCTTATGTACCAAGAAGCCAAGATGGACAAACGCTGTAGATCCTGATGAGCTCATCAATATCTACAGTGTTTGTCAGTATTTTTCAGATTATAAATGAAAGATCTGTCATATGATGAAACCATCTATGGCAGTTATTTATGCATGAAAGTGTTAAGAAGTGATAGACGAGCAAACTGAGCTCATATTGTTTTAACAATTTAATTAACCCTCACTACGTGGGAGACGGAAATTGTCGTCTGCTGTTTTTTATTTTTGTCTTAAATCTTCACAAAAAAACAGTGGAGACGATTCTCATGCGCTGTTAAACAGGTTTTCGTTGAGAAATATTGAAAATAAAATATTTCCAGCAGACGAATATAAAAATTTAATTCAGCGTAGTAAGGGTTAATCTACACCTCAGTGTCAGATCATGGTGTAAGATTCTGTTCCTGTAAACAAGATATACACCGTGTGATTAGATCCATACAAGGTACACGTATTTGTACACACAGTTAGTCAGATGTACATATAAATACAATAATCATCAAGACAATCTTTAGTGTACTATGTATCTATAGCATGGCATCGTTATATTATCTCAAACGTCATACACATGCCAACTCACATTCTCCCGCCATGGTAACTGTTTCCATGGCTACACCCAACTTACCAACTCAATGGTCACCTGCAAACATCCATACAAACATGGTGAAATATATGTGTCCTAAAAAACGAGAGATGTTTACCATGATTGACGAAGATCAAGAAAATCTAAAATACCGTATTTGTTCTTGTAGTAGTAGCCCCCTCTCTAACAGTAGCTCTCCCCTCCCATATTTGCATTCTAAATATGTTTTTTTCGCATACAAAAGCCATTTAAAACATTGTTTTAATTGGCTTTTGTATGTGAAAATAACATATTTTGATCCTATTTTCTATGTTTTGATCCCCACGAATTGCCAATCGCCGGGGGCGTTTATTAGAACAAATACAGTAGGTGTTGCATCAACACATCCACCACTTATCAGATATACATATACATGTTTGTGGACGTCCAACCATGCCAACCGGTACAGCTTTATAAACATGGACACTGAATACAGCAGCGGAAAGAAAAGAGCAGACACAATCAGCACAGTAAAAACAGATCTAGATCAATGTTGCAGCGCTCCAGTAGCCTATTTCACCAACATTGCAAGTATACTTTTCTAGCAAAGTATACTATGAGGAGAAATTTTCAATTTTAGCATAATTTTATTAATTTTTATTATACTGCATTTATTACATTATCACAGCCAATTTGGCTGTGATAATGTAATAAATTCAGTATAATAATTCTGCATACTTTTAATCATGAAATATATGCATTTGTTAGTTCTGTATGAACTAATAAATTTCAGGAAAAATAAATGATTACTCCCTCAAAGTATACTTTGCTAGAAAAGTATACTTTGCAATGTTGGTGAAATATGCTACAGATAAGTTGCGTATTGGCGTATTTTACAAACATATTTTAGAAGAATACGCATTGATTATCAAAAGTGGGAGTACAAAATACTCACAGCAATGTGAAAATATGCATTGATTTTCAAATTGAGTAGTGAAAATACTGTAATAAAGTTGAACATTTACTTAGTTGACCTGCAAAAATCAAACAGTAGTGTTTGCTTTTTGCAGCTCAAATAAGTGAATTTTTAAATGTGTTTTATTTTTATCCTTTGTTCCTTATTTAATAATGAAGAAAAACAATAGTACATTTGTAAAAGTAAAATACGCATTGAATTTGAAATCTGAGGGTATAATACTCTTTAGATACAAATCTTATCTGGAGCTCTGATGTTGTGCCATGTACAAGTAAAGGTATGTGACCATATCAATGTCTAGCCAGAGTTGGGTCCGCCACCTCCATGTGAAGACACAGTACTAGTGTGTGTACATACCTCCCACTTGGAGTATTTCTTCTCAACGTCCAGCGCTACCAATGTCTGAAATGGAACAAAATCAGCTATTAAACAAGAAATATATAGTAAATACATGGTTAGTGCCGTCAAATATATAACATATTCGGTTGAGCCTTAGACAGCTTTATAAAGTTGTCGGGGCGAGTCAGAATATATTTTATATTCGACGGCACTAATAATGTATTTAATTTATGCCGCATACTGAACGTAATTGTTTGAATGTGTGTGACGTCATGTTTTGACGTCACTCTCTCGTCACTTCACAACTCTAGCAACGTCATTCAAAGCAAAATGGCGACATCCCGCTAGGTAGATTCGGTATTATATCTGATTAAATCTCCGATTAATATAAGATCAGCTTCAATACAGGCTGGCTTTAGACTCCACGGTTGTCATAATAAGCATTAAAATCATAATCAATATATCCTTGTCGTTGGTTACTTCGCATATACTGTAAAAATGGGCAATATTCGGCTGAATCAACAGCAGGGGCTAACTCTACGGAGGAGTTAGCCCCCTTCTTCCACTGACCCTTCAATTGTTGATGTGTATGTGTATTACAACCAATTGGTGTGCTGGTGTGGAATTGTTGATGGATGTGTGAGAGTGTGCATGTATGTGCACAGGGTCTATCCAAAAATTATAACTCAACATCTACAGAAAAAAATAGAAATTCAGCTCTGAAATTAGAATAACCTGACCTGGTGCCAGGCCCTCATCACACCAGAGTCACATAGCCACACGCCTCAAAAGTAATATGATTAGTACTAATCTTATTACTTCCATAATGGGTATATCCGGATTCAATTCTCACATACCAGAAAGCCAAAAAATGTACCGGACTGTCAGACCAGGCATATCGGAATTCCTTTCAGGATGGAACGCATCGTTAAATACACCCTTCACATGCTCCTAACCAATTATCCATATGTACATTACGAATCCAGCTGAGTGGCCAATGGAAATTTTTTTAATGGGCATTTCTTTTATGACACAGGTCCGAGTCTTCCACCTGTGTGTGGTGCGCGTGTGTGCAGTGTGCATGTGTGTGTAGAATACCTCCTGCATCTTCTTCTTCATCTTGAGGATCTCTGCATACCGGGTGAGGACCTCCCAGGGCGCGTGCACCTTACAGTAGTGCACCTTCTCATCCCGCTGTAACACACAGTGTATATGGTCTAACGGGCAGACATGTTGAGCTACAATGGTAACTATTTTCTCTTAAGTGATACACAATTGTAACTACAGTGAAACCTATCTAAAACGGATACCCTGGGAAGTCCACTGTAAATCGGGCATATGACCATTGTGAAATGTATTGGCGTGCTTTGCAATCATGAACAAACATGAACATATGAGACAAATGATAAGATCAAAAATAAGATCCCAGATGCTGCCGTGGTGTCTGATTTAGATAGGTTCCACTGTAGTTGCAGAAATACAGAAATTATAAACAATTTGCCCGCAATGTAAAAGTTTAGCGGGGATCAGAGGTTTGTGGATTTGTCACAGCACGATATAGAGCCATCAGAGGAGTACATGCGTTAAATATCAAGTACCGTATTGATCCTAATATACACGCCTGGGCACGATGCAAAATGCGAAACTGGCGCGTTAATTAGGGTCCTAAATATTAAAACAAATATTCATTTAAAATACGCAAACTACGGGTACTACGTACATGTAATGAACAAGTTACAGTACAATAAAAATATATTTAGCTTCGAAAACAATAATAACTAGATTGGTCAGTAAGCGAGGCTTACAGAATGCCCCCCGTGTGGGCCCAGGTACCCCTAAATATGTAAAAAGTTTCCAAGTGTGTGGGCTTGTGACCTTGATTCTGGGCTTAGCAGGGGCGGCACGAACGTGAATTTGTCGCAGGGTGGTAGAGTTCCATTGGAGCAATGCGTTTGTGAAATCTGAAGCAGATCCGAGCAAGGAAATAGAAGTTATAACCAATTTCTCTGATGTTAAGTTTTGTAAAGAGACTAAGATGTGACCTTGACCTTGACCTCAAGATCACCGGGGATTTGTCACAGCATGATAGTAGAGCCTTAGAGGAATGCATGCATGAAATATTAATAATTTTCGATGAAAGAAATAGAAGTTATAACATATTTCTCTGATGTTAAGTTTTGCAAAGAGACTAAGAATGTGACCTTGACCTTGGGATCGGGCTCAGATTTGTCACAGCATGATAGTACAACCTTAGAGGAATGCACGAGTGAAATATTAAGAATTTTCAATGAAGGAAATAGAAGTTGTAACTTATTTCTTTTATGTTAAGTTTTGTAAAGAGACCAAGTATTCGACCTTGGGATCAGCGGGGGTTGGACGGTCATGGATTTGGCACAGCATGGTAGTAGAGCCTTACAGGAATGCATGTGTGAAATAGTAAGCATTTTATATGCAGGAAATAGAAGTTATAACATATTTCTCTGATGTTAAGTTTTGTAAACAGACTAAGTATTTGACCTTGAATTTGGGATCAGCAGGGGTTGGACGGTCGTAGATGTGGCACAGCATGGTAGTAGAGCCTTTACAGGAATGCATATGTGAAATATTAAGCATTTTAGATAAAGGAAATAGAAGTTATAACAATATTTCTCTGATGTTAAGTTTAGTGACGGACTGACTCACACACGGACGTACTTACGAGACGTACATTGTGGGGTTCCTAACCCTAACCTATCCTAAATCGAACCCCATAAAGATCAATCAAACAGAAAAAACAACCCCATAAGACAAAATAACCCCACAAGAGCAATTTATAACTGTGTTAAAATCGGAATAAGCATCTCTTAACAAGTCTATCACTGTGTGGGTAACCTCACAATATAGCTCTCGTTTGTACAGACACACACACACACGGACGGACTGACGGACGGACGGACGGACAACCTGACTTCAGTATACTCCCCACAACTCGTTGCGTGGGGTATAAACAATGCTATTAAATCATTACGTAACGTTAGACGATGTCAAACTGCTCCGTGCTGACATAGATGCCTGCGAATAAATGACTATATACTTTACGAAATATGTTACTGTTTGCACAAATGAACCAGCTTTCCTGATAATATAAATCACGTCTTGCGAAATTCTGAAAATTAGCGGGGGCACGTATCATAGGGCAGGCGTGTATATTAGGATGAATACAGTAGTTCTCGGAAAGGGAAACAGAAATTTACAACTTACGTTAAGTGACGTGCATAACTGAATATTACACACAAGCGAAGTCCAGAAATTACATAAACAAAGCTGAACATACCAAGTCATATTCAAGGAAGAGGCCTTCTTCTGTGAGATTCTTCTCAAACAGCTCTCTAGCATCCTTCGCCTTTTCTGTGTTTTCACTCGGCTTCACCGGCACCTCCCAGGCAAGGATGTAGTCAATCCTCTTCGCACCGTCATCGAAGAACATGTTCCGCCCCTGGCAATGGATTGATTGATTGATTTGCTGATGTATTATTGATTGAATGAATGAATGAATGAATGAATGAATGAATGAATGAATGAATGAATGAATGAATGAATGAATGAATGAATGAATGATTCAATGAATGAATGAATGAATGAATGAATGAATGAATGAATGAATGAATGAATGAATGAATGAATGAATGAAATTTAAATAATTAATTACATTGATCGATTGATTGATTGGGGTTAACATGGACCACATGGGGTAACTGCAGCAAGCAAGTTGAGCCTGGTGAAGAATTGTCAGTGACAACTAGAAATGATGGCAGTACAGGGGTTGTGTTTATGGGGACATGTGAAATGTGTAAGCAGACAGGGACGTACAAGTCAATGCATGAAACATGCGGACACAGGTTGAAGTAACGGACCGAGGTCTATGAATACATTAAATATGCCTAAAAGCATCAATAAACAAAAATAAATTTTTTTTTTTCTTTATTTATTGATGCTTTTAGGCATATTTAATGTATTTATAGACCTTGGTCCGTTACATCAACCAGTGCATGTGGATGTGATGTACCAGTAAGGCCATCATGTCAGTACAGGGGTTGTACATGTGGATAGCAGGGGTGAATACTGTAAATCACTGAGCCATAGTTGTGTGCTATGCGATCACGAACAGACATTGTCACCTGAAATGAATGACCAAGAAACTCATCAAAAATAACATCACATGTGTTTTCTTTGTGTCCGGTTTAGAGGGCAGTAGGTAGGGTGTCGTACATACCGATTGTCGCCGTGGCCGGAGCCCACTCGGATCCAAGGATAGACTGCCATAATGGCCATCATCTGTCAGATAGAAGAACATGGATATAGCAATGCATATTAACCAATTTCAGTCTGAGGATATGACAGTTTTTGTTTAAAAAATCTCATTTACATTTAGTTTATTTCTCCATATCATCCATGAAGATATATGTTGTTACCACCCATTTGAATTGTCTCGTAGAGACGGTTCAAACGAGTGGTAACAACATACCCTTTCAAGGTGAAAGAAAGAAAATAAGGATTGTTTTTCTCAAATGTTTCATATTACTATACATGGTAGATCTAATTTCTTATTGATAATGTATATCCTAAAGGTAGTATCTCACTGGCTCGTGACTAGTTGGAGACACAAATTTGCGAGAAAATACGTGAATTAGCGACAATTTTAACTTGGAATCACACTGAATTGGTACATGTGACATGTTCACGAAATTTGTGCCATAATTCGCCAGGAGTTTGCATACATGTACATGATGTAACACGAATGTCACGCGAGTGTCGCATGACATGTCGCTCGACTGTCGCGCGACATGTCACGCGACCCTTCTATAATAGAAGATTGTACTGTATGAGACCAAGTGGGTGGGGTAATGGATTTTTTTTTAACTGGGCATGTTTTTGTGTCACAGGTCCGAGTCTTCCACCTGTGTCATTTATCATTTATCATTTTTTACTCAGACACGTATATCTAATAACCGTGTCCTATACTGCGGTATATTTGTGTTCTATGCGATTTATGCATGTACGTGTGTACATGTGTACTAATATATACCAGCACTGTCACTAGATGTACATGCAATAATGATCTGTGTGGGAAATCACATGAGAAAACATGGCATCAATTTCAAAATCTGCCAAGATCTGCCAATAACAAGAAATAAATTATTTTATTGCGTAACTAGTAATAACAGTAACAACATTGTGTATTAAAAATCATACAACACTTGTGTAATAAATATGCAAATGGGGCCACTACCAAAACCATGCTAAGTGTGCATTACAGCTTCAATGTATTGTGCTGTTCTTATGAAATGAGTAGAATCTAACAGTTGTGTTGATTTAATATGAAATTTATTAAACAAGTTTACTGACTTCAGAAGCTGTTATCTAATTATTACATTATCAAAAGGTGTGCATATACATAGGAAATGTCTCGATTCGACAATATGTTCTAGACGGTGCGCATTGGTGACACATATTTGGAGTGTTTGCAGAAACTATACAACTCTCAGTAAACTACATGTCCCAGAGTGTTCAATATTTCATCAATTATATCAGAAAAAAATACAAATAAAATAAATAGCTTGTCATGTTTTATTGGCAGATATTTTGAATTTGATTATCTACACTGCTAATGAATGCATTCTATCAATACGCGTACAAGTAAATTTATTTGTACAGTGGAACCTCTCCAAACCGGACACCATGGGAGGTCCCCAGGGTGTCCAGTTTGGAGATGTTCCACTGTAAATCAGACATGTTAGAGCTTCATGACACGTTCTAGTGTTTTGCAATCAAGTCATTGTAATCAGAGATACATAACAGCGAAACGCATCTAAGGTAAACCTCTATATTTTTCCGAGTGTCCAGTTTAGAGGTTCCACTGCATTAACTCTTTGCATGCTAGCGGTGAAAATATCCGCCAAACGAATTAGGAGTATATATATATATATATGTTTATTTCTCTCTGTAAATATGTCTTGAAATTTCATTAGAATTGAGTCCTCAGGACTCAATTCTACTGAAATTCCAAGACATATTCATGATATTTACGGGGAGAAATACAAGAAAATATGATGAATTGTTGTCCGCAAGTTTTGAACTATTTATAGCCACAAGTTGCCCAGCATGCAAAGAGTTAATGTCCCAGGTTGCATGATTGTGATTAGCTGGTCACGGAGTCGCGTCTTCACCTAGCCTATCATACATTAGTAGTTTAACCCTTCCTACACTGTTGACGGAAATTGCCGTCTCCTGTTTTTCATTTTTGCTTTAATTCTTAACAAAAACCTGGTTTTGACAGCACATGAGAATCGTCTCCACTGGAGACGATTCTCATGTGCTGTCAAAACCCGGTTTTTGTAGAGAAATATTGAAAATAAAACATTTCCAGCAAAGGACAACATTTAATTCAGCGTAGTAAGGGTTAAAATTGTAATTGTTTTTACTTGTTTGTTATTAGAACACCTGTGTGGAATTATACTGGAATATATACATGTGTATAAATGACAGACGATAATAAGTTACTGGAGGTCAATCGATGAGCCCAAATATAGGTACATCAGGTGTATTATCATATCACAGCCTCGTTTTCGTGCATAATAACTACATTATAAAGTGCACGTGCATGCATGTCAATATAATTGTGTATCTTGATGCGCAAAATAGACATGCATAGTGTGGCTCAGTGGTATCGAAGGGGGAGAATATCCATATGTTTGCAGAACTTTTGTTCATTTTATCTGGCCATGAGTTCGAACCTCACAAAATGCATTACTTTTGTCAATATCATTATTCTTTTTAGGACTGCTTGCTGGAGAAGGGAATAAGTGAAACGGCGAGGGTTATCACTCTTGCTGTATGACCTCATTGTGACATGATCGGCGAGAACATACAAGTTTACATTGTATATTTACACATACATTTGTTACCTAAAATTTGAGTGACATATAGGTCCATAGGGCCGGGTGTTTTCGTCAATATTATATTGTACATATTCCCTGTTTCGTTTAACACATGTCACTATAATAAACAAATTACTGACTTACTTACTCCCAGATTCTTCATGTAGAAACATATGAAATGTGCATAGTTCTTCAAAGTGAGACTAACGTTCTACATGTAATCAATATGTTTAGTTAACGTAATTTGTAAGAGCAACACACATAAAAAAGAAATATATAATAAAATATAAACAAATCAAAATATTATGTGTATGAAAAATTAAGATTCGAACTCACTATCTACGGCATTGATATCAGTCACTCTAACCCCTCGGCTACATAATAATTGATGACAAATCATGCACGTGCATGCATGTCAATATAATTGTGTATCTTGATGCGCAAAATAGACATGCATAGTGTGGCTCAGGAAAGGAATACTGACACGGGTCTATTTACCTGTCTCACCTATTGTGTTTTGTTTATGACCGGTTTGTTTGTAAACAAGTAGCAAGTTATCGTCTGCGGACTATAGGTGCAAACAAGCAGAACAAGATCAACATCAACAAATAATACAGTGGATACTTCCTCAATTGGGCATCCTGGGAGGTCCTCACGGTGTCTAATTCAAAGATGCTCCACTGTACATTGGGTATAGGACCGCTCCCTGTTTGTGTACTTTGTGATCATGAACAGACGTTATTATTTGAGTGTAATGACTATGAAACCCATCACTGAGGCTTGCTGGCTGTCCAGTTGAGAGGTTATACTATTCATGTATAATCCACTGTCTAACCATAGGCAATTGAACTGGAGCCGGCTCATCTGGATCTACACTTTTTGCTAATATCACTATACAGGCATGTGGTGTAGAAAGGGTTAATGGCTGAATACGGTGGGATGGTGAGTTAAATCGCCTGTTGTCTAATCGATCATTGTGCCCCAACCCCACCCACCCCCGTATATTGACATATACTATCACATAAACAATAACAAGTGGCATCTTCTGCTTATAAAGCAGCGTAAATCTGAGGCAGAAATTCCTGTGGTGACAACATGTACAAAATATATAAGACAAACATAAAGCGAGAGCCAAAAATCAAAGGTATAAAATTTACAAATTTTAATGTAATTATCAAAAGCAGTGCACATATAATTTATGGTGTACAGTTGATGAGATGTAAATAAACAATTTAACAATATTAAACAATATAATAACTATGATAGTGGGTCACATCTGTTAACTTGTCTGTCATATATTATTAATCAACAGTGATCTGTGTCATATAATTGTGTTCTGTTCACACCTGGGGCAGTAAACACATACCGGCAGGTCATATAGGTCACATTCCAGATGTAGCCAGGTGACAGGACAGGCACACCAGTCAGATCAGTCATGAACCCTTTCAACACCACAGGCCTGTATAGTGGTATTGGCAAACAGTGTAGATTCAGGATCTGCACTTTTTGCAAATAATTTTCATGTTTTTGAGAACAAAAACACGCTTTTTTAATGAATGGACTAGTCTGAAAATCATTTTGTGATGATTTGATTAGTTGCAAAATTAACATATCAAAATCCATTGCAGTTACTTAAGGGTAAAAGGGTTAATCAACAGTAATCTGTGTCATATAATTGTGTCCCTTTCAACACCACAGGCCTGTATAGTGGTATTGAAAAACAGTATAGATCCAGATGAGCCGGCTCGTGACAATCAGGATGTGCACTTTTTGCAAGTAATTTTCATGTTTTTGAGTAAATTGTCTGAAAATCATTTTGTGATGGTTGGATTGGTTGCAAAATTAACATATCAAAATCCATTCCAGTTACTTGGGGGTGAAAGGGTTAAAAAAATCCAATGTACATGTGATTGGTACAAGTAGGCAGTGAGGATACACTGGCTCATCCAGACATGCTAAAATTGGTGAAATGGTTCATAAGCTACGGTATTAAAGGAATCATCAAATTTATAGGAAGAGAGAAATTTCTCATCTGTTGTTTTCTGTTTCCTGTATTTCATCAGAGTTGAAGACAACAATGCTCGCTTGCATGGTACGAATCACACCTGGGGGACGTTTCACTAAACTTTGTACGACTAAAATGTTCGTAAGTGCAAAATTATGATAGTCTGTAAATTTCACATTGACACTGTTATCTTGTAAACAATTATTGGATTTACATTTATTGAGCATATGCTGCATATGCAGCCTATGATCAATAAATGTAAATCCATCAATTGAAATTTACAGACGATTCTAAATTTGCACTTACGAACATTTTAGTCGTACAAAGTTTAGTGAACCTGGTATCAATCACTTTATGGGCAAAACATTTCAGGAGAACGTTTTTAAATCTTTCACCCCTAAGTAACCGGAATGGATTTTTATATAGTAAAATCCAGACCAATCCAACCAACCGTCACAAAATTATTTTCAGACTAGTCCATTTATGAAAACGGGGTATTTTTGTTCTCAAAAATGGGAAAATTACGGTACTTGCAAACAAGGGTTGATCCTGATGAGACGGCTCGTCATGAGCCGGCTCATCTGGATCTACACTTTTTGCCAATAAACTATACAGGCATGTGGTGTTGAAAGGGTTAAAAACACTGATATAAATGTACTAGTCTTTTGCAATGCAAGTTCACTTGTGAATCTTCCAATTATATCATATTATCCATTACATACTGAATACACACACCTACATGAAAAGAAAATAACTATTTTTCTTTCTTCTTTTCGAAAGACGACCACTCATATGACCACTCATTTGAACCGTCCCGGTGACACGGTTCAAATGAGTGGTAAGAGCATATACTTTTGTGCATAATTTCAAGAATTATTTTTCATATGACAAATTATGTAGCCTGAACATGGAATGGGTTAAGTGGTCGGTCGGCAGAATGGTCACTTGGTATGTTGACATTATGAACTTTTCTTTCACTAATGTTGGACGTAACAATAATGGAAATAGGATTGTGACTATTTTAATCCATTTAGAAAGTAATGCAATATATCTAAATGTACATGGATGTATTATAGGAATGAATGGCCTTTTTGTGGAATTTATCGGGGTATAAACTTGGAAAAGTCGCGGGAATACTGGACGAAGGCTGGAAGGCCTCGTCCAGTATTCCCGCGACTTTTCCAAGTTTATATCCCCGATAAATTCAACAAAAAAGCCATTCATTCCTTATAATTCCAGCATTTGAAATAAATTCATCAAGAAAATGTGTTTATTTTCCGTTTTCTTAAGAATTATTTTAACTGCGCCTCACGGTTACGGAAAGCAGTTCGGTGTGGGAGTTTACTGGGATATAAATATTGGACAGAGACTTGCTACGGGCCAATCAAATGTTTGGGAATTGTGTAAATATTTTTGTGCTGGAATTATATAGACAAGGTTTATAGCTGAAATGCACCCGGACTGTTGATTCAACAGTTGAACTATTTACATAGCAAATGTTCAGGAGAATGTATAACATGTGTCTGGTTAGATTCGCACAACTAACCCTTTCACCCTTAAGTAACTGGAATGGATTTTTATACGTTAATTTTCCAACAAATCCAACCGTCAAAAAATTATTTTTTAGACTAGTCCATTTATGAAAAGGGGGTCCTTTTCTTCTCAAATATATGAAAATTACTTGCAAAAAGTGTAGATCCTGATGAGACGGCTCGTTGCGAGCCGGCTCATCTGGATCAACACTGTTTCGCAATACCACTATACAGACCTGTGGTGTTGAAAGGGTTAATATGGGGTAAAACGGAATGGAGTGGTTCTTAATGTGGGGTACCGCTATACCACCCCAATCATTTATATCCGAACACAATAAAATACAAGGTACCGGTACTTGGCATTCCAACTGGCACTTACTTATGACAGGCCATGATTATACAGTTTCAAGTACGGAAGTGAAGTTAACCGGACGGTTGCAGCAATGTGTATAGCATGATATGAACACTTGTACAACTATTTGTTACAGATCTAAATCTATCTATGCCTTTCTCGCCCAGTGATGGTGTTCAGCGTGTGGGACAGCAGGCAAGCAATGGCTAATTTGAATTCTGAAATTGATTGGTCTAATTTACCGACCCTTCACAATAAATCTGTCTACGTCCTGATTAAAAGAATAGTCTGAAAATTAAGATGGGGTGTCAATTTCCAAATTGCCGACCTTTGCTGTCTGCTGTTTCTTTTTTTGTTTAGATGTTTATTAGCAAAAACATGTTTGACAGCACATGAGAATCATCTCCAATGGAGATGATTCTCATATGCTGCCAACGTGTTTTTCCTTTCCTAAGAAATTCAAGAAGCAATATAAACAACAGCAATATTCATTTCCTGCCTTTTACATATATTTGTAACCATATATGTATGTAGTATACCTATCTGGTCCATCTCCAGCTCCACCCGGTCACTATCCACCATTCTCACTACGTAACACTGAACAGCCAATTATCCAGGATTCTAAAACTTTTCCCTGAGCATGTACTCGAAATACAAACTCAAATAGTTTGATTGCATATGCATGTGTTTAATTGGAATGTTCAGTGCATGCTCAAATTAATATAATCATTGATATTTACTTAATACTTCAGTGTCTAGTTTCTATCATTCACATCACATAATGCATGGCTGCCGATAGCATAATATAAATATCGGTCTGAATCATCAAACTGTGTAATGCCACACATGTACAATATGCACTGATGACAAACAAACACATGCATATATACAGGTAACCATGCCACCAAACTCTTCTAAGATGTCAATTAGTGGTTGATTATCAATATTATATTGATTTGATATATAATCCAAGGTTATCAATCACACATTAGTGAAATATATAGTGAAATATATATATGCAGGTACACATAACCTCGACATGTGTGACGGATGATAAACACTCATTACATATTCATAGATGTAGATGGGTCAGAATGACATCCAGTTGCAAATGTGTGACTGACAAATGTACCCGACAGTATTTGTGATTATCCCCAGTCAGACTGGAACTCCCGGTGACATACAGTGAAACCTCTCTAAACCAGACACCCTGGGAGGTACCCAGGGTGTCTGTCTTAGAGAGGTTTCACTGTAAATCAGCCATTTGATCATTCTTAGCCACAGTTATGAGCTATGCGATCACAAACAGATGTTTTCATCTGAGATAAATGACCAAGAAACTCATAAAAAATACAGGTGTTTTCTTGGTGTCCAGTTTAGAGGGGTTCAGTATCCACGTCAGTATCCGCTACAAGTGTTACCTGAGGGCACCGAGAGGCTGTCAAGGTCAGAAAAGTGAGTCATCTGTTTGTAGGAGGTGCGTGACCGTGGGGGCCACTCCCAGATTTCATCGGATCCCGGGGGGCTGCCCTGCCTCTCCATCCTACATGCGAGACAACCAACATCACTTGCAGACCCTGCCTCACTTCATTGATTGATGGATCGATTGATTTATCAATATATCAACATTGATTGATTGATTGATTGTTTGTTTGATTGATTGATTGATTGATTGATTGATTGATTGATTGATTGCTTGCTTGCTTGCTTGCTTGATTGATTGATTGATTGATTGATTGATTGATTGATTGATTGATTGATTGATTGATTGATTGATTGATTGATTGATTGATTGATTGAAATATCTTGTCCAAGGACACATTAAAAGTACAAGTGGATCTATAAAACATGGTAAAACAAAATATAATTCCATTTTATAATAAATTCTGAAATATATCAATCTTCAGTTGCACTCATTTTCAAGAAAGCAGGTTTCAGATATATCAGGCCACCTGGTATTCAACTGAACTCGGTTTTCAATTTACATGTCTGCTTAATAATTTTGATAAGACTTAAAAATTTGAAGAATTTGTTCAGTTTCCAACAAAGAGTCCAATATTCCGTCAAAAAAAGTAAATCACAGTTGCTGTGATCACTTGGCCAAGACCATAAGTTATTTTGAATTCATCAATGTTTGACGTCTCACAAATATCGAACACTTAAAAGGTGCCTTTTTGGATATTTGAATGTACAATGCAAAAACATTTACATGTATATGCAAAATCTAATCAGGGCTACATTGATCACCATTATGAAACTGAATTATCAGTAATATATTCGACTCAGAATATGGAAGGAGGACAGTCAATAACAAACAAACAGCAGATGACAAAATTTGATTCAGCAATGTAAGGGTCAACTGTTTATCAAATGTCAGTCATGCTATATGGCTTGATCAAAGCTCCTAACACTTTCAATAGTGTAATGTGAACTAAACCAGAAGTATTTATGACCATATTGTATACCACAGGCACAATCTTGATACTACTGATCATTGTAAGTATATTGCAGTCACTCATACTGCAATGGCAAATTATTATCAAAGCAGAAGTATCCTCAATGTGATCTTCAGAAGCAATTCAGAACTTCAGAACATTAGAAACTCAAACAAATAATCAAGTGTGAAGTAGAAAGTAAACATACCTTGCACATGTAATGTTTTCTGGGTCACAAATCCAATAAGATGCTAAATATTCAGTGAGCAGTGAGGCGAATCAAACACACCTGAATACAGTACATGTGAATGTGTGTATACAGTGTACACGTACAGGGCAATGACGCAGGTGATAGTGTACGTGCTGTTTTGCAGGAGTTAGCACATTAGAACATTCACAGGCAAGCATCTTGTGCTGTTCAGTCTTATTCGCGTTAATGCAAGAGGACATAGATATGAAAAAGCTGTCTCATTACTATTAGTGACAAACATGTACATGTATATTCATATTTCATTTCCAATAAATTAATTACTTTCAAGTGTTTCCATGGGATTTGTCAGTTCATGATGGCTCATGAGCCCTGATCCCAAATTGGGACATTGACGTGGGCATAAGTGGGGGCCATAGATTGGTTACAGCATGAATAGAGGACCATCAGAGATATTCATGTGTTAAATATCAAGAAATTCCATGAAAGAAAACGAAGACATCACAAACCATCTACTGTGATGATAAGTTTTTGTGAATGCACAGTCCTTGACCTTGGGACGAGCAGGGATCGGAGGGTCATGAATCTGTCACAGCATGATGGAAGACCATCCAATGAATGCATGTGACTGTGCAATGTCAAGAAATTTCATGAAGTCATTTGAGAGTCTTACACAAACTTGTTGACACAATAAAATCGCTATGTGTTTCAGCACCATTCTGAAGGTCACAAAGATGAAGGTCATGTCATTGACATGCGGGCCGCAGCCATCTAGTTTATTTCATTGCCGATAATTCCTCAATGATGTGTGTGTGACTGTACCCACTGTTTCTGGAGCTCTGTTTCAAAATTCAAGATGGCCACCAACATTTACATTTGTTTGTAATATCTGAATTTGTACAATATAACTTTTGAGGTATCAGAAATGTTTGCCAAATTCAATAGCAGACTGTTAAGGTTACATTCCACCATTGATTGCTACTATATAATTTAACAGAAACCTGTGTCACCTGGATTTATTTAAAATACATATAGAATAGAAAACTTTCTGTCAGACTAGCATTTTCACAATGTTTGTTTGTTTATTAGTGTTTAACGGCCTATCAACAGCTAAGGTCATGTAAGGCCCGGCAAACGGGTTAGATCCCATTTTAACCTGCTGCATTGGGGGGAAAATCCCAAAATCAGAATGGAATATTTACATCGAAAACAAATATATTCAGCCCTGAAATTAGAATAACCTGACCTGGTGCCAGGTCCATACCACACCAAGTCACTTGGCCCCTTCCCGTAAAATAGGATTACGAATATCGTAATACTCACATAAGGGGTATAACCAGATTCAACCGTCAGATACAAAATGCCAAAGACGTATGTGAGGGCCAAACCAGGTCTCCAGTTGGGATTCCGGTAAGGATGAACCCCGAACGTTAAATTACCCATCGCATGCTCCCACCTGCCACCCACATTTTCACAATGAATTAGCTTGTGAACAGTAAAATATGAGGAGAAAACAAGGTGTTGGCAATCCTTTAAGAAATTCACATGACTCGGAAGGCATGCTTGATTAAAAAAGCAGACGCTTGAGAATGGATCAACGAATGATATGGTCATGTGACGTATGAAGACGTGACAGGCAGTAAAATGAAACTTCTCTCATAATTTTTGTTGCAGGAGTAAATATATATGTACTTCTAATAATTCCAATCCGAAATTCACCAGTAATCACAAGCAGTTAGCTCAAAGCAAGCAAAATTATTCAATATGTACTACTTTCGACTGGAACACTAAGGACCACACTCGATTTACTGGAATGAAACCTTAAGTGCTTGATCAGACTATGTATCGACAGGCAGATCTGGGACTACACTGAATGCACACTCAATAAGGAATTTCTATAAGGACACATTTGCATTTGGACATTTCCCGAAATATTACGGCAACTACTGGAGCAATATTGATACGATGAACTGCATATTATAGGAATGAATGGCCTTTTTGTGGAATTTATCGGGGTATAAACTTGGAAAAGTCGCGGGAATACTGGACGAAGGCCAGAAGGCCTCGTCCAGTATTCCCGCGACTTTTCCAAGTTTATATCCCCGATAAATTCAACAAAAAGGCCATTCATTCCTTATAATTCCAGCATTTGAAATAAATTCATCAAGAAAATGTGTTTATTTTCCGTTTTCTTAAGAATTATTTTAGCTGTGCTAAAGTACGGTTATGGAAAGTAGTTCGGCGTGGGAGGTTACTGGGATATAAATTTTTGACAGAGACTTGCTACGGGCCAATCAAATGTTAGGGAATTGTGTAAATATTTTTGTGCTGGAATTATTCCTTGGTAAATAGCATATTATTACATGCCAGAGTCACCATTCTCACAGATGTAGTCGGTCACGAGTTATTTCGAGAAAACTTCAACAAAGTAGTTTTCTTGAAAGTTGTCCTAAATTGTTAACATGAGGTCATTGCCATTGGAAGCGATATATTGTAAATTTCTGGCCTGAATGCACAATACTACTTGAGTAGTTTTCCAGATATTTAGGAGATTTGACAGTTCTAATGAGTGGCAACAACATATTTCCGTGCATAATGTAACCCTTTCAACCCTAAGGAACTAGAATGGACTGTGATATGCTAATGTTCCGACCAATCCAATGGTCACAAAATGATTTTCAGATTCGTCCATTTATGAAAAGGGGGTGATTTTGTTCTAAGAAATATGAAAATTACTTGCATAAAATTACTTGCATAAACCGCTATAGCGGGCTTTCGGGTTCAAAGGGTTAAGATGGTGTGAAAAATTGTGTTACAGCTTCAGTATGTAATGGGTTAAAGACTAAATAATCCTCTTTCTGTTTTGGCAGGTCGCATGTAAATATGAGAATGTTTGCTATTGTTAATTGTAAACTGCTACTGGACGGCCTATTTTTACCTTTACAAAGCCACGATTAAATACATAATTATAACTACAAACATTTCATAATGTATTTTGTGGATATTAAACCAGCACAGACAGTCTAAATACTAGCTGAGATAATCTTGGCTAATACAGATGGCTTTTACTATGTCATTTGTTTTTAATTTTCTGTATCCTAGTTCAGCCATTATTCAGTGGTTGGTTACAAACGTGACACTATTCAAAAACATAACAGTCCCTGATGCCAAAGCAAGCGGCTGCCCATTCTTTAACTTGGAGGCAGGAACCGAATATCGTTATCTGGTGTTTTTCACACTTTCTACATTTCTCAACCAAAATATACGGTATTGGCAGCAAAAATGGATCTTCTTGATTAATGATGATTCTGATGCACTGTAAAAACATGCTTCATTGACAAACCTAAAAAGAAGAAATCCGTACCACTCATGGATGTACCTCTCAAAAGCTTTAACACAAAAAAGAACACAAATTGTTATGTCATTTGACCTCGACTTTGAGCACAATGGTCACATGGGTGGGCAATAGAATGAAAATATGGATGATACACATGGACAGACAGACGGACAGACAGGGTGGCGACTATATGTACAGCGAAATGTGGAGAGGGAACTTCAATCACCTGTGCTATAACTAACTTATTGGTTGCCCCGCATACACATGTCTGTTTCAATGCAAGTCACGCCGATATGCGCTTCTAACTTGTGATACTACTACGTTATTGGCCATCTGACATCGCAGCGCACATGTACACATCACAACCAGGGGGCCGTTTCACTAAACTTCCTACGACTAAAATGTTCGTAAGTGCAAAATTATGATAGTCTGTATATTTCACATTAACAATGTTTTCTTGTAAATAATTATTGTATTTACATTTATTGAGCATAGGCTGCATATGCAGCCTATGCTCAATAAATGTAAATCCATAAATTGAAATTTACAGACGATCTTAAATTTGCACTTACGAACATTTAAGTCGTAGGAAGTTTAGTGAAACGGGCCCCAGATGCGTGCCATGTGAATTTCCGACAACAAGCTGCGACGTCTAGATCTAAATAGAACTTTCCTACGTATTGGAACATTTAATGAATAAATTTAGTAGATATTGGAGAAATAGTCGCAATATGTGATTAATTGAGACAACATACTATGCTTTCATTGGTTGAAAAACTAGGGCAAACAATAAAGCATTTTAAGACCCGACCAAACACTTCTACTGGGCTGTACACAACTAACATTAGTCTATCTTGTGTTCCGTTTTTTAGCATGGACGTCAGATCATTCTAAAAAACAAGAGTTGTCAGAAGACAACGAAGCTCGCCTGTTGGCAGCCTTCACTCAAACTTGGCACAGTTGCATAAAAAAACATGAATATTATATAACTTGACCTTGGGTTAAGGGGCGTGCGGTGGACCTTGACATTGGGGTCAGTGGTGCAAGGTGGGTCGTGGGTTTGCTATAGCATAATATAGCATATTAAGATGAATGCATGCATGAAATATCAATGCACTCCCTGAAAACAGAAGTAAAACAAAATTTAACCCAACATTAAGTTTATGAACGCACTAAGTTGGTTATTTTCTACAGCATGATAGCTATACACATGAGGAATGCATGTATGAATATGCTAAGTTTGTGACCATGACCTTGGGGAAAGGGGTGGGGGGTCATGGATTTTCTGTAGCACAATAGAGGATCATCAGATGAATGCATGTATGAAATATCAAAGTGTTCCCTGTAAAGAAACAGAAGTTACACAACATTTACCCCAACATTAAGTTTATGAATGTGCTAAGTTTGTGACCTTGGGGTAAGGGTTGGGTGGTGGGTTGTGGATTTGCTACAGCATGATAGAGGGTCATATGAGGAATGATTGTATGAAATATCAAGGCGTTCCATAAAAGGAAACAGATGTTATAAGACATTTACCCCAACGTTAAGTTTATGAATGTGCTAAGTTTGTGACCTTGACCCTGGGGTAAGGGGTGGGCGGTGGGTCATGGATTTGCTATAGCACGATAGAGTATCATCAGATGAATGCATGTATGAAATATCAAGATGTTCAATGAAAGGAAACAGATATTATAAGACATTTACCTCAACGTTAAGTTTATGAATGTGCTAAGTTTGTGACCTTGACCTTGGGGAAAAGGGTGGGGGTGGGTCATGGATTTGCTATAGCACGATAGAGTATCATCAGATGAATGCATGTATGAAATATCAAGGCGTTCCCTGTAAAGAAACAGAAGTTATAAAAAGACATTTACTCCAACGTTAAGTTTATTATGTTGATCTTGGGGAAAGGGTTGGGGGGGGGGGGGGGGGTCATGGATTTGCTGTAGCACAATAGAGGATCATCAGATGAATGCATGTATGAAATATCAAGGTGTTCAATGAAAGGAACCAGATGTTATAAGACATTTACCTCAACGTTAAGTTTATGAATGTGCTAAGTTTGTGACCTTGACCTTGGGGAAAGGGGTGGTGTGGGTCATGGATTTGCTATAGCACAATAGAGTATCATCAGATGAATGCATGTATGAAATATCAAGGCATTCCCTGTAAACAAACAGAAGTTATAAAAAGATATTTACTCCAACGTTAAGTCTATGATGTTGATCTTGGGGAAATGGGTGTGGTGGGGGGTCATGGATTTGCTGTAGCACAATAGAGGATCATCAGATGAATGCATGTATGAAATATCAAAGCGTTCCCTGTAACGAAACAGAAGTTACACAACATTTACCCCAACGTTAAGTTTATGAATGTGCTAAGTTTCTGACCTTGACCTTGGGGTAAGGGTTGGGTGGTGGGTTGTGGATTTGCTACAGCATGATAGAGGGTCATCTGAGGAATGCATGTGTGAAATATCAAGGCGTTCCATGAAAGGAAACAGATGTTATAAGACATTTACCCCAACGTTAAGTTTATGAATGTGCTAAGTTTGTGACCTTGACCCTGGGGTAAGGGGTGGGCGGTGGGTCATGGATTTGCTACAGCATGATAGAGTATCATCAGATGAATGCATGTATGAAATATCAAGGTGTTCCATGAAAAGAAACAGATGTTATAAGACATTTACCCCAACGTTAAGTTTATGAACGTGCTATGTTTGTGACCTTGACCCTGTGGTAAGGGGTGGGCGGTGGGTCATGGATTTGCGATAGCACGATAGAATATCATCAGATGAATGCATGTATGAAATATCAAGGCGTTCCATGAAAGGAAACAGATGTTGTAAGACATTTACCCCAACGTTAAGTTTATGAATGTGCTAAGTTTGTGACCTTGACCTTGGGGTAAGGGGTGGGTCATGGCTTTGCTATAGCACAATAGAGTATCATCAGATGAATGCATGTATGAAATATCAAGGCTTTCCAAGAAAGGGAACAGGTGTTATATGACATTTACCCCAAAGTTAAGTTTATGAATGTGCCAAGTTTGTGACCTTGACCTTGGGGTAAGGGTTGGGTGGTGGGTCATGGATTTGCTACAGCATGATAGAGGGTCATCTGAGGAATGCATGTATGAAATAACAAGGTGTTCCATGAAAGGAAACAGAAGTTATAAGACATTTACCCCAATGTTAAGTTTGTGGACACCGACGACGCCGATGCCGACGACGCCGGGAGTATGCCATAAGCTCTTCTGCACTTCGTGCAGGCGAGCTAATGAGTGTCAAACTGAGAAATGATCATGCTGTAAACCCATACCAACAATACGCCCCTTATCTCGATCTCGGAAGTACTGTGCCAGACACTGGCCAGTAGATATTATGAGTTAACAGACAGATAGACAGACGGACAAACAGGGTGAATCCAGTATACCGCATGAACAACTTGCAGGGGTATAATTAACCCGATTCTGTTTACATGTAACACGTCAACTCGGCAAACATATTTGGTGTTCATTAATTAACCCTTAAAATGCAGAATTAAATTTTATTGGCTGCTGTTTATTCTTATTTGCAATGTTTCTTGATGAATACATTGACAGCACACGAGAATCAACTCCAATGTTAAGAAAACAAGAGGGCCATGATGGCCCTAATTCGCTCACCTGACTCCATGAACACAAATTTGACCCTAATTTGACCCTACGGGCCATGCCCATTTTTGACCCCGGGGTCACCATTTTAACAACTTTGAAAGAGCATTGTACATCAATCATTCTTACCAAGTTTCATCAAAATTCTGCTGGCAGTTCATGAGAAAAAGATTTTTTAAGAATTTGTGCTATTTTTAGACGGTGGCCATGTTGGATTTCAGGCAAACTTGATTTCAACAACTTTGGAAAGGCTTCACCTAAGGACCATACAGGTAGAGTTTGCTGACCATTGGCCAATCGGTTCATGAGACGACGATGTTTAAAATCTCTCGTAAAAGGATGACCTTTTGACCTTTCGTCTGCCATCTTGGATAACATAATCATCCGATTCCGACAAATATTGCACCAGAGCAATCGCCTCATCGATACCTTCAATTTGATATATGACATGAGCATATTCGGTCAAAAATAAAATTTGACCCCAAAGCCACGCCAATTTTTAACACCTGTGAAAGAGCATTGTACATCGATCATTCCTACCAAGTTTCGTCGAAATCTGGCTGGCGGTTCATGAGAAGAAGATTTTTTAAGAATTTGTGCTATTTTTAGATGGTGGCCATCTTGGATTAGTGATGACCTCCATTTTAACAAATCTGAAAAGGCTTCACCCATGGACCATAACTTTTAAGTTTGGCTACCATGCGCCAAGCGGTTCATGTGAAGAAGAATTTTGAAATCTCTAATAAAAGAACGACCTTTTTACCTTTCGGTGGCCATCTTGGATGACATAACCATCCGATTTCAACTTGATATATGACATGACCATATTCGGTCAAAAATAAAATTTGACCCCAATTTGACCGTACAGGCCACGCCCATTTTTGACCCCGGGGTCACCATTTCAACAACTTTGAAAGAGCATTGTACATCGATCATTCCTACCAAGTTTTGTTGAAATCCGGTTGGCAGTTCTTGAGAAGAAGATTTTTGAAGAATTTGTGCTATTTTTAGACGGCGGCCATCTTGGATTACGTAATGACGTCATTTTAACAATTTTGTAATCCCCCTACCTAAGGACCATGACCATGAAGTTTGGTGACTATAGGCCCAATGGTTACCGAGGAGAAGACGTTTGAAAATGTTCACGGACGACGGACACATTGCGGTAACAATAGCTCACACGAGCTTCGCTCGGGTGAGCTAAAAATGGAAAACAGCAGACAACAATATTTCTTTTCAGCCATTTAAGGAATGAACATACCGTATTTATTCCAATAATCGCCCCGGGGCTATGCAATTAGTGGGTATCAAAACGTAGAAAATAGGATCAAAATATGTTATTTTCACTCACAAAGGCCATTTAAAACATTTTACGTGAAAATGAAACATTTAGAATGCGAATGTAGGAGGGTGGCTACTATTAGAGAGGGGGCTACTACTAGAATAAATATGGTATACATTTGTACAACAATATTGATCAGCAACTTGCAAGACACACACAACACAACATTCAAGGGTGTCTTCCTGATTCTCATACTTCAATGTAGGAGAATCAGGAATTTTGTACAGGTAATATTGTTGTTATAAGCATAGCCTTGGGGGAAATTGGGACAATGCTCTGTTTCAACTTTGTATTGTGAATCATGTCAATTATGAAGGAAAATAGTGAAATATTGATATAATCAGCATTCATAATTTTCCTTATTTTTAATTTCTTCATTAATTAATGTGTTTTTTCTTATTTGTTCACTACTAAACTATATAGATAGTAATTGATTGTCTGTTAATATTTTAACTCAATAAGCAGTGTAAACTTGATAAAGACTATAGCACCATAGTCCTGCATCACTGACCATACCTGTGGAAATGAAAAGTAGGAGAATCAGGAATACTGGACACTCAAAAGTAGGAGAATCAGGAAGTAACCCATTCAAGATTTCATTGCGACAGCTTGCTAACTGGACTGCATAATAAAAGTTTGATCAATATGGTCTAAATTACCTGCTATTACCCTACCTATATTTGCCTATATTTGTTTTAACTCTTTGCATGCTAGCGGTGAAAATGTCCGCCAAACGAATTAGGAGTACCGGTATATGTTTTATTTCTCTCTGTAAATATGTCTTGAAATTTCATTAGAATTGAGTCCTGAGGACTCAATTCTAATGAAATTCCAAGACATATTCATGATATTTACGGGGAGAAATAAAAGAAAATATGATGATTTTTTGTCCGCTAGTTTTGAAATATTTATAGCCCACAAGTTTCCCAGCATGCAAAGAGTTAAATATATCTCTGTCACTAGCAATTTTGATGTGATACAGATGCAGATACCCAAAACAATGGTACAGTAAATTTGTTTATGTTTGTTTACTGGTATTTAATGGCCTGTCAACAGCTAAAGTAAATAGAGACTGTTATTATTTTTTCAGGTCAGGCTTCAACCAGTATGGATGTAGGGGAAATGCCAAAATAAGAACTGAATATTTGCATAAAAATATATATTCAGTCCTGAATTTTAGAACACATGTAACCTGATCTGGTGCCAGTTCCTCATCACACCAAAGTTACTAAAAGTAATATGATTATCACTAATCTTACTATAACCCTTATAATATCTATATCCGCATTCAATGTTTTTAATTAACAAACAGGTTTTTTTATCAATACTAATGACACATCACTAACATTAATAAGTCAGCATCAGTATGTTTAATTGGTGTCTATGATTTTGCAGATTTCATTTAATTTCTATGAATTTTGAGCAAGTAAAGAAAACAGAACTCAATTTTACTCACTTACAAAATGTTTGAGGCATTGTACGTGATTTTACTTTACTTTGTGTTATCAAATAGGAATTTTGAAGCCACATTACATTGACAACCACCTCCAAGAAACAAAGCGAGTGGACATTTACAATCAACACAGAAACCAAACAAATCAGTGACACATGCAGGGATGGGGATCAAAGCAGAAACCAAAATATAAAGCCAAGTACGGTCAGGATTAACTACACTACACATGGCCACTCATCTCGTCTGATGATATATTTAGTCAGAAATCAAAAACATATGAACATTATATATACTAATTGGTGTGGATTGGTGCAACATTAAATCGTAAGATAAAACAGACTTTAACCCTTTCACCCCTGAATAACTGGAATGGATTTTAATATGTTAAATTTGCAACCAACCCAATTGTCACAAAATGATTTTCAGACTAGTCCATTTATGAAAAGGGTGTTTTTGTTTTCAAAAATATGAAAATTACTTGCAAAAAGTGCAGATCCTGATGAGACGGCTCGTTACGAGCCGGCTCTTCTGGATCTACACTATTTGCCAATACTGCTATACAGGCCGGTGGCTCGTTACGAGCCGGCTCTTCTGGATCTACACTATTTGCCAATACTGCTATACAGGCCGGTGCTGTTAGAAGGGTTACAGACACAGGGTCTCAGATATGCACAGAAAGTGATGAATCAGAAAAGGAAAATATAATTTAATTGTAGAATTGTATCGTGTTTCTGAACCCTATTGCAGATTAGGAGTTGCCTGAAAAAAACTGGGTATAGCACTTTAGAATCATTTCCATTGGTGAGTGTTTGATGAGAAAAAATGAAAAATAATCAGCAGACGACAAATTTAATTCAATATTGTAGGGGTTAAAGTTACATTCTGTTATAAACCAATGAAGCACATGTAGTGGTGTCACAAACAGGCGGGAACACAAAGGGCAATCCAGGACAGTGCCAGAAATATTAACCCTTAAAAGGCCGTAAATTAATATTATTGGCTGTTTTTTTTTTTAATTTACTTGATAATAAAAAATGTTTTGGCAGCACATGAGAATCGTCTTGACGATTCTCATGTGCTGCCATAACATGTTATAATAGAGATTAATTGAAAATAAACAAGAAAATGTGGCCTGTCGGCACACGAATGCCCCCGTTGGAGATTAGACAAATTCTGGAAAATCTCTGGGACGACGAACACACATATGGACACAGTCCAAACATGATATACTCCCGGCTCTAGAGATCAGGGCGCATAAAAACAAACAAGAGACAACAACATTTCAGCATTTTATGGGTTAATTACCGAAGTATGCCGGTGACGTAAATACAAGACTGCCTGTGGAACTGTAATGGGGCAGGTTATAGTCTGCAACGAGAAATACACACAAGGTCACTGACAGAGGACGAGTTTCTGTCTTCTATAGAATCTGATGTACCAGCAAGTCAAAAGCATTTATAAAACAAATCAGGCCTGTACGCATAGGGGGTGCGAAGGGTGCGTACCACCCTCCTAAATCTGCCAAGGTCCGTTTGTGGATATGTTAAAACATTTTTAAGTAACTACGGTCCTTCGCGTCATCGATAACGCAACCCTCTATATAAATTCCTGAGTACGGGCCTGTAAGTTTACTGATTTCATAAGAAAAGGGCTATGTCAAGTTTCTTATGCAAACAGTCAACAAGTATAATAACATTTCAGCCTAAGGATACAACAATTTTTGTTGAAAAAATCTCATTTTGTTTATTTCTCGATAAAGGTATATGTTTTTACCACTCATTTGAACCGTCTCATCGAGACGGTTCAAATGAGTGGTAACAACATATACTTTCGAAAGGAAATAAAGAAAATAGGGATTTTTTCTCTCAAAAGGTTCATATAATTGTATTGATCAACTAACATGTTTATGTAGTAGTTGTCTCATTTGCACATTATTACAAAAGTGCATTATGATTGTAATGCACTATCGTATTACACGTTTCATGCTATAAAATGGTTTTCAATGTTTGTATACCATATTTATTCTAATAAACGCTGAGGCTATGCAATTCGTGAGGATCAAAACATGGAAAATAGGATCAAAATATATTATTTTCACATACATATAAATGGCTTTTGTATGCGAAAATAACATATTTAGAATGCAAATAAGTGAGAGGGGGCTACTATTAGAGAGAGGGCTACTATTAGAATAAATACGGAAGAATCCTCGATAAATTATATACGAAAACTGGCGCCATGTAGCAAATATTGCAGCACCATGTACTGGCTCCCTGATTCCTGCCTCTGTGAATGTTTTACTGTCTACTGTACCATGTACCTGGAACCTGTCTAAACCGGCACGCACCAGTGCGACATTGATGTGTTAAATTGTGATCGTAGTACTGTCAAATATCTCTGATGTTTAACTGTGTCTGTGATTGCAGAGGGCACAGATCACATGTGTTTCAGTGCTTAAACATCGGAATTACAGTGAAACATCTCTAAAGTGGACACCCTGGGGACCTCCCAGGGTGACCGGTTTGGAGAGGTTCCACTGTACATCCCTCCCCCATCCCAGGACAGGCAAGATATCGATATGTGGATGACAATAATAAGTTTGAATGAATTTTATCAAACTTCCCTGACTTTAGCACAACCTAGAATTTCCAACCATTTTACTGACCGTGGGAAACCTGTAGAACGTTTTGTCGAGTTTTGGCCGATTGGCAGGCATTGTGGCACTTTAACAAACAACACGTTTGTATCATACATATTGCATTACATGATTTATGTAGCGATGCTCATGGACAGGCACCAGACATACCATCTGGTAAAAAATAAGGTAAACGTGGTAAACGATGAACCCACATATATTTATTTTCACCTTCACAGTTGCCTCTCTCCAAGTTAAGCTTGTGATAATGGCCCCAGGACAGTATTCCCACATCACATATGAGAGAGACCATGAGTTACATCCAGTTGCATAAACTGCCTGATACAGTACAAATGTGACTGTCTCTAAAGATCAGGCCCAGAAAATTCTCCAAATCTGAATGCAAAATCATGCACTCCATTCTCATACTGAAAATCAAGCAGTTTGATTGGCCAATCAAACTGCCTGATTTTCAGTATGAGAATGGAGTGCATGCTCAGAAAGGCTTATAAGCTTGGTCACAAAATAATGTTCAATGCACAAGCAAAGTCCCTATGCCAAAAAAAATGGTGGCCGGATTAGCTCAGTAGGTAGAGCTTCAAACTGTGGATCGGGAGCCCCCGGGTTTGATTCCCACCCCGACCGCTGCGAATGGCTGATTTGGCGTGTCCTTGGGCAAGACAACTTCGTGGTAGCCTAGTCCTATGGGGACTTAAATAGTCGGTCCCGACATGCAAGGTCATCAGTACAGTTGTTAAATCAAAGAATTTACATTTACCTATGTCAATTAAAATAGCTATAGGGGATTGTTGTAAATTTATGACAATATCAACAAGGGCCATCCAATATATAGTGAAAACGGCTCAGTATTGTTAGTTTAGATTGAACAGTCCTAGCTACTTATCCATAATCATACAATGCAACCTTCTCTGTGTTTAATAATGGATTGGCATATACTCGGGAATGCCTCTATAGTGGTTGCTAGGCAATGGTTGCTAGGCAACCGGAGGGGACACATCAACCTCCCATGGCATAATTAAACATCTCTAAGTTGTGTTACTCAAGGTGAGATACCAATTTATTATCATTAAATGCGTCACACAAAGATAAATCGAAAGAATGGAGGGTGACATATGACATCACAGAGATATGACGTCACTAATGGCGTAAACAGCATACATTTATTTGTGTTAGAGTGGACCCCACTCACTCGCTCAGTGTGGCCATCAATGTATTATTCTTAAATTACGAGAATGAATTGTTTGATCCATGGTTAATGCCAATACTATTTGGTCACATGTATATCGTCTACCAACAGAAATGAATATGTTTTTGTTACCTATATAAACGCTGATTGTTATTAGTTTAGATTTACCATACGAAACATATGACCATAAGAGTCGCAACGTTTTACCAGCATATTATGAATTCCTAAGCTGGTTTTATCGATGAACCATGTTTTTACCAAATAATGTTTCTAGTCGCTCATCACCGCGTCCATGATGCTTGATATATGTGATGATGACGTCATGTCACGATTTTGTCATAGAACATAGTGACATACCATAATATAATGCGACGTCATTGACGAAGTGTCAATATAGCCAAATTTCATTCAGATACACACACTATATATCAAGTTTTCACTATTTATTGGATGACCCTCATATTTGCCTATCATATATCTACCACATCTAACGTATATCCCTCGGTCACAGTTCATAGGCCATGGGTCAACTTGTGACATACACGAGTGTGATATTAAATACCAACGCTTTCACAGAAATATGTATGACATGAATACATGAATTAATCAGCCAGAAGCACGCTCCCGATAGTATTTATGATCAGCATAGAGCCAGATCAGACTGGGAATGTGTATAGTGAGATCAGGGTCTAAACGGTTTGCCATTTGCTGTGACAGAATAAACTAAACAAATGTCCATTATTAAATGATTATAAAAATAAACAAATAACAATGATTATAAAGTGTGGGTTTTCCACAGATGTCATGCAACATTAGCATACTGTTAGATGATATGCGCAAGTTAACCCTCTGTTGGTATAGTGTGAGCACAATGCTATTTACACACCCAGATTGAATGAAAGGTGTTTATATGGGTTGTCAGCTGATAAAAGGGACCTTAAGGTATTTGCAACCAGAGTAGCCCATGATCAGCCTGCACATCCGCGCAGTCTGCCTACGCTGTTTGCCATCCAGTCACTCACGAGGCTAATTGCCATCAACAAAACAATTACATTCCAGCCTCACTGAGCGAATATACAAGGGGACCCAAACCTTAAATAAAAGATACCTTAATGGCTTATGATGTTTGCAACCAGCATAGACCATGATCAGCCTGCGCATCCGCGCAGTTTGATCATGGCCTACGCTGTTTGCCATCCAGTCACTCACGAGGATAATTGCCATCAGCAAAACAATTATATTCCAACCTCACTGAGCGAATATACAAGGGGACCAATTTGCCACAGTATTGATCCCCTTGTACATTCGCCATTGGCAAATGATGTAATGTACATTTTCATTGCCGGTGGCACATATGAATACAACATCATATTGTGCATTGCAAATACTGCAGGAAGGCAGCTGCTTGTCCTATATAATACATATATAGTAGATGGCTGACAATTTGTTCCTTAATTTAATGGTGTATAATGGCCTATCAACAGCTACGGTCAGTTTAGACATAAAACTATATATTCACTCCTGATTTAGAATAACCTGATCTGATGCCAGGTCCTCACCACACGAGTCACTGAACCCACACCCTAAAAATAATAATATTACTAATCTTACTACTCTTAGAATGGGTTTACCTGGATTCAAATACGGGTGAGCCAAAAATGTATCTGATAGCTAAACCAGGGATATCGGAACTCCGGTAAGAATGAACCCCATCATCAAATTACCCTTCACATGCTCCCCATCTACTGCCTACACAGGGTTTCCACTGGAGAAAAAAAAAGTTGCACCAAGTTGGTCAAATTACGCACCTTAACTGGAGCTATGGTACGTGCATACGTACGCCAATGTGCCAACTATATAGCGCTGTCTGCAAGTGGGCGCAACAAATATGAAAGGTGTTACTAACGTACGTAAGTATGTATGTATGTACGTACGCACATACATGGACTAACGACATATCCCCTTATTCATAAATTATAGAATAAAGAAAAAAATGTTAACGCATTTGCCTTACAAACAAGGTGAAAATAAGTTCTCACTTCTCAGTGACCTTGACCTTGGGCGGTCGGACGTGTGTCATAACTACTGATGATGAAAAATAAGTATATGAAGTTTCAAGCTAATCCAACTTACGGTAACCGAAAACTGTCACCCAAATCTCGGACAGACAGATGGCCAGACAGACAAGATGTCAACTATATGTACCCCTAAAACATTCCGATATGGTTGCAGCAATGTACCATCTCCCTTAGGACTAGTCAGAACACGAATGAGAACCATTTTGCCAAATAACTTTGAGACCAGTTTAGCCACATATGTGGTCATATAGGTATGCTCTCTTTGAATACCTACTATGTCTTGTCCTATGAGAGTGGCAGGCTGTTACTGGTGCTACCTTGACCAGTTGCTCAAAGCTTCTGTTAGCTTAACAGACTGTTAAATCCTTAGCAATGCTAAGGATTTAACAGTCTGTTAAGCTAACAGAAGCTTTGAGCAACTGGGCCCAGTTTGTTTAACCCTTAGACCACTACACACAACAATTGTCGTCTGCTGTTGCTTTTATATCTTACTTTATTTCTCAATAAAAAATGTGGTTTGACAGCACTTCAGAATCATTTCCAAGTGCTGTCAAAGCATGTTGTAAATTATTCTAAAGTGCTGTCAAAGCATGTTTTTGATGACAAAAGAAATAAGATAGCGGTGTAAGGGTTAATAATGTACAATGCCTGTCAAGAGTGTCTGATATTTTAATTTATTTGTTTTAGCTCACAAGAAATATATAAATTAACATAATAGTATACTAGGCATGCATAAATGTAATACATACACAATATACTGATTATATAGGTACCTTGCTTCTTAGTTACTTCTTGGCCTTCATGAATGATTTCCTCCAATCTGGCTGCATTAGTAAATGAAATGGTAGGACAGTAAGACTCAGAAAGGCCAACAACAGTCAGGCATGTGGACTTAAAAGTGGCTGTGTCTCAGATGGTAGCTCCGATGACGCAATTCACAAAAAAATAATGTCCTATCTCGTCCTTAGTCATAGACACACATTAGTGGGCTAATTATTGCATTTTCATGTCCCCTTTCGATCTCCTAAACAGCAAATCGAGGAAAATCCATGCTAAATTTATCTTAAAATGCAGCTGTTTTAATAGTCGTGACGTAATTTCTTCCACCTATTGAGTTACTACTGACAACCCAGGCCCGTACGCAGGAATTAAATTAGAGGGCGTGTTGTTGACGACGCGAAGGGCCGGAGTTGCTAAAAAAAATTGTTTACACATACACACACCCGCTGGCTTCAAAAGCGGTATTACAAGATGCTTTCACCATTGCACACTTCTACCAGGCATGGGAGTGGAACACTATCCCCAATCCTGAAAATTTATTTGAGCAGCGGATTGCGCTGCGATTTGCTAGGAGGGTCTGGGGGCATGACCCCCCCCCCCCACCAGAATTGTGTAAATTACAATTTTCGGAAAAAAAAAAACAAAAAAAAAAATTATCGCCGTTCTCAACGGATTTACAAGATTCACAAAAGTGGTCCCTGGGACCTCAAATCCGGATTTCCGGATTAATCCGGAAATTTCCCATGCCTGTTCTACATAATCACCACAAACACTGTAATACCCCAACAGATGATGTACGTGCACAGTAAGCATAGATTCCTTGGAAATGCATGTACATGTAACTCTATGAGATGTTTAAAAAATTTACTCACTTTTGGCACGGTACTGTACTAATTAAATAACAGTACCAACAATAGTGACGCTGCACTCCACTACAATACAAGGTATACTACTATACACACCAATGCCGGCCTCGTCTTCATCAGCCAACATCTCCAGTTTCACCTCGTCCTCCGCCGCCTCCATCCCGCCCCGATATAGTCACTGCAGTCACTACACGGTCTGATCGCACCCTGGTCTCACACAGTCGCCGCAATCCCTGATTGTACTCCTTGTACACTCGCTGTAACAGCAATCAAATGATACCTGTAACACCATGAACACTGGACATTCGGTTTATACAGTGAAACCTCTCTACTGGAAACCCTAGGAGGTCCCCAGCCCTGGGAGGTCCCCAGGATGTCCGGTTTAGAGAGGTTTCACTGTAAATCAGGCATTTGATCATTCCAAGCCATAGCTATGTGCTATGTGATCATGGACAGGCATTATCACCTGAGATACATGACAAAGAATCCCATCAAAAAGACGATCACAGATGTTTCCTTGGTGTCCGGTTTAGAGAGGTTCCACTGTATTACCCGTTTATCGCCATTGATCTGCAAATCTCCAGCAATTAGCACAAATTTGTTTACTCAAAGTCGGTTACCGGTAAGTCGAATTCCCTCGTTATGTTGAATTTGTGTCCAAGTCCCGTTTCAGATCCTATTATTTTCAATGTAACTGGCTTCGTTTAAGTCAAATTTCCGCCAATTCGAACTAAATGTTAGGTCCCGAAAACAGAAATGTGTAGTATTTCACTCTTGTTAAGTCCAAGTGTCAGTTTGCGCTCGAAGTGCGAATTCGCGGCGCCAATTTAACGGATCAAAGACTGGACTTGTTTACCTGTGTAAACCTGTGTAAAAAAACTTTGAATAAGCGTTAAAGGTGATTTCCTCGAATTCACAACAAACAATCGAACATTGCTGACATTTTCCGGAAGGCGGATATTACCGAGTCGATCGAGTCGACTGGGTGTACAGGCAAACGCAAGTAAACATATTAGAGTTGCAAAAGTGTAACTCCGTGTGTCACAGGTCATATGGGTGTTGCGTCCCGTAACGTGTATGGCAATATTTCGAGGTTCTGTTCAGATTTTGTTACGTCGAACTTCGGTTTACTCGAAGTATTTATCACAGTTGACGGACTTTGAGTAAACAAGCGTAAACTGTACATCATGAATGATTGATGAATCCCCGGAATTCGGCTGGATGAATTATGGCAGATATGGTAGCATAAGTTGCATCTCAACCCTAAGTAACTGGAATGGACTGTGACATGTTAATTTTCCGACCAACGCAATCATCACAAAATCATTTTCAGACCAGTCCATTTATGAAAAGGGTGTGTGTTTTTTTCCTAAAAAAATTACTTGCAAAAAGTGCAGATCCTGAAGTCTCATCTGGATCTACACTGTTTGCATGCACCGCTATACAGGTCTGTAGTGTTGAAAGGGTTAAATAGAATTGAACAATCCGCTATCAAAATATCACTATTAAAATGTCCAATTGTTCGGGAAAGGCAATACACAAACACAATATACATTGTAACCCTCCAGAAGTGGGTATCGGTATGTCTACCTATAAATTATACTGCAGGTACACAGTGAATAAATTACTAATACTCCAGTAAACTGGGCTGATAATTTGGAGAAGGTCGACAAAAATAGTAAAGAAATGAAACCTATGTAGATAACATGTTTTGAGCCTTCTAAATAACATAGGCTGGTCTCCCAAACTGTCCCGGGTGAGCGTTCGCCAGAAAAGTGGAAAATCCAAGATGGCCGCCATCCGGGATACATTTTTGACAATATCACAAGAACTAAGCTAGTTATGAACAAAATTTCAGAGCTTACACCCACATTATCGGTGTCTGGCCATCGGATGGTGATACACAGAACAGGATTTTATGACTACCATCATGGTTTTCAAAATGGCCGCCACCAATTACCTTTTTTTCTCAATAAATGGGTAAATCTATAAAATAGAGGCAAAACACCAAATGAGCCACAGAAAAACAAGACAAACACGCAACAACCGCGCAAACTAGCTAGTTATGAACAAAATTTCAGAGCTTACACCCACATTATCGGTGTCTGGCCATCGGATGGTGATACACAGAACAGGATTTTATGACTACCATCATGGTTTTCAAAATGGCCGCCACCAATTACCTTTTTTTCTCAATAAATGGGTAAATCTATAAAATAGAGGCAAAACACCAAATGAGCCACAGAAAAACAAGACAAACACGCAACAACCGCGCAAACGACGGCACGCGTACATCGGTAGTCGCAGAGCCTTCAATATGACACGACCCACAAAAAAATGTGAAAAGACAATGGCTACGCATGGAAATAATACAACACAAGCCTCATAGAACACAAACACCAACAAAAATCCCATTCACTTCACATATTGTAGAGGACTGTCAAGTATATTTTAAATACACAATGTCGTGCATTTCTGATGTTTGTACTTTGTCCGCCATTTTGAAACTCAAGCTGACAGTCACCAACTACACATTTCTGACAATATCTCAATCACGGAATCAGCTATAAGTTTATGTTTTCTGGCTATGCCCACGACTTGCATGTTCCGATTTGATGGCGAGTTTTATTCCAGATTGTTTCAGTGTCATCTGGTTGGTTATACTTATAAACTGATAATGTGTCTCCACTACTCTGTTACTATTTTCCGCTTCCGAGTTCGCAATGGTCTCGTAATGTCGGAAGTGGATGCTCCGCAATACTGATCAATATTCGGCGGCATCTGTTTCGGTGTACTCATGACATCTTCATCCTCATTACTGGAGTCATCTGAACGTCCGTGATCGTTGTCTTCATTCAGGGGATGATTGTTATCTTCGTCCATTTCTGGAATGTCGGAGTTGGCGCAACCCACTACCACGACACTGGCCACAGAGAATAAGATAAGATAATGACCGCTAGAGCGAGCTGAGTAAGAAAGTGAGCACGCAATGCTCGAGCAAACGCATGCCCAGTCATCATCTTTTCTATGGAATCTGTCGCATAAATGGTAGACCATACATCCTTTAGACCATTGCCACCCATTATGTAACCAACGGAACCTATGAACAAGTCACTGTCACTGTCACTGCTTGCAGCAGTCACCATGTCAACAGCTTTGGCGTAAAGAGGCTGATCGAATGTGACAAGACACGTTTTCTGACCGTGTCGTCTACACTCCCCAGCAGCAAACACTAGAACCGTGTAGATGGCATCTAAACTGGTTGGTTGAAAATTCACGAATGTCAGGATAACGACCTTGGAAGTATGGTACTCCTTGCTTTTGTTTGTTACCAACTCCATATACCCACTCAAGCCAAGTACCACACATCCACAGCGTGTCTAGCAAAGGGTATAAGGACTTTTCTGAGGACAGACGTCTGATGTCTCCAATATCCTTCACTGATATACCATCGATGCCTTTTGTGTTTCTAGCTGTGTATGTTTGCAAATTCACTTTGTTCACCTGCGCTAGGGTAGCAACATACCTCCCATGCTGTGGAAGGTACCATAACCATCCAGAGTTCTCACATTGAAATCCGCATTGTCGAATACGAACTGACTGAATGAATTTGCTTCTACAGAAGGCCTGTTTTGTAGCATCGCAGATGCTTCATAGCGCCGTGCTTCATTGTAGGAGGAACACACACCCATACCGTACAGTATGTCCATAAGATGCCTGGATCCCACGTACGTGTGCACGTAGACTGATAGTCCGACCTGAATCATAGAAATAAACGACCGCGGTCGAATGGCAGTGATTATTGCATGGTTGATAACTATGCATTTTCGTTTCCTATCTATTTCAGGTCCTTTTTTCCCTGTATTTATCACATTGTCCATGAATGTATTCAGTGTTTCTGTATTTGTATCGTCGTACGCACTGTCTGCTGGGGCATACACATCTGTTTTGTATGCCATCGATCTAATTTCTTCCCTGGCGATTGCTGCAGCGGTTTTGACAATTCGTAAACACTCTTGCTTTTGATCCTGTGATTTCTGTGTGTACCAAGCGCTACTCAGAATCTTGTAACCGTTATTTCGGAAACATATTACCGACTTCTTGCCGGGCAAGCAGGTGATAATGATGTCATCACCAAAGTGATCGAGAAGCTTTCTCTTCATTGACCGTTCGGAGCATACACTGACAGAATCTGGGAGATATTCAGCAAGTTTGTCAAACAACTCTTACAACGAGTACTGACATTCATCGCTGTCCCTTAAAAAGGAATACAGACGGTCAAACGCTGCTGTTAAATCATCATCTGTGGGCCGCCCTTTCTTACGATTAGATGGCATTTTGAAGAATTTGCAATAGCATGGGGTGTGATATCTGGCTTCCGCAGCCACCAAGTCGCTTATCACTGCTTCAACACGGGCACTGACTGTACGTCCCAACTCATCATTATGTGCTGCTGCCGCCTGTTGAATTGATTCTTTGTTTCGTATTTTACGCATTTCGTACATGTTCCGTTTGTCTACAGGCTTTTTCTGATCAGATATCTGATGACATTCATCGCCACAAAACAAACAATGCCGAGTGATGTAAAATGTTTGCTGGGCGGATCTGAGAGTTTGGGTCTTCTCCACAGAAGGGATTTGTGCAGAAGCGATGTTCGATTCGCATGTATAATTTCTTCGACATTCTGTGTGAACGCAGATAGACTAACGTCTACTAACTTTTCAGCGTCTCATCGTTACGCCTCATACTGCAGTTTTGTATGGTATCTAGGCCCCTTGATACTACTACTGTGTCTTCTTCCGACAATGCCTGCTGGCATAGGAGACACATGTCCTGCTTACCGGTATCCATAATACTGATATGACAGTCGTATGTCTACACACAACAATCACTATATGAAGAGTACTATATCTGTATATGCAATATATAATTATCGATTTGGTACGAAAGTAAAACGTGCTACATTCGCGACAGTCTCAATGAAACTGCGACGAATGTTGCTTGTGACGTGTATTTAACCATTGATTATGCATCCAATTGGCTAGCATCGTTTTAACAACGCTAACATCAAAAATCGATATAAGAGTGTGATTTATATATAGAAGAACTACTTGAGGCGTTTTCTAACCAAACCTGGCTCATTGCATTTTAATTGCATGTTCGTATCTGGAACAATTTGGTGCTATAACCACAAGAGCAAAGTTGTTACAATGGGAACTATGGTGTTACTGTAAATGAGACCGATAATAGTGGGCGTCGTGATGTAAGCTATCAGTGTTGAGAGCACATATTTTGAAATCCATGATAGTGAATTTGTTATCCATTAATGGTTATTACCATATTATAGGTAGACATCGGAAACATGTGTAGCAACTGAAATTTTGTTCATAACTGGCTTAGTTCCAGAGATATTGACAAAATATATTCAGATTGGCGGCCATCTTGGATTTTCTGATTTTACGACGAACGCTCACCTCGGACAGTTTGGGAGACCAGCCTATGTTATTTAGGAGGCTGAAAACATGTTAGCTACATATGTTTCATTTCTTTACTATTTTTGCCGACCAAAAATGCTAAATGTTTACTGGAGTACAAGTAAAGTAGACAATCACCCTTTTGACAATGGAATGTGGAGAATGGGGTCAGCTAGTATGAATAAACTACTATTGTTACACCTGGGAACAAGATTAATCCAGTAGCCTATTTCATCAACATTGCAAAGTATACTTTACTAGCAAAGTATACTTTGAGGGAGTAATCATTTATTTTTCCTGAAATGCATTATTTCATATAGAACTAACAAATGCATATATTTCATGATTAAAAGTATGCAGAATTATTATACTGAATTTATTACATTATCACAGCCAAATTGGCTGTGATAATGTAATAAATTCAGTATAATAAAAATTAATAAATTTATCATAAAATTGAAAATTTCTCCCTCAAAGTATACTTTGCTAGTAAAGTATACTTTGCAATGTTGATGAAATAGGCTACTGGACAGTAATGTTTCAGCCAGTATATCTGTGTCACAGAATACCTATCCCTATACCTGTCCCTATCTGACTCCCACTTCCATAAAACAATTACCATAGATATTTGGACACCATTGGACACAATTTGTATTGACCGTGGGCAGTCGGATGTGGGTTGTATGCAAAACAAAGCACCATCCCTAGACACACATTGTGGCCAAATATTATCAAACTCAGTGAAGACGTTCATAAATTATAGAATAAACAAAAGAAACTTTAATGCATTTGCCTTACAAACAAGGTGAACACAAGTCCTCAGTGACCCTGGCCTTCGGTGGGTTGTATGGAAAACAAAGAACCATCCCTAGACGCACATTGTGGCCAAATATTATCAGAATCGGTTAAGCGGTTCATGAGGTTTGGCGAGCTAGATAATCTGTTTATATTTTTTCTGGCACATGTGAATCATACTAACCTTAAAGGTCACATTACAAACTATCACTTATTTTCTTCAAAATGCTCCAAAAACAACAAAGGTGACCCTAATAACCGATTTCTGGTTCGTTTGTGTTTTTTTCGTGATATTGAGATACGTAGCAGTATTACAGCTTATCTGATTGGTGGATGAAGGTTTCTTATATAATATCGTTTGGATTTACGGACATCATGTACTACCGGTATTTGTTGCATAATTTCTTCGTTTTTGTTGTTTAATATATACGTTAATCGTTATTTTTTTCGCCTAGTTATACTTGGATTATTTATACGTTGATTGCAATCGTCGGCGACGACTATCGGCTGAAGTCGGTTGTAATTCACGGTCAAACAGACAGCAGAGCCAGAATCAGAAAAAATGTGAAATTAAATGTTATATTTCTATTTTTTTTCAAAATGCTGACATAGTTTCCGACATTTTGTAAATTTAAACTGCAATGCTTTGCATAATGTTACTTCAGCATGTTTTGACAATTTTGAGTTGACATAATCAGTGATGTTCAAACGGATGCCGCCGGAGGTCATTAATAGTTTGGCATAGCAAACAACTTATCCGATGATTTGACCGCAGGCAAAGGGAAGTGGATCCTGGGACAGGTGTATTCTGAATTCAATGAAGCCACACATATTCTATGCTGATTGGTTGAATCCATTTTGTTTATCTGTCCTAGTCAGTGACAGACGTGTGAAGCTATGTTCAAACGGATGTGAACAATAATGCGGCAGGTGTACATTGAATCCGCGAGGCCACACCTATACCAAGCTGATTGGTTGAATTCAATTTGACAGACATGGTAGAATAGATACACTGTGCACATCAGGGTGCTTTCTACAGTTCCGAAAATCCAATGTTGATGCGTTTGTTTTTACACATGCATGAATGTTATATTGCAGGACTAAAATTGTGTAACTTGAATGTCCACTCGCTTATTTTTCTGTAAATACTGTTTTCGAATACTAAAATATAACAAAATCACATATTTTGTTCGTTGACAGATAAAAAGAATTAATATATATGGGCCGCGCTCTGGGAAAACCAGCCTTAATGACAACATTTTCAATTTTCATTTTTTTTACATTTTCTGATGCGGACACCTTTCAAAAACAATATTCTGAAAAGAAAATGCAATTATGTTTTATAGTTTTGGTTTTATCTCACTTTTTGTAGCACCATGTGAATCACGCACGGAAAAAAACGTAACGTCATCGAGAAAATGACGTTATTGAAACGGCGACGTTTGTACAATGCAACTGACAACAGCCTACAGTACAGTACAGTACACTAAATGTATCTACAAGTGTTAGTATGTATACTATCAAACATTGAACAGAATACAACTATGATATGCACATGTAGTGAACAAAACAAACGCACCACTATCGATTTTAAATCTATAATTAGCCGACCTGTGGCTTCGTAATTTGCCACCATCGCCATAATAGATTCATATACATGTGTCGTCAGAAAGATACATTGCACTTATTTCAGAATTTAGACCAGAATATAATTCACGTCATTTACAGTTAATTGTGACGTCATTTATTGATGTAGACATTACGTCAACAAAGACCAAAAAACTAACCAGCATTCCTGGTGTTTGAAATTGTAAATTATATGCACATCGCATCGGTGATTGAAATAAATTAATTTTTTTCTGTAAAAATGAATGACCAGAATTTGGATAGAATTTGGATAGGCCTATGGCTGCACATATCAATAACTTTGAACAGCGCCCAATGGGGTATAGAGGGTAGTCGGACACACCCAGGGATTTTTAAGAAAATTAAAAATCGATTGTCAATTCCTGACTCTCGGGAATTATATTTACATCTCAGAAAGCGGGAGGAACGTTTTCCTGTGTAGCCAAATTGACTGACGGACGGGCTAATGTACATGTACCCCGTACTAGCAGATAGCAGGTCTATGGGGAAATGCTGCGCTGACCCTCGCTCCCTCCCCTGTACATGTATATCTGACGGTGGTCGCCAGACAGGATAAGTTTGTTTTCTTTGAGTATTCTGGTTTCAACCCAAAATAGAAACATACAGATGCCTCCGTCTGCGCCGACTTCAATTGTTCCCGCGTTTGTTTGTAATTGTTGTATAAATTATTATAAATAAAGTTTAAAAGAAATATTCGCATTATAGTGCATTATGGAATGTAATGACGCTCGATTTTTGTGCCAAAATTGATTTTTTTGCAGTTTTGTTAACGATAGGGATTGAATTTACAGAAAAAATAGGGGTTGAATTTTTTTGACAATTTTTTGGTGTATTTTAGGGCTTTTTAAGGGCGACAACCCCCATAAAATGACCAAATTAATATGGTAAGCGATGACGTTCGAGCTCTGTACCCAAATTACATTTCTTTGCAGTTTTGTCAACCACGCTGGGTAAATGAACAAAAAAAAACAGGCAATACATTTTTTTTTACATGTTTTCGTGTACTTTTAGGGCTTTTAATGGGCGAAAACCCGCCAAAAATGGCAAAAATCATTATGGTATGTGATGACGATCGATTTTTGTACAACTCTTGATTTTTCTTTGCAGTTTTAGCAATCATAACAGGTAAATTGACAGAAAAAATAGCTGTGACGTTCTTTTGGCATTTTTGGGTGTATTTTGAGGGCTTTTTTTGGGGGGTTGACAAAACCCCGAAAATGGCAAAATCTATATCTCAGCTCATATACACGCTATCTCCATGATCTAGGTGTCTATAATTTGGGGTTTACTCGGGCGCTGATATCGATTTTGATGGTTAGGACAAGATTTGAGGTTAAGGTCATGGACTAACGGTCAACGCGGGTCATTATTGGTCACAAAGCGTGGAATATTACCGATTTATATAGTTTTTTCATGGTGAGAAATTACCAATGATAACGTTATTCACATGCGAGGTGACATTCAGGTTCAGGTTATAAAGGGCATGTTTAATAGCAATCACATAGTTTCTACATTTGTCTGAAACTCATACGGACGGGAGAATGAATTCCAATAAAATCCAAGAAAGCCCCACAATACACTGCGTCCTTGTACATGTGTCAACTTTACGCCGAACAGGCAGCATTCGGCATATTTTGGAAGGTCAATTAATGATTAACTGAATATTATCATGCCTGTTTATACTTCTTCATCGTCAACATCAACTGTGTCACGCTTGCTGTTTTGACATCCTTGGGCATGACACTTACAAAGGGGTGTGCATGGGAGGTTGTTATTGGCACATGAACAGTTGCGTGCACAGGCAGACGATCGACAGCCGCATTTGATCAGCTCCAGAACAGCTTTTGGAGCAGGTAGCTCAAGACACCGCACTGGGAATATTGCACCATCGTCGAGAACCCAGCCACAGTCTTCCAATCTGGGCAGTACAGGATGTGTGGTGATATAGGCTTTGTTAACTGTACAAACAAAGTTCGTTTGTTGTATATGAGGCAACAGTGTAGCCCTCGTGGGTGGCAGCATCTCAGACTCCATGTTTTTCGACCTAAAGAGCTCCCAGCGAAGTTTGGGAAGTGTTTGCGGGCCATTGGCAGAGTAGACGCGGCACACAAAGTGTTCCAGAGGTTGTATGTCCTTCGGAAGTTCTCCGTTGATCAGTTCCGTCGATGAGAGAGGATCATCTCCCAATCTTTGGAAGGCGTCGACGATCTGATCAGTTGGGCTCAGCTTGAAGTACTCTGTGATCCACCTCTTCTTTGTCACACCCACGAACTTACCGCCCCAGTCAGCACCGGAGAAGTTGTGTATCCCAATTAGACCTTGACAGTGAGGATGGCCAATGCTTCTTACTCTCTCCATGAACATCTATCTTTTCTGAACTTGTTGCCTTTTCCTGTGTGAAATTCTAGGGTGGTCAAACTCCCTAAACGTCCATGTGCTCCAAGGTCAAGGAGAAGGACCAAGACATCAGTATCCGGAGACGCAACTACAACATGTCTGAATGCACAGTCCTTGATGCAGTGAAGAACGTGAAGGGGGATCTGTGAGTCGGCCTCCTCGTGTCCATGTGTTTGGAAGTCCTCTTCAAGTGTGTGGGGTGAGTTTATCTTGATATTAGTGTCATATGCGACGATAATCCGCAGATCGTGCCCCGCAAACTCCTGTAGAAGTCCATGTGCAAGAAGTCTTGCAAGCTGTCCCTTGGTCTTTGAGCAGGATAAAAGGTCCCGCATGGGGAACAGTTGTGATGTTCATCTCGTCATGGACCTCATACCCAGCACGTGAAGCTTCATCCGATGTAGCTCTCTTTGCCCTTGTCTTTTCCTTCAGACTAAGTGGAAGATATTGATCAAATAATATCCTAGCTTCAGTGTAGCCACCCTTATGTACACGCCTTTTGATGGTCTTGATAAAGGCGTGCTTCAAGTGCGTGATTTTCTTCATCCCAGGTGTTTTCTTCATCGCCTGCAGGAGCGCCATTGCATCGAGAATGTAAGTTGATGCGGTGGGATGGGAAACCGATTGTTCCGGTTCAGGGCTATGCGATGCAGAGGGTTGAGCCTCGACTGCATGCATGACGCTAGCCTTGTCCGTTGCTAAGAGGAGTGTCCCATCAGGTGCAAACATAGAACTGGGCATCACTGACATTTCGTGAGTGCCAATTGTCTCCTCGAGCTTTGGTAGGAGCATCGGCCTTGATTGACTGATAATTAGGCATCTCACAATGAGCTCCCTATCCTCTCGCAGTTTGATCACCTTGTCACCAACCTTCAGTTCACTCTTTAGTTTCCAGTTGCTGAAGGTCTTGAACTTTGGCCTGGTCATTGGATCCCAAATTGATAGTTTGGATGTTATTAACAGGCGTTCGTCCACGAACTTCTGGTAGAGCTCTTGCCCCAGATTCGGATAGTTGAGAATATCAAACCTAGCCTTGTCTGGGATAACAGCAGATGAGCAAATGTTCTTCACAGGTGTACCTACAATGTAAGGGTTTCCCTCACAGTGGAGAATGATGCTGTTCCTCAGTTTAAGAGCATTCTGACTCGATCTAACACATATATCTCCTGCCAGCTGGTAGTGCTCCTTCTTCTCTCCGGTCAAAGTCTTCGGAAAAGGCAGAAGATATTTCTGCACCAGTCGTGCAAGGTGAGGTGCTGTAGTGACAAACCTGTCGAGGGCAGCTTCATCCTGTGTGATGCCAGGGAGCGCACCGTGCTTTTTGAGAACTTTGATCTCCTGCTCCAACCCTTGGTCTGTGAAGAGGTTACAGCATGCTTGCATAGACTTCGTGACAACGAAGTCACCATTCTTGAGGGCTTCCCATGTTGTGGGATCATCCTCTTCCAATTGATACATCTGTGCCAAATGTAGAGGCATTAGTCTTGCGTAGTTGATTAAGCCATGGAAGTGGAAGTACTTTATGTTTTTCTCAATCGCAGCAAGGGAGCCTTTCCAATCTCTCGATCTCGCTGCTGCAATGATCTCGAGGAGAGCATCAACCTGATCGAGATAATTGTCAAAGAAGCGGCTCATTTCGTCACCATCTCCAATTGCAGCCTCTTCCATTTGGACATTATCTGAGTAGTAGCTTCCTATGTCTTCGTATATGGCTACCATTTCAGGGTCACGGTCATGGAGGGCTCTACGCAGCGCTACACATCGTCCCTTTATCGCTAGTGGAGGGGTTTCTCCGACGACTGCGTCCAGTTTGACCGGAGAGAATGGCAAGACCATTCATTATATGGTATTCCACGGCTCGTTTGTAGCTCTTTCCACTGTATATCCCTCTCAGTGCTGCAGAAGAATATATACCCTGTGTCCACTGCTATTGTGTCTTGGCCACTCCCCTCTGATGTTTTGCCAAGTCCATGGAGTACCGCAAATACGATGTGGAGAAGTCCAGCCCTCAGTACCCAATTCTCGTTTTTGACAGATTCCTTCAACTGAATTGCTCTTTGATAGAGGTCGAGGTCAAGAGTGATCAGAGTCCGTCTTTCAGACCAATAACAACTGCCGATATGTCTTGTGCCAAGCATAGAACCGTGTATAGAGTAGCATAATCAGTGGGAGACGTTCGAAGTAGCGGTACCACAACTTCCACATTTGTCTTTGTTGGTGACTGGTAGCCATCCTGGTTTTTCAATAGAAGATGCTGCGTTGCAGCCCAAGTCGGCATAACGTCACATTTCTTCAATCTCGTTTTCTTTTCCTTTCTTTCTGTTACTTCCAGTACATCTCAGTTTTATCAACAGAAGCATCTATTGCATCTATATTCTGCGGCGTCTCCAGTATTTTCGTCATCGCTGGTATGTTTAGATTCCGCATTGGCTGTGGCACCTCCGCTGTCTTTATTTTCAGATTCATCAGACAGAGGGGGACTTTGTGAATAGGTTGGCTAATGCCCACGTGTGGGTGAACTTTGAGTATTGTGTGAGTAGGTCAGCTCCACGTCCGACAGAGTAACTGGGGAACCTAATTGGAGTCAGTTTGATCTCAGGCTCATCTCGGTAATTGATTTCCACCTGGTGTGGCTTCTCGGGGGGCTTGGACGGGATTTGCAATGGTGTATTTATGAGTTTCCCATCCTCATCCCGCTGGAAGAGTACCAACAGCGTCCCGTGAAATGTGTTTTGCCCATACGCTGTGTTTTCAAGAAAGTCAATGTTGTCCGCAGCAAACCAGATTGGTACGTTTCGTTTGACAAAGTCAGGGAGGCAGTACCCTTCGGTTGACAACATCCACTGCTGAACTGCGAACTCCACCCTCCTCTGAAGATTGAGTATGCGTTGGTAGTCACTTCCAATGTACACTGTGGACAGCATAGAAATTAGATTGTGATCTCGTACTCGAGAGTGGATTGCGAGTGGGACGCCAATAGAAAGGGGAGTTTCCACTGTCTTCTTGAACCCACGAGACGTCTTTAGTTTGACTTGTCTCTGACTTCTTGAGCTCTGTACAATCAGCTGGCAGACAACATCAACATTCTTCTTCACTTCTGCTTCTCGTTGTCCTGAGATTTGTCTAGCTTTACAGCCATACATGATGCGAGCTATAAGAAACTCTAACATCGGGGGGTTTTTGAAATCGTTAAACTCACCCGTGAATTTCCAATCTCTTGCACCGAGAACCTCCTGTCTCAAGGCACGAGCTAAATCTATGAGAGCACGGGGATCTGTATCTGTAGTGGCAAACTCAACGGCTTGTCCTACTGATTGCTTCCTCATAACCCTGTGGCTGTGAATAGGATTTGGAGGCTGAACAAATTCAACATCTGGTACATGCTGTTCAATCAACTCTTTCAGGTATTTCTTGTGGTTGTCACTTTCATTGTTATTAATGTGCCTCTCCTTCAAAAGGTCGATGTAATATGAATTTAACTCATTCATGCTGAGGACGCAGCCTTCTACACTAAGAGAATCTCTCACATGTACAATAAGCTCAGCATCACACACACTTCTTACATGTCTATATGCATCACTATCACCCGGTTCCTTGCAGTGTCTGTCTGCAACCCTGAGACAGTCTCTATGGTAGTATTTTTCTAATGCTGCTGCATCTCCAGGTTCCAATATTTCAGCTATACTCAAAATCTGACTAAGTCGTCATTAGTAGACCCTTTGATAGCTAGAAGATGCTGACCCATAGAATCCGATACTACCTTGTGCAACTCTTGTGACAATTTTGGACAAAAGGAGCATGTGTGGAACATACATTTCTTTTCCTTCGGAAGAACATTACCACCTTTCTTTCTAAGTAGAGGGGTCGCTGTCTTAGATGTCTCTATCTTGTGTGGACGCCCACGTTTCGGCGCCGACGACGGCACTTCAGAAGTAGATGGTGCATCAGAAAACATTGGCGTTAGGGAACGAGCACGTTTTCTACACATCTCTAAGTTTGCCTTGTTTACAAGAGGCTTGCGACATCCGCTGTGATAACAGACATCACGCAAAATCTGACTCGGACAAACTACTGAAATGACCAGCCAGCGATTTGAGGTGGCACATCCCCTAGACTAGCCCGCTCGAGAACCCTTTCTTTCAGGTCTTTCAGAAGTGATATGTCAGTTGTATCAACAAGTTTATTATTGATAGAGTCACCCTCTTTACAAATGATGCAAGACCTCGAATCTGTCGATTTTCGTTTCGACATTGCCGAAACTCCTCAAATCTTTACGGATTATTTTGTGTTTGTGTTGTTTCTTGTACAGAATAGCAAAGTCGATGCACACTGTAACGACATTCAAAAAGAATGTGCATGTATTAACAAAACCACAGCGTTGGTAATATAGGGCCAATCATGCTTTACAACCAGATGTGCGAAGATCACAGCGTCGTTAATATAGTGACACTATTTAACAACGCTGCGATTTATTCACAACTAATCAGACAAATTGTTGTTGTTGTTGTTATATCTTGGAGACCAGCCGCTGTATTTTCGGCGCAACGTCTTTCGACATATTTCAACGTAGAACGTAGATAAAACATGTGTATGACATTCAAACGCAGGATTATATGGAATATGCAACTGTCTGGCGCAACAGACGTTATGGCTTATGTGACCAGCCTAGTATCCGGTCTACTGCAAACTCGCGCAACTTGATCATTTGGGCGACTCATCTGATCGAACTTAGCAGGTACATATGTAGAACTTGCCGAAATGGATTTTACCATTGAATTCTCCGGCTCCAAATTGCACATGCCCTACATGTACATAAATTCCCATACAAACTGGCCCGTATACGAGTTCAGCTACATTGACCGAGTTCATCCTCTGTGTCCATTGGTGACCTCGTGGTGACCTCGTGGTGACCTTTACTTTATGACATTGACCTCAAATCATGTCGGGGACCATTCATAATCGAGCTCAGCGCCCCGCAAAACCATATCTTAGACACCAGATCATGAAAATAGAGAGTATGTGAGTCGAGATACAGATTTTGTCATTTTTTGGGGGATTGTCGCCCCTGAAAAGCCCTCAAATACAGAAAAAAAGGTCAAAAAAATGTTTAATTACCTATTTTCGAATTCATCACCCGCTATGGTTCATAAAACTGCAGAAAAAACAAGTTTGGCACAAAAATCGAGCGTCATCACATACCATAATAATTTTGCCATTTTCTGGGGAATGGTCACCCCTAAAAAGTCCCAAATACACAAAAAAAAAAATGGTCGAGAAAATTCAACCCCTATTTTTTTCATTAACGTACTTCCTATTGTTGACAAACTGCAAAAAAATCAATTTTGGCACGAAAATCGAGCGTCATCCCATTATCTTACTCTTCCATAATGTACTATTATCATTAGGCTACATAATACCGATTTTGTGATGTGTTATCTAAACAATACCGGTCGTATGGTTATTTAGTTTCAAATATCAGGGCACAAGTCGTCCATATATATTATAACAAGAAACGAGGCAAAGCCACGAAGGCCAGGTTTTTTCCAAGCATGGACACTTGGATAACATAATTATACCCACTTTTTGTAGACTAGATGGCCGTGGCCTGCATGTCGCGCCTTGGGGCGAGGCATGGACACTAAAAAAATAGATATAGTACATGTAGATGGAAAAACTTTAACGAAAAAACTTTAACCGGACACACGGACGGACGGACGGACGTATGCCAAAATGCCGACGATATCGCGCTTTCCGCAAGCGGGTGCGACAATGATGATAAACACCCATGTGAAGTATCAAGGTAATGGGTGAAGCAGTTGCAGTGATATAGTACACGAAAAAACTTTAACAAATAAATTCAAAGTAATTTGACCTTGACATTGCGCACAGGGGCCGCACGGTTGGGGGTTAGAATGAAAATATGGATGATGATAAACACCCATGTGAAGTTTCAAGGTAATGGGCAAAGCAGTTGCAGATATATAGTATAACAAAAATGTTTTAACCAAAAAATTTAACCAGACGTACATTAAAAAGTTAACGTTGAAAATGGCTAAGTCAATTACGTAGAAATAATAGGTGAAGGTAAAAAAATGGTCACATGTTGGATAGTTGTATGTGGTAGGCACCCCTTGGTTATGAAGCTGTGAAAGTTTGGTGGTCCTAGGTGGTACAGTACCAAAGAAATGGACTTAAACACAAAAACTTAACATTGTAAACGCGAAAATTTAACATTGAAAATGGCTAAGTCGACTGCGCAGAAAAAATGGGTGAAGTTAAAAACAAGAAACGAGGCAAAGCCACGAAGGCCAGGTTTTTTCCAAGCATGGACACTTGGATAACATAATTATACCCACTTTTTGTAGACTAGATGGCCGTGGCCTGCATGTCGCGCCTTGGGGCGAGACATGGACACTAAAAAAATAGATATAGTAGATGGAAAAACTTTAACGAAAAAACTTTAACCGGACACACGGACGTACGGACGGACGGACGTATGCCAAAATGCCGACGATATCACGCTTTCCGCAAGCGGGTGCGACAATGATGATAAACACCCATGTGAAGTATCAAGGTAATGGGTGAAGCAGTTGCAGAGATATAATACACGAAAACAATTTAACAAATAAATTCAAAGTAATTTGACCTTGACATTGCGCACAGGGGCCGCACGGTTGGGGGTTAGAGTGAAAATATGGACGATGATAAATCACCAATGTGAAGTTTCAAGGTAATGGGCGAAGCAGTTGCAGAGATATAGTATAACAAAAAAGTTTTAACCAAACAATTTAACCAGACGTACGTTAAAAAGTTAACGTTGAAAATGGCTAAGTCAATTACGTAGAAATAATAGGTGAAGGTAAAACAAGAAACGAGGCAAAGCCACGAAGGCCAGGTTTTTTCTTTAACAAATAAATTCAAAGTAATTTGACCTTGACATTGCGCACAGGGGCCGCACGGTTGGGGGTTAGAATGAAAATATGGATGATGATAAACACCCATGTGAAGTTTCAAGGTAATGGGCAAAGCAGTTGCAGATATATAGTATAACAAAAAAGTTTTAACCAAAAAATTTAACCAGACGTACGTTAAAAAGTTAACGTTGAAAATGGCTAAGTCAATTACGTAGAAATAATAGGTGAAGGTAAAAAATGGTCACATGTTGGATAGTTGTATGTGGTAGGCACCCCTTGGTTATGAAGCTGTGAAAGTTTGGTGGTCCTAGGTGGTACAGTACCAAAGAAATGGACTTAAACACAAAAACTTAACATTGTAAACGCGAAAATTTAACATTGAAAATGCCTAAGTCGACTGCGCGGAAAAAATGGGTGAAGTTAAAAACAAGAAACGAGGCAAAGCCACGAAGGCCAGGTTTTTTCCAAGCATGGACACTTGGATAACATAATTATACCCACTTTTTGTAGACTAGATGGCCGTGGCCTGCATGTCGCGCCTTGGGCGAGACATGGACACTAGTAGATGGAAAAACTTTAACGAAAAAACTTTAACCGGACACACGGACGGACGGACGTATGCCAAAATGCCGACGATATCGCGCTTTCCGCAAGCGGGTGCGACAATGATGATAAACACCCATGTGAAGTATCAAGGTAATGGGTGAAGCAGTTGCAGAGATATAATACACGAAAAAAAATTAATAAATAAATTCAAAGTAATTTGACCTTGACATTGCGCACAGGGGCCGCACGGTTGGGGGTTAGAGTGAAAATATGGATGATGATAAATCACCCATGTGAAGTTTCAAGGTAATGGGCGAAGCAGTTGCAGAGATATAGTATAACAAAAAAGTTTTAACCAAACAATTTAACCAGACGTACGTTAAAAAGTTAACGTTGAAAATGGCTAAGTCAATTACGTAGAAATAATAGGTGAAGGTAAAACAAGAAACGAGGCAAAGCCACGAAGGCCAGGTTTTTTCGAAGCATAGACACTTGGATAACATAATTATACCCACTTTTTGCAGACTAGATGGCCGTGGCCTGCATGTCGCGCCTTGGGGCGAGGCATGGACACTAAAAAAATAGATATAGTAGATGGAAAAACTTTAACCAAAAAACTTTAACCGGACACACGGACGAACGGACAGACGTATGCCAAAATGCCGACGATATCGCACTTTCCGCAAGCAGGTGCGACAATGATGATAAACACCTATGTGAAGTATCAAGGTATTGGGTGAAGCAGTTGCAGAGATATAGTACACGAAACAACTTTAACAAAGAAATTCAAAGTAATTTGACCTTGACATTGGGCACAGGATCGCGCTTTCCGCAAGCAGGTGCGACAATGATGATAAACACCCATGTGAAGAATCAAGGTATTGGGTGAAGCAGTTGCAGAGATATAGTACACAAATTTTTTTTAACAAAACAAGAAACGAGGCAAAGCCACGAAGGCCAGGTTTTTTTCAAGCATAGACACTTGGATAACATAAATATACCCACTCTTTGTAGACTAGATGGCCGTGGCCTGCATGTCGCGCCTTGGGGCGAGGCATGGACACTAAAAAAATAGATATAGTAGATGGAAAAACTTTAACCAAAAAACTTTAACAGGACACACGGACGAACGGACGGACGTATGCCAAAATGCCGACGATATCGCGCTTTCCGCAAGCAGGTGTGACAATGATGATAAACACCCATGTGAAGTATCAAGGTATTGGGTGAAGCAGTTGCAGAGATATAGTACACGAAAAAACTTTAACAAAAAAATTCAAAGTAATTTGAACTTAACATAGGGCACAGGATCGCGCTTTCCGCCAAGCAGGTGCGACAATGATGATAAACACCCATGTGAAGTATCAAGGTATTGGTGAAGCAGTTGCAGAGATATAGTACACGAAAAAACTTTAATTTAAAAAAACAAAAAAATTCAAAGTAATATTGACCTTGACATTGGGCACAGGGGCCGCACTGTTGGGGTTAGAATGAAAATATGGATGATTATAAACACCCATGTGAAGTTTCAAGGTAATGGGCGAAGCAGTTGCGAGATATAGTATAACGAAAAAGTTTTAAACAAAAAACTCTAACCAGACGTACGTTAAAAAGTTAACGTTGAAAATGGCTAAGTCAATTACGTAGAAATAATAGGTGAAGGTAAAAAAATGGTCACATGTTGGATAGTTGTAGTGGTAGGCACCCCTTGGTTATGAAGCTGTGAAAGTTTGGTGGTCCTAGGTGGTACAGTACCAAAGAAATGGACTTAAACACGAAAACTTAACATTGTAAACGCGAAAACTTAACATTGAAAATGGCTAAGTCGACTGCGCGGAAAAAATGGGTGAAGTTATAAAAAAAAGTAACATGTTGGATAGTGATATGTGGTGGGCACCCCTTGATTATGAAGCTGTGAAAGTTTGGTGGACCTAGGTGGTACAGTAACAAAGAAATGGACTCAAACACGAAAACTTAACATTGAAAATGGCTAAGTCGACGACGCGGAAAAAATGGGTCAAGTTAAAACAAAAGTAACATGTTGGATAGTGATATGTGGTGGGCACCCTTTGATTATGAAGCTGTGAAAGTTTGGTGGTCCTAGGTGGTACAGTAACAAAGAAATGGACTCAAACACGAAAACTTAACATTGATTGTGGACGCCGCCCGCCTGCCCGGCTTTCGCCAATCCAATAGCCTGGATTTTTTTTCAAAAAACCTGGCTAAAAATCATTTGTAATATGTCCATTTGTATAAAAAATAATCGACAAAATCACTACGTGTTTCCTTGAAGGAAACCGAAAAAAAAACAGACACTTTCTGAACCACTATGAAAACAACTGTACAGTTCTGCCACGTGTATCCAACATTAAAGTATTTGTGAGCCACAATTAGTAAAGCGTACGGCTATAAATAGGACAACTTATTGCAATGACGCTACGATTTCAAGTGTCAAAATCCGACGTGACATTGGTAAACTTTGCGACGTCATTTTCAGGCTTTCATGACGTTGTCATTAAGGCTGGTTTTCACAGAGCGCGGCCCATATATATTCAATTTTCACATGTACAGTAAATTCTTTACTATTTCTAATCTATTTTCCTACTGACTTGTTTCAAATAAATAGAAAATGTTTGGACTTGATGTTTTCCAGAAGAAAATCGTTGTTTTGCCAAATGGGGGTTACGTCGAAGCTTGGTCCTATATGTGGCTGTGACTGGAGAAATGGGGTTTGTGTGATTAGTGACCAGTGTAGGTCCTAATCAAATAAAACACTCCTGTAGTCTAAATACGATCTAGATTACACGTTAGTATATTTTATTGAAGGAATGCCGAAAAGTACAGATCCTGTTCCGACTGCGAATGTACAGGCTGAACTGGATCTACACTGGTCGCAAATGCCCTATAAGCCCTGTGTTGTGTTTGGCTTATTGCACCTTCTCAGTCGCAGTGTACAGCGGATGTTGACACAATCTTCAAACAACACCCCACCCCCCCCCCCCCGCCCCCCGTGGCAATTAGAGCGACTAATTTTCCCACTGCTGTCACCAGGGCTTTCCTTAATTGAGCCCATGTACAGCATTGTTTCATTGTAAGTGGACAAAGGCCTACAATAATGACGTTATGACAGTTTGACCAGCATAGCACCAGATCCATCTATGCACCTGACAGCTCTGATAAGTGTGTAATCTGTTGCCCATCTGATTTAGCATTATATATAAGTATTATCAGTGAAAAATAGATTGTAACCTGACGATGTAAATATAAATAAATAAAGACTGGTATCCTACAGCTGTTGAAAATTGCACAGTATGTCCATTTTGTCACCCACTGTCACATTTCAGTATGTAGTTTGTAACTAGGTCATTCTTATATTTTTACAGTACAGTACAATCCCATATATTTATATCAGCGGTCTAATAAACTGGAGTTCTAAGTAGTCTGTTGAACTATTACGTGTAATAATCGTATTATGCATACATTTCGGAAGTACTACTGATACGTCATATACCCATGTGACTGCAAAGGGAAATAACTGTGGTAAGCAAAATAAGGGGAAGTTCGTCATGCAGTGACGGCTGGAAAAACTGGCTGTCCGGAATATGAAACCCGTAAAAGAACGGCACATACTGGTCGGATTACTGTAAAATTTGTTTTATTTGATATATAAATGATGAATACATAAGCGAAAACAGAAGCTTGTTATATCTCCTTTAAAGGAGATATAACTAGAAATGTGGCCTGTCGGCACACGAATACCCCCACTGGCAGCCAAAGAAAACGAGGCATTTTTGATTACAGGCCATTTAGCCGAGCGTTAAGGTTTTAAACGCATCAAGTCTGTGACCTTGACCCTGGGCATAGTGTGATAATCCATGCATCGGTGTAGAAGATATAGAGCGGAAGGGAATTTCAATAGGTTTGACCTTTGACCTTCAACTGTGACCTTGACCTTGGACGTAGGTGCATGGTTATAGATCGCGACGCACCTTCTCATCATGAGAAACATTTGTGCCAAGCCATTTGATAATCCATGCATCGGTGTAGAAGATATAGAGCGGGAAGGAATTTCGATTAGGTTTGACCTTTGACCTTCAACTGTGACCTTGACCTTGGACGTAGGTTCGTGGTTATTGATCGCGACACACCTTCTCATCATGAGAAACATTTGTGCCAAGCCATTTGATAATCCATGCATCGGTGTAGAAGATATAGAGCGGAAGGGAATTTCAATAGGTTTGACCTTTGACCTTCAACTGTGACCTTGACCTTGGACGTAGGTGCGTGGTTATTGATCGCGACACACCTTCTCATCATGAGAAACATTTGTGCCAAGCCATTTGATAATCCATGCATCGGTGTAGAAGATATAGAGCAGAAGGGAATTTCGATAGGTTTGACCTTTGACCTTCAACTGTGACCTTGACCTTGGACGTAGGTGCGTGGTTATTGATCGCGACACACCTTCTCATCATGAGAAACATTTGTGCCAAGCCATTTGATAATCTATGCATGGGTGTAGAAGATATAGAGCGGAAGGGAATTTCCAACAGACCGACAGACCGGCAGACCGACAAGCCGACTCCTATATACCCCCTCAAACTTTGTTTGTGGGGGTATAACAAGCTTCTGTGTTCACGATACGCTTATATTTAGGGTTATTATGGTAGAAAAGTTGATGAACCTAGAGGTATTGCACACATGCAGGCAGTTGACACTCATGGCAGTGGTTGACAGACATTTGGTCATCTTGTGGGACTTTCAACCAATTATTGTGGGAACAAAGAACATGGATATGTACTGTCTGTTCCACGTTTTTCTGCCGACAAACTTTTGGCCATTAAACACATTAAATCTAAAAAATATTTAAAAGTAAGTACTTTTTTATCAATAACAAAAAAGTCACCCTCCCCAAAAAAAAATATTTGATGAAATTCCATCAAATATTGATTTTATTGCAAAAAAAAAAAGATTTTCCTATGGGAATTTAACATGGGGGCTAAAAATATTTTTTTTTTAAATATTTTTTTTATTTGTGGACCGATTTTCACAATCTAACTTTTGTTTTCTTAGTTACATGTACATCATTTTCAAGCTATCTCGCCAGGTTTCGGAGTCAATTTGACTCACCATGTTAAATTCCCATAGGAAAATCGTTTTTTCGCAATAAAATCAATATTTGATGGGATTTCATCAAACAAATTTTTTTGGGGAGGGTGACTTTTTTGTTATTGATGAAAAAGTACTTACTTTTAAATATTTTTTAGATTTAATGTGTTTAATAGCCAAAAGTTTGTCGGCAGAAAAACGTGGAACAGACAGTAATATTTGACGACTATTGTCTATGGTGGTGGGGTGATCTATTGTTTCTGGAGGGTACAGAATTTGTTTAGACAGTAAATGCACTATGACATTGCGATGTTGAAGTAATGATCATTAATGCAAACTCGTATTCTCGAGTTATAAACGCATATTTTTTCCGAAAATGACATTGAAAATTGGCAAACAAAAAACAGACCTCATTGTGGGATTGAATTCAGTAAAATAAAACATTTCATTTGTTTGAAATCGATATATGACAGTGAAAATACATCTAGTAAAGGAGGTAATATGAGAGCCAGGGTCAAATACCAAACCCAGATCTAGCTGTAAGGATATTCAACACCCAGAGTATCACTAGAGTTGTATTTAACACTTTCAATACTACATACCTCTATAGAAGTCTGTGCAAACAATGTAGATCGATATCGTAACGAGCCATCTCATCAGGATCTGCACTTTTTGCAATTATTTTTCATACTTTTTACAATAACACACCACTTTTCTATAAGTGGACTAGTGTGAAAATCATTTTGTGACAATTGGATTGGTCGGAAAATTAACATATCACAGACTATTCCAGTTATTTACGATTAAAAAGGTTAAGGCTGTGAACTCACTTAACGACCTCAGTGTACCTGTGCTGGGCCAGTGTGACATGTTATATGTAGAGACCATGTGTATCAGTGCTGAGGGACGTTAGCCCGTGATGAGTGAGTGAGTGAGTGAATAGGGTTTAACGTCCGCTTTTCTGACATAGAGGTACAAGCCTCAGGGAGTCTACACGCAGACGGGTCAACAGGGTCGAGTCCCATATCCACCTGTCCAAGGGGGGTAAATCCCAACTTCAGAACTCAATATTTACAATCAAAATATATATTCAGTCCTGAAATTAGAACAACCTGATCTGGTGCCAGGCCCTCGCCACACCAGCATCATTTATCCCATCCCCTAAAAGTAATAGGATTAGCGCTAATCTTACTTTTATATATGGGGCATAGCCCGACTCAACTCTCACATACAAGAAAGCCAAAAATGTACATGAGGGCCAAATCCGGTATAGTGGGTTCCGGAAAGTATGAACCCAATCGTTAAGCCAGTTTAGTCGCCTTTTACGACAAGCAATGGCTACTGCAGCACTATTCTCAGGATCAGTTGATCCCGCCCCGGTGCCTGCACGGGGCTAGCCCGTGATGAATACCAACACACAGATGAATTCAAACTGCGACTGCTGAGCACGAAAATTGTCGTCTGCTGATGCTTTATATTTTGCCTTCTTTCTCAATAAAGACATGGTTTGACAGCACTTTAGAATCATTTCCACTGGAAATGATTCTAAAATGCTGTCAAACATGTTTTTGATGAGAAAAATAAAAAATAAACAGCAAACGACAACATTTAATTCGGCAGTGTTAACACTAGCAATGACCCAGATCACTAGCATGAGAAGAAATACATTTAATCATATTGTACCGATACATACTTCTAATCTGATTTAATCTTTTTTTTGAGGATTAAAAATTATTCATCAGGGTACATATACAGAATGTATAAAATCTAAACTAATTCAGTCAAACATGTACACGGGAGGTTTCTGATCGAAATGAACCAAACTATGTTTGAAACATACACAATTCCTCCACATTTTGATGTGCACTTAGACCGCTATCTTATTTTTTTTTTGGTCGTCTGCTGTTTATTTTCTATTTTCCATTTCTATCATCAAAAACATGCTTTAACAGCATTTAGAATAATTTACAACATGCTTTGACAGCACTTTAGAATCATTTCCATTGGAAATGATTCTAAAGTACTGTCAAACCATGTTTTGATTGAGAAATAAGGCAAGATATAAAAGCAACAGCAGACAACAATTATTATGAGTAGCGGTCTAAGGGTTAATGTGCAGCCTATCAATGATGCAAATTGACAAATCGGGGGGCCGTCTCACTAAACTTTGTACGACTAAAATGTTTGTAACTGCAAAATTATGATAGTCTGTAAATTTCACATTAACAATGTTTTCTTGTAAAGAATTATTGGATTTACATTTATTGAGCATAGGATGCATATGCAGCCTATGCTCAATAAATGTAAATTCATCAATTGAAATTTCCAGACAATCCTAAATTTGCACTTACAAACATTTTAGTCGTGCAAAGTTTAGTGAAACGGGCCCCGGGCTCGGATTGTATGCCACCATTACCTCACTATTGTGTCTACTTCTCAAAAGAGATGGCCACGGTCTTCAGGTCTTCAAGCCCACTGCGGTACTTGATAGTCCATTTGCAATAACATTATCCCTTTCACCCCCAAGTAACTGGAATGGACTTTGATATGTTAATTTTGCAACCAATCCAATCGTCACAAAATGATTTCCAGACTAGTCCATTTATGAAAAGAGGGTGTTTTTGTTCTTGAAAATATGATAATTACTTGCAAAAAGTGCAGTTCCCGATGAGACGGCTCATCTGGATCTACACTTTTTGCCAAAACCACTATACAGGCATGTGGTGTTGAAAGGAATAATGCAAATTTCCAAGTCATTTGACCTTGACCTTCTCCATGTGGGCAACGAGCGTAGGCCATGGAATGAAAATATGTATGATGATAAACAAGCATAATTATGAAAATTCATGTCATTCACACAGATGAATGTATAGATAGAAGTTATAAGACATGTAATCATTTTATTGCATGTCATTTAAACATGTGCTGTTTAAACATTGTCAGTTATTTTATTGCTTTAAACCCTCCCAAACATACCCTATAATATCCTATAGCTCCCATACTATTCCATATTTATTCTATACCCCGCAATATCCCATAATTATCTATATTATAAGTACTGTACCTAATGCTATTTGCACTGTATGTTACTATTTTACTTTTCGCTATCTAAGGCTGAATGTTGTGTCAGTTGCAAATTTACTGTCCGGACTGACGTCTCGTAGAATTTTGTTCCAATTTGAATTTCTGACGACGACGACGGAAAAAGTGCTAAAGCAAGCGCGACAATAATGAATGTTTTCATTTATTCTTTGCTGGCCGCGGGCCTGTCTGTTGTCACACACTCATGCACATTGCATGAAGACACTCCGTTCATGAGAGAATAATATTATACATTATTAGCGGATGGCATTTGTACTATCAGCGAAACATCCTGTGAATAGATTTACATGTCCAAGGCGTGAGCATAATTATTCCCCCGGCCTGGTCAAGTTTATTTCTAGGGAGAATCCTCTCATTGAGATGATTATATCTGATCATCACATGAACCTACCACTGGCGAATTGTAAATACTTGTATCCCATTGTTATCAGGCCCCGGCCAGTAAATATATCTGACATACGCCTGCAGTGTAGATCCTGATCATAATATGTATTCCCACATATACAATATGCTGGTAGAAATAGGAATTAACCGTACACCGCTATATTATTGTTTGTCGTCTGCTGTTTATTTTCCATTTTTATCACCACAAACATGCTTTGACAGCACTTTAGAATCATTTCCGACATGATTTGATTGACAGCATTTCAGAATCATTTCCATTGGAAATGATTCTAAAGTGCTGTCAAACCATGTTATTATTGAGAAATAAGGCAAGATATAAAAGCAACAGCAGAGGACAATTGTTGTTAGTAGCGGTCTAAGGGTTAAACTGTGTAGTTTCTAAGCCACTAGCACATTCATGTTGCCTGATACAGATCAAACAATCTGTGTTATACCCTGGTAGTGTAAGGGCGATTTTTAGATCTAAATTATATTAGCTAGTTTTTGTCACACCTGCTTGCGGACAGCGAGATATAGTCGATACATTGGCGTACGTACGTATGTACGGGTTAAAGTTTTTGGTTAAAATGTTTCGGTATACTATCACAGCCTCGGAGGCCGTGACATGCGGGCCGCAGCCATCTAGTTTATTTCATTGCCGATAATTCTTCAATGATGTGTGTGTGACTGTACCCACTGTTTCTGGAGCTCTGTTTCAAAATTCAAGATGGCCAAGTTGTGTGTAGCGGTCTAAGGGCTAAACCCATACATAATATTATATCAGTTAAATATTGACCAACGCAGATCATGATCAGACTGCGCTAAAGCGCGCAGGCTGATCTGGGGCTACGTTGGTCGCACACGTCGGAAGGTCTATTTCGTCGGCCTGCGTCATTATTATTATATAAGTTAACTTTGTATCTACTGACTATAGGGAGATTTTGTGTAATTTCATTCATACTTATTCATTTATAAACACCACGTTTGTTCATGCATGTGCAGACTAATTTAATGTACAATGAAGTTGGATTGTAGTCCCTGTCAGGCATTCATGAATTACACTATATTGTATTGTATTGTTCATGAAAGTGCATGTATCGCTCATTGTAATCACAATATCTAGCTTCCGACAAGCAGGCTCAATAAAACCTCTTGGGAATAGAAGTATTTCTAAGGGGAAAAAGTGTCGCCCGAACCCACGACTCCCGTAACACTAGCACGGCGCTCTTACCCACTGAGCTAACCGGGCGATCGTGTCTCACCACCACACATGGACTCTACAGAATCAAATAATTTACAAATATGTGTAAAAGTGGGCTGAAGAAAAAATATAACCATAGCTTACAATATGAAACCAATATCACATGTCTAACCGCATTTTTTGCTATGAATAAATAAATATTTGTCTTACCTAAACACTTTCTATCCTTAGTGGCCACCTAAACAAGGTGTATGATCACGTGGTACTAACAACAACAACAAGTACCGATTCAAAGTACCAATTCTTTAATAGTGTCCTTATTACGTAACGGATTTTGATGAAATATGGCGCATCAAATGCGTCTTGTTAAGCTGCATTTGGTGGTCTCTGTATTTTCGCCCAAACGTCTGTCATTTTTGCGAAGAATCGATATCGATTCTTCGCAAAAACGACATAAGTCTGTGCCAAACTCCATAGTCTGATAGACCACCAAATGCAGCTCATGAAGACGAGTTTGCTGCGCCATATTTCATCAAAATCCGCGTGATCATGCACCTTGCTAAAGCAATGATTTTAATAAATATCATGTCCACACAAAAGACGAGAATGCATACACAACTGGTAATATTCAATTAAAGTAAGCAATCCATAAACTTAATGCAGTGCCTGTATTTTCTGTCAGATACAAACAAGCGTTAATAACTAGTATTGTATAATACCATGGGTCAGTGGTCAGTTCATGGCCAATACACCTGGGGCAACAGTTGGTGCACATAATATATTATTGAGACACACCACACGATTTTGTACCATGTGCGATATTTCATGAAAATTATTTACAAAATTTACGATATTTTCTGCAACCAATGTTGAAAGTTGACGAAATTTTCATAGAAAATGAGGAATTATATTCCGCATTTGCTATGAAAATTTCGTAAACTTTCAACATTCAACATCATTTACAGAAAACATTGTCAATTTTGTTAATAATTTTCATGACATGACATGTCTATCACACATGTTCGTAGGTATTTGGCTTATATTTAAGGGTGGGAATTGGCTCGAACACCTTCCATACCCGGTAGGTACAAAATCCCATGGCTTGTGACATATGTGGGATCACTTGTTGGCTAACAGTACACAATTGCACACTTAAGTGCACAGTGTGAATTTCAGCTTATTCAGCGCATGTCAACTGACAGTGACAGTATGGACAAGGTGACAACTGACAAGCACAGCTAAGGGGTTAACTAATTATCTTATCTGCAATTTCTTCATACACAGCTGATGTGTATATGATAGTGTTAATAATTCTGTCTGCCATGCCATCTGTCTGTATAATGTAATATGGCGATACACGAGTACTGCCATCAAAAACATTGGTATCTACATATTTAATCCATTTCAGTCTACATGGTCTATAAAGGATACGATCATTTGTGTATAAAAAGAAGTCATTATTTTGTTTATTTCACCATGTAAGTATTTGCTGACGAAACGGTTCATAGGAGTGGTAACAACATATACTTTCAAGATGAAATAAAGAAAATAACGATTTTGTTCTCATAAAAGTTCATACTATTATAATTGTATCCCGTCTTTAATGGGTTAAGTAGGGTGCATTGTACATGTGTTTCGGTAACCAATGGACTGAAAACATTATAGGTAAAAATTAGGTATACTGTTTTATCAACAACTTCATAATTATTGTCAGCCAGCTCATGTATGCTTGCCAGAGTCTTTTTTTCTAACTTGATTAAAAATATTACATAGGTTTGTATTTTGCCTAGTTTTCCACAGAAGCATAATGATGTTGTGATAACTGATTTGAACCATCCAGTTGAGATGATTCAAAACATATACTGGTAGTTGGTATAAAGACACATCAATAACGAATGTGATTCTCATTCTCTTCGGTCCTCGACTGGGGCAGTATGTGAGATAGTAGTCAGACTGGACAAGTGGGTTTCTTCCAGGCACTCTGGTTTCCTCCCACATTCAAGACCACACTTACGCCCCCATCTGTGCCAATGAAAGCGTTAGTATAAGTGCTCTCAAGCTTGTTTATAACAGTTGTAAAATAAATAAAGTTTCATTTAAAGACACAATAATTTTAGAATCTGGATATGAACATGTAAACCTGTAACCATGAAATTAGTTATTTAATTGATTGCGGATTGGAGTTTTACATCTGCTCAGGTCATATATAAACAGGAATGCGCCTGAATGGGGGAACACTGTACATTCAGCACCAATATTACAATAAAGTGTCCTGATCTGGTGTCAGGCACCTTACAACACTAGATCACTTGACCTCCGGTGTGAATCCAAGTAAGATTCATCTTACCATTAAGATATGAATTATTATGGATGGATTCATTTATGGCTGTGACTGGAGAAATCGGGCTTATAGGCTTTTGCAACCAGTGTAGATCCAGATCAGCCTGTGCATCCGCACAGTCTGATCAGGATCTGCACTGCTAGCCATTTCATCTGGCATGCTTCAAACAAGCAATATAGATCTTTATCAAGCTACAGCTGTGTGTTATTTGATCAGGAGCTACACTGGTCACAAAACCCATAAGCACCATTTCTCCAGTCACAGCCACATTTAAGATACACATACCATCCCATCCTCAAATTCAAACGGCTTAAGTACAGAGACTATACAACAATAGGGGTCAGTGGAAATTGGGGAGCTAACTCCATTATGGAGTTAGCCCCCTTCTTCCACTGACCCCTTCAATAGTCCAGATGTGTACCGCACCTACCGTGATATATATCCAGATGGCTGGAGCTAAATCCCTCACAGCCACATACTTCAGCAGAAACACACCTTGGCTCTGGTAACACTCACATGTGTGAAGTTGTCAACTACACACTGAATAGAGAGCGATGTGACGGCCACTGAAGCAGAAAAAATGAATGAAATAATGTACAGGTGAAAACGGGCGACTTTATGTTCCAAATCAGCTCAATCGGTGGAACATTGACCATGCTGCAGCCAATGTTGTCTTACAGTGAGACAACAGTGTTCATTTGGCAAATATATGGGTTAGCAAAAGTGTATTGCCTATACAGGTACAATATAGTCAGGAATAAGCCCTGATATTGAAGTCCTAACACCGAGTGTTGTCTATGCCACTGATGGATTCACACAAATACTTGCTGTATACTCTGTATACTCAGCTATTTATATGCCGCCACTAAAGAAATAAAAATGTAGGACATTACAAGTACAGCAGAAGCTGTCTAAATTGAACACACTGAAAGGACATTAGGTGCCCAGGTTGTCTGGTTTAGAGAGGTCCCAATGTACATCAGGTAAGTGAGTAGACAAAACCAAAGACAAAAACAAACACATTATCATCACATAGATAAATGTCTATGAAACACATCATTATTCAACATATAAATTAATTATTTTCCGAGTTTCCAGTTTAGAGAAGTTATACTGTAGCATGATAACAAGGTGAGAAAATTGTGCACCAAACTCGAACCTGGGTCTCGAACCATCGCCACCGTACCATCGCTCTACCGAACGCTAACAGGGCACAGATACACACTTACACATATGTGGCTGTGACTGGAGAAATGGGGCTTATGGGATTTGGGACCAGTGTAGCACCTGATCAAATAGCACTCTTGTAGCCTGATAATGATATATATTTCTTGTTAGAAAATATGACAGGCGTTTCCTTGAAGGAATGGCGAACAGTGCAGATCCTGATCAGACTGTGCGGATGCCCCATTTCTCCAGTCACAGCCACATGTTAGTTGTGAAATGATAATACTATGTCTTCTCCAGAGATAAGTTTCCATTCTAAACACTGGTTGAATTAATTTAAATAAAATTAAAGTACTAACCGTCAACTGCACGTTTTTTGATTGACCACTAAATTATGCGCATATCCGAGACCATAGGTGTAACAACAGGTGCAGCCATGGCCATAGGTGTCGCCAGGAATTTTCCAGGTGGGGTTCGACTGTCGAAGGAAGACGCCAAAAGCTCGAAAGCTGGAGGTGGGGAGATAACAAGAGTGGAATCCCCTCTCGTTAGTCGCAGGTGAGGGGGGGTCCTCCCTTGGATTTTTTTTATTTCTATGTACAATTTCCGGTGTTCTAATACTTATAATTTCCAATAGTCATACGGAAAAAGGGACCCCCCCCCCGAAAAACGTAAAAGGGGACTCGTTTGTACCCCCCTCCCCTCCTGGCGACGCCTATGATGGCCACACCACATTTCAGACCAAATATGTCAGAACATGGGAAATTGGCTGACTATACCAGTCTGAAAACTTCTTACACACTTCTTAGTAGAAATACTGATTGTCATTGTCCCAAAACTTGTCAATCTTATGTTTGAAACTGTTGAGGGTCTTTACTGATACAACATCATATGGTAAGTTGTTCCATTCTGATATAATTCTCCGAGAAAAGCTTCGGAGTCTGTAATTTAATTTGTTTTTTGCATCTAGGTTTCACTAATTTATAACAGTGACCTTGAGTCCTGGTTTCCATAATTGTGAAAAATCGTTCACATGGAATGTCCTCAATTCCTTTAATGAACACTGGATAATGTCCTCAATTCCTTTAATGAACACTGGATAATGTCCTCAATTCCTTTAATGAACACTGGATAATGTCCTCAATTCCTTTAATGAACACTGGATAATGTCCTCAATTCCTTTAATGAACACTGGATAATGTCACCTCTTTTGCGTCTATGAGCTAATTAAGCTTGGTCATTTAAATTGAGTGACGTTAGTCATGGTAGGGTTTGTCTTTCAGTCCTGTTAAGAGTCGGGGTAAACCTTCGCTGCACTCCTTCCACACTCTCTATTTCTTTCCGTAGGTATGGATGGATGCCACACAGCATTACCATGTTCCAAATGGGGTCACACAAGATATATATATACTGCACAAAAAGATACCAACTGGCAGGAGGTGCCCATTTTGTTACGGTGTAACAGTGTAACAAGTGTAACAAAGGTATTTTCCCCCATGTTACAGTCACAACTGTAACGAAAAGACACAGTGTGAAAACCAGAAGTTATTTTCTGTGTTACAGTGTAACGGTGTAACAAGTGTAACGAAGGCATTTCCCCCATGTTACAGTAACAATTGTAACAAAAAGACACAGTGAGAAAACCAGAAGTTGTTTTCTGTGTTACAGTGTAACAAGTGTAACAAAGATGGATGCGGGATAAGAATCGGGTATTTTGTTTTCATTCATCATAATACAGTGTATACCCTGACCGGCATGCTCAACTGACCGAGATATGAGCCTTGCCTTTTGAAAGTGACAAGGTCTGTATGACAGTGAATGAGTGATAAAGTCTACATGATAGACTATAATGTGTTTACATGTGTTTACTGACAACGTCTATATTATAGACTATAATGTGTTTACATGTGTTTATAACTGACAACGTCTATTTATAGACTATAATGAGTTTACATGTGTTTACTGACAACGTCTATATTATAGACTATAATGTGTTTACATGTGTTTACTGACAACGTCTATATTATAGACTATAATGTGTTTACATGTGTTTACTGACAACGTCTATATTATAGACTATAATGTGTTTACATGTGCTTACTGACAACGTCTATATTATAGACTATAATGTGTTTACATGTATTTACTGACAACGTCTATATTATAGACTATAATGAGTTTACATGTATTTAATTATGTGTGAGTATCTACACACAAGTGCTTTGTAAACTTGAATATGACATTTATAACTTATGAATTTGATCAAATAAACTGTTGTGATTAGTTGATATAAACCGAAAACAAAGCATGTATCAGATATATGTGACAAGTGGGCGCCGACAAGTGCCTTAAATGTGATTCCTGCATAACGTTTAGTTTACCATAACTGAATCCGTTTATTTAGATGTACCCCACCCACCTCAGACGGACTGGCCACTGCCACTGGGAAAGGGAAACATTCGTTTACACATTGTAGATGTGATTACCATGTACAAACTACAATGATTAAATGGGCACCTTTTAAACCATTTAGACAATCGAATAATGTTTAAATGAACAATAAATAATGTAGTCTATAAATTGTAGGCTGTGTTTCATTGTGGACACCACCTGTGGCGATTCCCCGATTTTGTTGAAGCAATGATGCTGCAAAAGGAACAGTAACTCTCAATTCAATAGTCTTAATTTGAAAGAGTTGTCTGTCATGAAACCAATTAAGGATCGACAACAACAACAGCAGCGTTTGGAACAAGAGAAACATATTCGGAGGTTTTCAGTGGTTACTCTTAGAACTAGATTATGACAGGATATAATACTGTCTATTTGCCTTAGAGAAATTCATTTTGCGATAAATGTTGACTTGCTGGTTTTGCTTTGTTCATAAAAAAATCAAGAACAATGCAGGGACATAAATTCAATCAGTATCCGTTAATCCGTTAAGACCCTATTTTCGTGGCTTAAAAATTCTAAATTGAATATCAGTGTGACTAAAAATTCACAATACTAAACCCTTTTGTATATAATTACATGCCCCACCCTGCATGATTTTAAGAAGGCATGGTGTGTCTGTGACCGAGACAGATTTCAAATATACCATTCTGACAAAACCTGATATCAAGTTGACAAATTCTGCCAATTCTAGTTAGGTAGTTACTCATTATATATAGTTACTCATTATATTCCAAACTTACTACTGTAACCTATTTATATGACTGGTCCGTGGGAGTTCATATTGACTTATTTGTCCTCAGCCCCACATGTCATTAATGATGAGCGAGGCTGGTGCGTTGACCAGTAGACTGGGCAGGACACGAAGACGGCGACGGAGGATCACGCCCAGTCAATGTACCTGCAGCCACGAGCCCGGCGTCATTGCCCTACGAAAGTGGATGAAGCTCGCCAACTTCAAATCATCTCTACAACCAGCTGTATTTGAAGGTAACTCTGACATCAGTTATTTCTCGTTTCACTAGTGTATCTCCTGATCTTTACCAGTAATTAATTTGTAACAATCTCCTGCAAACAAATAAATGAACAGTGAGCAGTGATCAAACAGCACATCTAGTCAAACAAGCAGTAGTATATAGGGAGTCAAAATGATACCACCTACGGTGGCATCATTTCCACCCCCATATACTACTCCCACCACCCCCGAAAAATCAAAAATTGGTTAACGAGGAAATTATCTCCCGACAGCAAATTCATAAATTTGCAACCCCCTATAATACCCCCACGAGGAAATTTATGAGAAAATAATTATTTTACAAATTAATTTCAATGAGATAGTTTTATTTTCCAACACCCCATTTTTTATTTTTCTCCTCCAATATAGCTAATTTATTTCGCAGATCAGCAACAAAATTCTCCCAGCTCTAGTCTACCCACGTTCACCACTGTAGCCACCTGACAGCGTAGTTGCTTCTGTCCTAACAAAGAGTTTATGGGCACTAACGAATTTACAACGGGCATCCTGGGGCATTGAAATTGCGGGGGGACACAAGGAATTTTTCTACGTCTCGCTAGATGCCTTCGTAGATAGTCTTTACGCGTAAACGTCTTACAACAAGTCTCACACTCCATTATATATGTATATGTATATGTTTATATTCAATTGGTCGTGAAAAAAACATAATGTTTTCAAGACTAATTGAACAGATAAATTTCATAGGTTATACAAAAGTATATTACAGAAAATATGATAACGCCAGAAATAGAAAGTTTGAGAAGAGAAGCCGAATCGCTAGGGATTACTTATAGTACATGGTTGAGAGTTAGGGGGTTGACAAAGCTGATAAATGCCACAAAGAATGAGGCGTTTATGAAGCGGTTTACCCGCGCCTATAAAAGAGGGGCATTTAAAGACCTCACACTAGCGGAGGAAGTTGGTAACAGAATTCAAAAAGAAAGTATTGCGGAGCTAAGGGCTAGTGTAATTAATTCTAAAGAAAATAATTTGTCTCAAATTAGACACACAGGTGACCAAATACCAAATAAAAGATCTATAGTTCGCGCGATAGTGGAAAAAGGTGAAGAAATATTGGGGGCTCACGATGAAACATTGGAAAAGGTAGAAAATGGAAGACGGGTAGTTACATTATCCTTTCGTAAAAACATTAACATTAACGAGTCTGAACGCATGTCCGATAAACTGGCTCCGTATCTAACAACCAATTTTTATTTGAGATATTCATATTCTTACAAGCTAGAACATATGGAGGAAACTAAAAATGGAAAACCTAAAACTATAATATTTCACAAAAATCTCGGTGGTAGCGAACCACTATCATCAATGAAAACCGTTAAAAAATGGCTGTCAGATAAGGAGCAAACACGAATAATGTCCGATAAAATAGACAGACCAAATACAAAGTGGAAGCTTGTAAGATGGGTAGAGGTTTTTGTAAAGCTAATACAGGGTAGTAGGGGAATAGATTTGGGACTACAATCCAAAGAAGCAGCAGGAGGAGAACTTCCAGAATGGTTGAGGAATAGAAAAGGTATGTATTCTTTAGATAAGTATAATGACGATCTTTGTCTGTTCAGGTGTCTAGCTATGCATATGACAGATAAAATGACCCGACAGATGTACAGAAAAATAAAGCGGAAGAACTTAGTAAGCAATATTTCGGTAGTAAGTGGTTTCAACCAATTCCTTTTTCAGATCTGAAAAAGGTTGAAGAGTTTTTTAAAATCGGTATAGAAGTATATCAACCCACCGAATGTAATGTATGGTGTTTGAAAAAGGTACCAGCGCACTATAATGAAATAGGTAATAAACCAATGACAATAGGACTGTTTAATAATCACGCATTTCTGATAAAAAACCTTAAAAACCTATCTAAAATTTACGCCTGCGATAATTGCAATCAGAAATTCACGAAAGCGAGTAATTTGAAGAGACACGGACCAACATGTATGAGAGGTGAGACAAAAGTAATATGTGATGGTAATTGTATCCCCCAGACTACCGTCGGGGGATACTATGGATTTGACAGCGCGCCGCGTCCGCGTCCGCGGTCCGCGTCCGCCGTAGACACTTCTTGTCCGGAGCATAACTCGAACACCCTTTGGAATATTTTCATGAAACTTCACACATGCATAGACCACGACCCGAAGGTGTGTCGCGCACAAGAATGACAACTCTTGCATAGCTAATTTTTTAGTTATCTCCCTTTTTTGTTTCGCGCACTGATTGACCATAACTCGACCACCCTTTGGAATATTTTTATGAAACTTAACACATTCAATTAGACCACGAACCGAAGGTGTGTCGTGCACAAGAATGACAACTCCTTGCATAGCTAATTTTTGAGGTTATCCCTCCTTTTTTTGTTTTATTCGCCTCACCATGAATTTCCTGTCCGGAGCATAACTCGACCACCCTTTGGAATATTTTCATGAAACTTCACACATGCATAGACCACGACCCGGAGGTGTGTCGCGCACAAGAATGACAACTCTTGCGTAGCTAATTTTTCAGTTATCTCCCTTTTTTTGTTTTGCGCACTCTACAAACTGGACAATAATGCATGAAGACCTGTTTTCTCGTTCTGCTCTGTATACCTTTTTCTCGTGTGCTCTGTACACCTTACCTGTAGAGAGAACAATAGAAACTGGGAGAACCATGTGCTAAGCATGGGCTAGCATGTGCAGATGTCCACTGCATGCTTGACCACTGCTGACCAGGTAATTTATACAGGTAAATCACTACATTGGGTACTGTGTTGAAAATATTGTGGCATTATGTGGACCTCTGCAGATATATGTAGATAAATATAGGACTATTAAAAAAAAATCTGGTCTCCAATAGCAAGCATTATTATTTTTAAACTTTTTTTTGTCATTTTTTTTTTTTTTTTTTTTTTTTTTTTTTTTTTTTTTTTTTTCATTATTTTTTTTTTTTTTCATTTTTTTTTTCAAATTATTTTTCAATTTGACTGGAAAAAAAATCTGGGCTCCAGTAGCAAGCATTATTATTTTTAAACTTTTTTTTTCCATTTTTTTTTTTTCATTTTTTTTTTCAATTTATTTTTCAATTTTTGTCCATAGCAGAAGTTCGTAAGTGCTATATACAGACTATTCACACCTGTACAATGTGCTAGCATGTGCAACTGACCACTGACCACTACAGGTAATTTTATACAGGTAAATGATTATATTACATTTCCGTAAACTGTGTTGAAAATATTGTGGCATTATGTGGACCTGTGCAGATATATGTAGATAAATATAGGACTATTAAAAAAAATTCTGGCTCCAGTAGCAAGCATTATTATTTTTAATTTTTAAACTTTTTTTTCCATTTTTTTTTTTTTTTTTTAATTTTATTTTTCAAATTCTTTTTCAATTTTTGTCTAGTAGCATAAGGTCGTAAGTGCTATATACAGACTATTATCATATAATAAAACAATTATTGACTAGTGAGCCATAGAATATAATCTGATATTCTATGGTTCACTAGTCAATAATTGTATAATATGTTCGGGCCAGTGAAAATTGCTTTCGGGCCCAGGCTCGAGGTCAAGGCGGGACAAGGCGAGCATCTGATTCCGCGGAATTCTTGTTTACTTATCTCCCTTTATGTTTCGTGCTCTGATTTTGTATCCAAAGCATAACTCGAACACGCATATACGCATTGCTCTAATGGTCCTCTACCGCCCTGTGCCAAATCCACGTTCGTCCCGCCCCCGCCAAGCCCAGGGTTAACATCATATACTTAGTGCTTCAAAAACTTTAATGCTCAGGTAAATATCTTATAATTTCTGTTTTCTTTCACGGATCAGCTTCATATTTCATATATGCATTGCTCTAATGGTCCTCTACCGCCCTGTGCCAAATCCACGTTTGTCCTGCCCCCGCCAAGCCCAGGGTGAAGGTCACATACTTGGTGCTTCAAAAACTTTAACGCTCAGGTAAAAGAAAATTTTGACTTGCAATTATTATCAAAGCGATATGTGGGACATCCGTGTTCTATGAACACATTTTCTAGTTTATTAAACTTCACACATGCATAGAAGACGACCCAAAGGTGTGTCGCACGTAAGAATGACAACTCTTGCGTCGTTAATTTCTTAGTTATCTCCCTTTGTTGTTTCGTGCACTGATTTCGTGTCTGGAGCATAACTCGAACACCCTTTGGAATATTTTCATGAAACTTCACACATGCATAGACCACGACCCTAAAGGTGTGTCCCGCAAGAATGACAACTCTTGCATCACTAATTCTTTAGTTATCTCCCTTTGTTTTTCCGTCACTGATTTTGTCTCCGGAGCATAACTCGAACACCCTTTTTTCAAACTACTTGTGTATCTGGGGAGGGGGATACACATGCGTTTGTCGACAAGCGTCCATTTCTAGTTATTTAGAGCGCCCGCGTTCGTCGTTCGAGAAAGCGTTCTACCCAAAAAGTTCTAACAGTTATGGGGCGATCGATTGGATGTACTCTGTGGAAAAGCGCGAGTGAATTCACATTCACCACGAACAGTGTGGACACGGGGGTGAAAGATGGATTTTAGGAGCTCCAGTAGATGGATACTGTCCAGAAACCAATACCGTGTATCAATATCACGGCTGTTACTGGCACGGGTGTGAGATTCATGCAAAGCATAGAAAAGAAGAACGCGCATCCACTATGAGAGATACATTTATTAGAAAAAGCAAAGAATTCAACCTAGTAGTATGTGGGAATGCGAATTTCAAAGAACGGGTAAAGACATAAAGATCGGTTGCGACACTCTTTCTTTATCCATATCAGATAGTATACGATTTTGAGGCGTATCTCCAGTCAGAAGTTGAAACTACCGGTAATAGTTTAGAGTACGAAGCTGAGCACGTTCCGGTAAGCGTTAGTATAGGAGATAATTTATCAGGAACAGTAACTCATATTTGTGATAAAGATCCCGCAAAACTTATAGAAAAATTTGTAGAAGATTTGAAAGTCAGGGGAAAAGCTATAAGAGAAGAAGTGTGGTCAAGATATAGGTTTAATACAGAACATTTACGTAAAAACCAAATCGCCAAGATCGAACAGTGGATAGAGCAAGTACCGGTTATAGGTTTTAACAGCAGTAAGTATGATATAAACTTAATAAAGAAATACCTAGTAGGCGAACTGGCATCAACAACAAAGAAAGTAATGGTCGGAAAACGTGCAAAAACGCAACAATATTTCTATTTACTCCAGAATTTAGATTTCTTGATGTAATACTTTATCTAGGACCTGGTGTAAGTTACGATAGTTGGATAAAAGCCTACGAATGCAAAGGACAGAAATCTTTCTTTCCTATGAGTGGTTCGATTCTCCAGACAAACTGGATTACCCAGACTACCGGATATAGAGAATTGGTATTCCAAACTATCTGGGAAAATGTTAATAGATGAAACAGAATTAAGTAAATGTCGTAGAATTTTCGAAGAAAATAATATGAAAACTTTCAGAGATTGGTTGAAATATTATAACGATTTAGATGTAGCACCGTTCCTAGAAGCGGTGGAAAAATGTGTGAATTTATAAACACAGAGGTGTGGATATTTTCAAAGATGCGGTAACACTACCTGGAGTAGCTATACAATATTTATTGAGAGGAACCATTAAAGAACAAAAATCTTCAAAGACGATTATACCGGAGGATGCTCTATATGCACCAAAAGAAGAAACATACGAAATGATGAAGGACGCTCTAGTTGGTGGTCCATCAATAGTATTTACACGATATGCAGAAGCTGGTGTTTCAAATATTAGATCTAATTCCACAGGAATTAACAAACCTTGCAAGGCTGTTTTGGGGTACAATGCAAACGCGTTATATTTATCTACGTTAAATAAAGAGATGCCGTGTGGGAGAGAAACTATACACCATATGATACCCCACATAACCCTAAATTTATTAAAAAGTTTTGTAAAAGAGTTTTATCTGGAGACTGGTTTGGGTTGCGGAGGTGGATATAGAAGTTCCACACAACTTAAAACATAAGTTTTTCTGAAATGTCCCCAATTTATAAACAGAGAAGTAGAGGTTGATGAAGTTTCCCACACACATGTTAAAATATTTAAACGATACTGGCCAAACAAGAGGAGATGGAAAAAAATTGGTGGGATCTATGACCGCCACTAAAGTATTGCTGTACGCGCCACTGTTGAAATGGTATTTAAAACACGGCCTAGAAATAACTGGAGTTCATCGTGTTATAGATTATATTAGCGGAAAACCATTCAAATGGTTCGCAAAAGAAGTTACAGCCGCAAGACGAACAGGCGATGTAGAACCAAATAAGAAACCAGTAGCCGACATAATGAAATTATTAGGAAACTCGTGTTGTGGAAAAATGATAGAGGCAACGGAGAGACATTTAAATACGACATATACACAAAACGAAACCTGTGTTGACAAAGCATTAAGATCTGCATTCTTTGACGATTTGGAATGAGTATAGGAGATGCGTTACGAAATATCTTCAAGAAAACCCAGGTGTGCGGTAAAGAGACCATTCCATTGTGGAATAGCGGTTTATCAACTAGCTAAATTGAGAATGTTGGAATTTTACTACGAATTTCTAGATAAATACGTAAAAAGAGAAGACTTTGAATTAATACAGATGGATACAGATAGTATGTATATAGGAGTTAGTGGAAAAACGATAGAGGAATTGATTAGACCTAACTTACTAGACGAGTTTGAAAAAGAAAAAAATAAATGGTTGGCTTGGGATAAATGGAGCGAAAGAGAGCCCGGACTTTTCAAAATGGAATTTAGCGGGGATAGGGCGATAGCGTTATCTAGTAAGTGTTATTTCGTAGAAAAAATTAATTTCACTAAAGATAATTTGGAACAAATTAAAATTAATAAAAACTCTGCGAAAGGAATGTCCAAGAGAACTAATAATTTAAATTGGGATAGATATAAACGAGTACTAAGTGAAACTACAGAAGATGGAAAACACATTATAGATGTAGCACAAAATAGAGGATTTAAAATGAAAGACGGCGTTATGAAAACGTACTGTCAACTCTCGGCCTACTACGATAAAAGACGCGTGTTACCAGACGGAATACATACAGAACATCTCTAACGATCCGGGGGTAGCTGGGTGTCAGAAGGTACTATAAGAAGTTCTTCGCGAACAAACCCTCGAGATGGCCCATCATCCAAATAGTAGAGCACGGGCTCATCGGGTTTGGTAATAGATCGATCTAGATGATATACATTGAGAGACCACACTGGATCAGTCGCGCGGCGGCTGCCACCTTCGAGCTCTCCAGGTTGATAGAGGTACCGGACGTCAATATCTGATGGAAGCCGTTGCTCCTCTAAACCAACGGGAGTCGCCCGCGCGAGACGGCAGAGGGCATGCTCGTCACCCTTTTAAACTTGATAGCATCTACAGGCTTCTTACCTATCAATCTGGTCACCTCTCCGTTCAGTGCGGAGACCACGGCGGGCAGTCTGGCCACCCACTCGGTCGATCGTGAATGGGGTCTACAAGTTCTTTGGCGTATTGGTGTCCGAACAGTCTCTCAGCCAGGGTTCGATTGAAGCGTTCCACGATCCCCTGGTCCCGTGGATGTTGACGCGGCCGCGTCTGATAGAAACTTTATGCTTAGACAATAGATGAGAGACCGCGCCCATGAACTCGCGCGCCGGGATCGACCTGGAGAAGATTCGGCCATTTGAGAGGACTCCTCTTATATATTCGGGAAAGAGCCTCGGCCACTTCCTTAGACTCTTTAGTGGCCAACGGCTCAGCCCCCTTATAACGACTCGCTACGTCAACGATTGTCAGTGCGTACTTGTACGTCTTGCGACCGACGCGATCGTGAGGTAGAAACAGGAGATCCGCTTGGTGAACTTGGTTCGGCACCGGCACGTCGAATTTTCGGGCGCGGAATATTGTGAGGCGCGGGTAAATAGATCTGCCAGATGGCCTGCTTCTTGAGCCATTCCTTGACAGCGTTTTCTGAAACCTTGGTCGCCGCCGCGAGGTTCTTGATGGCCGCGAGTCCCTTCCAGTAGCCGCGTGGGCTATAGTATGTATTCGACAGCTTGCGCGTTAGTTTGGTATCAAGTTTGCGCGTGTTCATCGTATGCGAAGTATTCTAATATACGGACAATCTCCAACATGCCCTCGCCAGTTCGTCCGGTAACTGCGTCGTAATAATAAACCTTTGTTGGAAGTTTCGCTGCAGCCCCAATCGCGTTTGGGTTGGAACAGGAGAGGGGAATCTAATTCATTCAATCTCGATTGGGAGTTGATGGAGGAATCTAACATCCGCTTTGCGAAAAGGGTGGCCGCTTTTTCGTCCTCGCGCCACGTCTCGAGAAAATCTCGGGCCAGACGAATCATACTCTTTGCACCAGGTAAACGATGTTTTTGGGCAGTGTAGCCTACATCGATCATAGCGTCATAAAGTTCGTCAACTAACATCGTTCTATATAAAAAAAAATTGTTTTAATTAATTAATTTAAAATCTCGATTGAATATAATAGCCGACGAGACCCACCACACCCATTCCCACGACGATGAACGCGATCTCGCGGTCCTTTTGGGCCTCTGACGGTACATAGAAATCTGAAAGTTGGGGCTCGGGATCCATTTGATCGAGACTTTTGTGCGGATATGCCAGCGCATACTCGTGGTTGGCTTCTTCAACGTTCTGAAAAGTTTGTGCGGCGTGATTTTCGCGGCGAAGCTCTTCATTGACCCAGTCCAGATGGCGGTTCGTTCGCGACCACGCTTCCTTTGCACTATTGAGTTGTTCTACAGCTAAATCATGACGCTTACGCTCCTCATCCACGTTCGAGCTTTTCATTTTAGAGAATATAAAGTTGCTACCGCTGAACGCCAATGCGTTTACAAGCGCACCACCTACTATTACTGCGATTGAAGCCATTTATTTCCATATATTAACTGGTAGAATTCCAGCTTTAACTAGATAATCTCGGGTTCCAAACTGCGGCCGCTACATCTAAGGTCGCGAGCCCTACGTCTCTCACAGTAAAGTCCAATTTGGGAGCGGTTCCTCCTAGGGCCATCTTTGATAGTCGAGCATACCCGATACTGAAACGCATATCACCACGGCGTGATAAAGCGCATTCACTAACATTTACCATCTTGTTCAGCCATTGTTATAATTATTGCATATAAAAGGGGTCGCGATCAATGTTTAAATGGGGCGCATCCAAATTCAACTTTGTTGATGATTGGTGTTTAGTAACTTTCTTCTGAACACTGGCTGGTTGTTTTTTCGGGTATTTCCACACGCACAGGGCACCAACAACTGCCAGACTACCACCAACAAACCAACTCCAATTCGTGAATTGGGGTTCAGTCCAACTCCAATGGGAGTTGGTATTGGGTGACAAATTCAAAGAATTTGGGTGTGCTTCTAATTCGTGAATTTGGGGTGAAGTTGAACCCGATTGCTCTGTCTTCAGATGTTTTGCTGTCTCCGTCCCTGATTGCAACCCCAATCTCGATTGGAGTTTAGCCTCTCGAAGCTCGGCGAGTATTTTATCTTGTTTAACTTTTCGGGTGGCAGCCGCCGCCCGCCCAGCTGCCTGTCTTTTGGGATTTTTTATATGCGGTATGTCATCCAGTGGCGGAGTAACACTCTGGTTCGATTGTGTTGGAGCAATCTGGTTCAACTCCGTCACTCTCGTGGGTGTGTCTTGTGTCATCATTTTCAGGGCTTATAGTTCGTGGGCATATATGTCCAAATTGACAATGTTTACCCAGTGGTCAACGCGGTTGTTAGTGGAGCTAAGTACATTCCAAACTTGTGATAAATTGAGCAGCATGCCGTTCTAAGAGTGTGTCCTATAAAAAGGGTCATCTCTAGATCGTGAATCAACCCTTCGGTGTTTTGGTATAGGGAGAAGTCTACTAACGGCGGTAGCGTACAAATGAATAGCCGCCGATCCAAGAGTTTTTGTCATCTCTGCTCCCAAGTTTGGATTCGTATCGCGCATACATTTTATCGATCTCCGCATCTGACATCTTATCCACCTGACAAACTGAGAGACGCCTACCTAGATAATGCTCCGATGCAGCAACCAGCGCAGCTAGACGCTCTGCGTCGCGCCGCATTTTCATCGGAGTCGTTGCACTCAACCCAATACCAACTGCCGTTGGAGTTGGAGTTGATCCCGATTGCTCTGTCGGAGTTGATGTTTCATTATCTTTGGCAGTCGGAGTTGAGGTTTCTTCCATTAGCTGATCGAGAAGTTCGTCGCAGTTCATTTTTTTCAAAATTAGTAATTTAACTATTCTAACAAGTCTCATCACTTTAACATATTGCCAAGCGCACCACCCGATACTTATGATCACCATTATGCTCGCAACAAAGCTCGCAGCAGAGCAGAAAATTGTTAACATTGTTAACCATTGTTCAGTATTTGTTCAGCATTGTTCAGCATTGTTCAGCAATTGCTAAGCATTGTTTAGCAATTGCTAAGCATTGTTAAGCATTGCAATAGCTTATTACTTTGTAATTTTCCTAATTTTTTCAAAATTATTAATTAATTGATAACTTTATAAGCAGTTGGTTGATCAGTCTTTAGCAGAAGCTTGGCGTGCTTAGTTTCGGAAAGCATCTGTCGAACCTCCAGGCGCTCCTTGCGCGTTGGGATAACGTCATTCTCTCGAAGACAGTCATCGAATGAGTCTCGGTCCTTGCAGTGAAAGAGGGTGACCCATTTCGTTTGCTCGCGCAGATCCTTGAGGACGGCGTTGTATTTTTGAGTGGAGATCCATACGCTTTGCCTCGCATGGCGGCCAGAAAATGCGAGCTCGGAGAGCATGTCCTCTTTTTGGTCATCGCCGCCTTGGTCCGAGCAATCGTCAATCACATATAGGGTGGGCTCACCCTGGAATCTTTGGTATAAACCACGCAACCAATCGTGAAGCCTATCACACCCGGGTCAATAACGTATACCTCAGGGTCGGTCCATATCCACGGGCGCCGCTGATAATATCGTTGTGCCGCACAGTGGGACACAGGATCACAATGTGACAAAGGCATCGCGGTAGGACTCCTCGAGCAAGTCGAGGATGAAAACCGTTTTTCCACATCCTGTCTGCCCACATATTATGGCAGAGTGGGGCATCTCCATCGTGAATTGGTATTGATTGTTTAATTTTCTTAATTATAATTCTTTAGAATTATGTATTAATAAATCGTTAGATGATTTTTTTATTAAATCAGTAGATCGCTGATGATACGTATCGACCATCTTCGATGTTGAGTTGTGCGTCTGTAATTATATAGTACACGTTCAATGGCCCGGCTCCGTCCGCCTCTTTGGTTATCTGGATCGTCACACCCTCACTAGCGTTCTCAACTTGGCGTCCGCTACCGTGTATTTGGTCATCGTCGCTGGCTCGCATGTCTAGCCATAACGCGTATTTGGTATTCAGGAACTCCGCGAGGGAGACGGCCGAGAGATGCAGGTCTTTGGCAACTGCTGCAACCTCCGGAGAGCGCTTAGAGCCGGCAGCAAACTGCTTTCTTACTTCGTCCCACTGCTGGTTGCGCGCGAAGACCCGCGCTGTAGAGTTGATTGGGGACTCCCTCGATCGTCACCTCTACCTTCGTGATTTTGGGGTTATAGAATCTGTCGTTTTTTCTAACACCGAGCGCTACCCGAGCCTCCTCGAACAGCAATCAGTATACCTTTCATCGAGCGGCGTACGTTGACGTTAATATTCCACAATGTGTCGCCTTTGTCTTTCGTCATCTTACGATGGCGAAGAACTCGTCGTAAAGTATGGCAACGCGCCCGGCGTACTGGGTTCTGATCAATCGCGCGAGTTCGGGCATCGTGACCATGTCGTACTCCAGCGAAACATTATCGATCGTATACGTCGATAACATGTCGCTGGCTATGATAACTCGGCCGTAGTCGTTGAACGTTAGTTCGTATTCGAGGCGGTCAGCCAAAGCGCTCTGATAGTAGGGCATGTGACTCTCCAGCAACTCAAAGTCGAGCGGGATGTAGAAGCGGTTGCCGTAAGCGCCCGCGACCGCGTTGTCACTAGCGTTGTTATCTACCTTGTTAGCAGCCCCGATTCTAAGTTTGGTTACGTTCTTATTTTTGCTGGTGTCAATACCTTGATAGACAGCGTTTTCACGCTCGTGTGACTTCTTCCACAGGTCCTGATAGCAATGGTAGACGTCGCTGTCGTCGATCGACATCACCTCATTACCAGAAATCTTTATCATGGTCTTCTTGACGATGGCGCGACCCAGGTTCTGAATGACGGTTCGGTCCGCGTCCGTCGACGTCAGCGAAATAGTGAAAGCGAGGCGAACAGTACCCGGCACAATGACGTCGTGAGTTCCGAGGTTGGGGAAGCGGACTAAGAGCTGCTGGTTCTGGTCGATCGTCGATGGGTTGTTCGTAATAACGACACTCTGTCTCACGCCTTTTGCCCCGAGGGGCTCACGCAGTCTGCGGTATGGATTGAGTTTGCGACCGTATTGACTCGAAGACATAATTAATTTTATTGAAACTATTAAACCCGTATGGTTTTGTCTTTAATACATAATTAATTTTAAGAAAATTATAAATATGGCTGATTACGATGTTGAAATGGATGAAATCGGCAGAGACGATTACCTCGATGGTGATGATGATAATTTCGAGGATTCCCTCGAGACACCCACCATAGAGACTCCAGTTCCAATCCAATCACAATTGGGTGGCGCTACCACTAGTCAAAGTCAGGAATTACTTGAGGGAGCTGTAAACGACTACTACAATAATTTGCAGCAGAAAAAGGTCTGGTCCCCTCTGTCGGTCGCGACTACTCCAAGTTCAAATTTGACGGTAGATTGCGACTAAGAGCGCACTAAACTCTCCCATTAGTCAACACGAGGACCGGAAAACCCCTATCGCTAAACACCTTTGCAGGAAACCGGGGCGGTGGCCAACTCATAAGGAGCGAACTAGGATTTCCAGATTGGGCGCGTGGTAAAAAAATTATGCCGGCCCACGCTGTAGAGACCCTACAGTCTACCGACGAAACTATAGCGAAGACGGCCACCGCGATAGAAACGGTCGAGCTCAGCGAGGTCCCTCAAATAGCCACCGACGTTATTAACACGATGGAGACCACGTTCAGCGTCCAATCGCAATTGGGAAAAATACTCAACGATGACCCACCGTTACCTCTTCGCGAACTCCGTGGACTCGATAAGGCTCTACAAACGAAACGGTCCGGGGCGAACTGGTCCTTAACCTCTCCAAACTCACGGCGCTGGATGAACATATCGCGCTAGAAGAAAGAAAACTGGAGGAAGCCGGTGACGATAGAGAATCTACCGAGCGGATCGCCGAACGACTGCGGTCTTTGCGGGATGAAAGAGAAGCTCGCTTGGAGGCCGCCTCGGTTAACCGTGAGGCTCTCCGCACACAAATAAGTCGGATCCGTGAATCAATCTCGAGGGTCCTGCACGAGGAGACGACACTCGGTGAGCGTCTTCGCACTCTGTTCAGAGAGCAGGGCGTCACGATAGCAAGCATCCTCGTTGCTATCGGCATGACTATATCGACCATAGTTCTAGCTTTCACTGGTGGTGCGGCGCCACCACCCGCTCCAGCACCAGCACCCGCTCCATCCGGTGGAGCCAAGGAGTGGATAAAAAACAACTAAAAGCCCTCGCCAGTCTTCTAGCTAAATTAGCTGGAAAGGTGGCTGCCGCACTACCTGGACTGATCGGAAGTATCGTTTCTTACTTGCTATCTATATTATCAAAAACGGCCGGATGGCTAGCCAAAAATACCTGGGCTTTAAATCGTGACAATCGCCGGTCTCCTACTATTCTTCGCCAGAGAGTTCCTACAACCAAAGCGTAAATAATCCGATCGCCACGAGGGCGATGACGAGCCCTAATTTCTCCTCGTGTGTTGTGCTTCCAATTTCAACATTGTTGATGATTGGTGTTTCAACATTGTTGATGGAACTCGATGGTGCATCCAACTTACGAATTGGGGGTACTGGGTTCAATTGTGTATCCAATTTACGAATTTGGGGAGGTGTATCCATTTTGTGTTTTATGAAATCGGTTCCACTGTTGAACCCGATCATGTTGGGGGTGCGCTTGATGATATCCGTGTTCACGTTACCGTTGTGGCCGATTTTTTGATTGGCGGTGGCGATTACGATCTGATTATTGTAACCGTCAACCGGGTCCGTCTCGTAGTATCTATTATTGCTCGGCGCCATATAAAGACCTATTCCAAATACATAGTCTACTGGGGTGCTGGCATTCTGCAAAACGTCTTGATAATTCTGGATCGCCTTCTCCAGGTCCACCCTAGCTGAGATGGCGTCCTCTACAAGTGCCAAGAATTGTTTTTGTGCATCAAACGCTGTTCCCGTGCCCAGTATTGAACTGCGAGTTTGCTTCTGTGCGCCGAGGATGGCCAGACGTACGTACGAATGGAGTCGTTGACGCGAGTAACCCCGCCTGCGTGAACCCTAGACCCGATCTAACATAAATGTACCCCACGCGTTCTGAACCTCAGCAGCCTGCTGTATGTAATCGACGTGAGCCCGTTTCGGAGGTAACATTTTACAAGAAAACACGCCACAGTGCCGACCTCCAGACACTTCTGGCCCGAAAGTCATCGTCGCGGGGTCAAAATTCCCGGCGTTCCGACTGACGATGTGGTCACCGGAGTGATCGTGTCTAAAATCAGTCTGCGTCCAATTCCCGGACTGGCCGTGAATGAGAACGTCCCGAGGCCGGTGCTGGTAGGAAATGCTTTCTGTCTCCAGTCCGCGTCTTTTGAAACGTTAAATTCGTTACACAGTCTTTCAAACACCATACGGTCGTATGCGTTGGAAATGGGATTCCAGGCGTCGTCTTGAGGTAGTGAAATACCTAGTTCTTTGAGAATCCTCCTAATAGTATAATACACATGAAAGTTGTAGACACTTCGGAGCATGACATTCTTGGATGTCAGATGGTCTTTATATGAAACTCCACACCCGGCTGTTGCGCACCATACAGCGAAATTTATTTGGTTCTGCCAAAACTGCATCGGTGTTGCTTTCCACCCGTTTACCACCTCCATCGTAGTAATCTTGGGCAGCCTATATTGTTCAAAGATATTAGGGAAATTGGTGGCAAAGCCGCTGTCCGGTCTAACCGTTACGGTTGGGTGTACAAGGGGGTTAACAACGTCTTTTTGTGTGTATTTACCTCCGACCGCGTACTTTACATTAGAGTTAAAGCTAAATGCTTTGGTATCCATTGAAAGATATTATTATGTTTGCTACTATAACTAATGTTCAAAAAGGGAGTTGTGAACTTCAAAAATTAATAGACAACTGCTGCGGAAAACGGCGGGTAGGCCTTTAGATCAATCACCTTCACGGTTGGATGGTAGAATGTGGGGAAGATTCGAAGGGTTTTTACTATGTGAAGGATGGACAACAATTAGGTGTAAAGCTGCCTCACGGACTGTGGGGAATAAGACAGCTCAAAGATTTTGTCAACTCAGAGCTTGACGGTATAATCAACCTCACAGTATCGAAGGCTACCGGGCTCGCAACAATGACCATCAGCACTGATAATGAGGTAGTGGTCTCCCCGGGGTTGGGTATTCAACTCGGTTTTAGAGAGACATACTCCTCAAACAAAGGAGTGTTTACCACGGGTGAGTACGTCGGTGATCCCCCAGCACATTACTGAAAACTGTGCCCGCCAGCAACTGTTTCTATGGCGAGACTGTGACCTTAGACTTCCCACACCCCGAGATGAAAGTTTTGGAATCGGGACATATCCACGAATTTACGGTCTCTATTCTCGATGATCAAGCGAGAAAGTTGAATAACTATTACCCGATTTCGGTAGTTCTCGAAATTTCCAATTGAGTATAGGTGCCCAATATTATAATTAAAAAATTAAAGAATGAGTATATACGGACCAGGTAGTTCTTCCGATTGGGTGACAAATTCAAAGAATTTGGAACCGGCAGAAGGGGGATTCATCCCGACAGAGGGCGACTTTTTAACTACCCAAAAAACAAAGGCCTTGATCAATAGAAACTATATCGAGGGCCACAGGACGAGATTCACAAGAGTCTACTATCACAACTTAGAGAATATGCACTGGTTGTGAATACACAAAGTCGTGAAGAAACGCATACGGAACTAAACGAACTAGGTAAGAAAATAACCGAATTTCGAAAGGAGGCTCGGTTGGGTATTGAGAACGTCCGAGAAGACCACCAGGCAGACCTTACGGAGGCTTATGGTGCGTTGCGCTTAGAGGACTCTCTCACCAGAGAAGCGACACTTACTGAATTAGACGGGAAAATAATCGATTTTCGAAAGGAGACCCGAACGAATATGAGAAAGATCAGGCGGCTTATAAGGTGTTGCGCTCAGAGGACTCTCTCATCAGAGAAACGGAACTAAACGAACTAGGTAAAAAAATAACCAAATTTCGAAAAGAGAGCAGGTCGGATATTGATAAAGTCCGGGCAGACCGCCAGGCGGCCCTTACGTTGCGCTTAGAGGACTCTCCCATTAGAGATGCGGCATTTACCGAACTAGGTAAAAAAATAACCAAATTTCAAAAAAGAGGCCACGTCGGGTATTGAGAAAGCACGAGAAGACCACCAGGCGGACCTTACGAAGGCTTATGAGGTGTTGCGCTCAGAGGACTCTCTCATCAGAGAAGCGGCACTTACTGAACTAGATAAAAAAATAACCAAATTTCGAAAAGAGACCCGGTCGGGTATTGATAAAGTCCGAGAAGACCACCAGTCGAACCTTGCGGAGGCCCTTGCGGAGGCTTATGATGCGTTGCGCTTAGAGGACTCTCTCAGCAAAGAAGCTACACTTACTGAACTAGACGGAAAAATAGCCGAATTTCTGAAAGAGACCAGGTCGGGGGTTGAGGGGGTCCGAGAAGACCATAAGGATGCCATTGCGGAGGCTTATGGGGCGTTACGCTCAGAGGACTCTCTCAACAGAGAAGCGGCACTTACTGACATATACGAAAAAATAACCGAATTTCGAAAGGGGCTCGGTTGTGGGTTGAGAAAGCAAGAGAAGACAACCAGGCGGCCCTTGCGAAGGCTTATGAGGTGTTGCGCTCAGAGGACTCTCTCAACAGAGAAGCGGCGGTTTGCCGAAGTAGACGGGAAAATAACTGAATTTCAAAAAGATGCCAGGTTCGGGTGTTGAAAAAGCCCTAGAAGGCCACCATGGCGACCATTACGGGGGCCCTTATGATGGCGTTGCGCTTAGTGGACTCTCTCAGCAGAGAAGCGCACTTACCGAACTAGATGGAAAAATAACCGAAGTTTCCGATAAACTGAAACATGATCGTATAGCCGCGACCAAAGCTCTTGAGGAGGCCTCTTATAAGATTCGTACTGAGGCATATAACGCAAACAGGGCGCTTGCCGGAATAGTGAAAACAATGAAAACACCAAAACGTGTCATAACAGTTTGGGCTGAGAAGCGGGGCCCATTGGTTGAGGGGCACTATGAATATTCGTTCGGTGCCAAAGCGAGTAATAAATATGGGGGATACACTATGACAGCTGCAGGTGAAGTTATCCAAATGGCGGTCTGCTCGGTTAATGCTAATGGTAAACCTAAAATCTCTGGAGATAGTTCGACGATTGTTTCGTTCGCCGGTAATGATCGAATTAGACTTTCCCAAAGTAGTGTTATTAACTTTGTTACGAAAATCGGTGACCCAGAGAGTTCTTCCACTATTGTCTCATTGTTAATTGAACTTATTGTGTAAATACTAATATATTGAAATAAATTTGTACAATTGAACTATGAACGAATCACTATATTCAACTCTCAATACCACTCCACCAACACTGTATCCAACTCTCAATACCACTCCACCAACACTATATCCAACTCTCAATACCACTCCATCAACACTCCAATTAACGAAAGAAGTTCAGATTTTAGGTTGAATAATATCGTCGCTATGCAGATATTTTTTTAGTTAGAGAATGTGGCAAATAGAAAAAGACACGCTAAAAAATATAAGCGCGCGGCAAACATAGCTGAAGCATCTAGTACGGTTCTGGCAAGTGTTTCTGTGTTGTGTGGGGCGGGGACTGCTGCAACGCTATCTACAATTGTAAACGGTCCACTTGCAGGGGTTTTGAGTGAATTACCGTTTTATCTGGAATACTTTGTATGGTAAATTAGGGCGGCGGGTGGAAAACTCGATAAAAAAAAGTAGAAAACATGATAGAATATCCGTTCTCGCTAGGTCTAAGAAAAATAGCATCGACGTTATGGTGTCCAAAGCGTTGGCCGATAAGAAAATATCAAATTTAGAGTTTGAATCCGTGGGAGGAAGAAAATAGTATGGGGAGAATTATAAAGAATTAAAAAAATGATATAAGAATCAAGGGCGCGCGCACCACCCATGCCCAAAATTGAGTGTACTGATTGGGATAAATTTAAGGTAAAACTTGGAAATAAAGTCGGAGGAAATGTTACAGCACCATTGTGATATTTTATAAAATTATTTTTTAAAAAATAATTAATTTTCCTATTTTTTCAAAATTATTAATTATATTAATTATATTGGTGCAGTAAACAATTTATTAATTAATTTTAGGAAAATTATTAACAATTAAAAAAAAAAAATTTATTTGGTCTCACCGAGGCTCGAACCCGACCCCCGACAGCAAAACCTTTGGGCCCATCCCACTAAGCCTTCGCTTTAAATCTCTTCTCTTCTCGTTTTTTTTGGCTTAGTGGGATGTGTCACGCTCACATCTCCTCCACCCCATCATTGGACCGATACCGCGGACCCCTCCTCTTCATTACCTCATCCGCTATAATGTGTAGAGCGGCCAGAGTGAAGTACATGTGGCGAAACCTATCTCACTGTTGAGATATTAGTGCCGGCGTCCCGACAATATACTGTGTTTATTTCTCGTATATAAACCTAACTTTGTTGGTGAAAATATTATAAATAATTTTAATTATTAATTAATTAATTAGTTCTGTTCAATAATATTTTTTTCAATATCTTTATAAGCGATATCGTAGAAATGTATATTCGTAAATAAATCGTTGGGTTTTAACAATTTTATATAATACACCTTAGTTTCATATCCGATACGCATTATCCGTCTTAATGTTTGTATTTGCCTCTTGTATAGTTGACATAATTGCCGGTATAATATTATAAATGCAACGTTTTTATCGGAGCGTAATAAATTACGCTGGTATTTCATGTATTCGATATCGCCTAGTGTTCTTATTTTATAGAATTTATATATAGGACTATAACCCCCGTATTCTTCATAAATTTCTTCAACACAGTTATTAAAAACTTTCAATTCCAATTGTATTGTATTATCCATTTTCTCTAATAGTTGTTTTTTTTCTGTTCAATAATTTCCAATTTCTTCTAATAATTTAATTTTCCAATTTCTTCGTTAAAAGCGATATCGTAGAAACGCATATCCGTAAACGAATCTTTGATTTTAAACTGTTTTATAAAATTAGTTTGATAATATTTCGGTAGTGTTTCTCCTATCCAATTGATCCTATTTAGTCGCTTCATTACACAAATTTGATCCTTATACCGGCGACATAATTGTCGGTTTAATATTGTAAATGCAACGTTTTTATCGCAGCGTAATAAATTACGCTGATATTTCATGTATTCGATACAACATAGTATTGTCATTTTACCGTGTTTTAATACTGTAGAAACAGCGTAAAATTCTCCATAAAAGTCATTACAAAATTCCAATTCGTTGCGTATTATCCATTATCCATTTTGTTATAGTATTTTATTATAACCTATTAAATTTATCTGTTCAATTGGACGTGAAAATAACATGATGTATTTATGACACCAATATAATTGGACTACAATTCGACATCGTAGAAATAAATTAGCTATATTGGAGGAGAAAAATGGGGTGTTGGAATATAAACTATCTCATTGAAATTAATTTTGTAAAATAATTATTTTCTCATAAATTTCCTCGTGGGGGTATTATAGGGGGTTGCAAATTTATGAATTTGCTGTCGGGAGATAATTTCCTCGTTAACCAATTTTTGATTTTTCGGTGGTGGTGGGAGTAGTATATGGAGGTGGAAATGATGCCACCGTAGGTGGTATCATTTTGACTCCCTATATACTACTCAAGCTCATGGTCAAATTGACAATAAAGTTGTTTTCAGACACATATTATTTTAATTGTTTGCTTTATTTGTTTCAATTTCTTCGTCAGAAAAAATATCTGATAGACAGTTATTATTGTACAACATATTTTAGACACAGAGATGTCTCCGTGTTTGGATAGTGTGTTGTGGACTTTTAACTGAATAGAAAAATAAAAAATGACCGTAAATTAAAAGTCTCAAACAGAACTGAAAAGCTATCTTCTGTTTTGTTTGTGAATTTCTATTCCAATTCAATTTAGTTAAAGGTGCATGCCACACTGACCAATAAGTGAGACGTGTCTCTGTAATTTCAGGTACTGGACGAGGACTGATGGCAGGTACTGTGATCGAACCTGGTGACGTCCTGGTGGCCGTGCCACAGAACCTGCTCATCACGACACGGACCGTCCTACACAGTGACATCGGACACCGAATCAAGGGGTTGGTATTGTAGCACATGGAGAATAACAGACTAGTCTTTTTCGATATAATGTTTATCAGTCAAGGCAGGGAAACGCATAGGAATTCCGAGGCTCATCGAGGAATTCCTACAGAGCCTGATAATCTTGATATTGTTATCTTGACACTTGCATGGTATCCTATTTATAATCTACCATTTTATTGTCGCGCCCGCTTGCGGAAAGCGCGATATAGTCGGCACTTTGGCGTACGTGTGTCCGGTTAAAGTTTTTGGTTAAGTTGTTTGGTTAAGTTTTTTGGTTAAAGTTTTTGGTTAAGTTCTTTGGTTAAAGTTTTTGGTTAAGTTTTTTGATATCGTCGGCACTTTGGCGTACGTACGTGCGGACGGACATACGTACGTACGTGTGTCCGGTTAAAGTTGTTAGTTATGTTTTTTGGTTAAAGTTTTTCGTTATACTATATCTTTTTTTAGTGTCCATGCCTCGCCACAAGGCGTGACATGCAGGCCGCGGCCATCTAGTACTATGAAATGTGCAAGTGTAATATTGTTTTTATTGACTTGTTTACATTGCACCATTACACTCACAAACTTCATTAATAAGGGGCATCATTTAAAAATAGTTGAGAATTGGGGTTGGCGATACGCATATCCTAGTTGATGCAGAAATGTCACTGTTACTGGTCAAAATGTATCTGGTCAATGAGCAGTTAGTTAATTGATAAATTGTACATCTAGTGTAGTAGACTACATGACTTGCTCTCGATTCTTACCAGAGCTTCAAATACGGATTTGGACATGGGATTCCGTTACATCATACTTTTGAAACCAACTTGGCATTTCAGTTGTCTATATGAAAATGCAAAGAAAACACATTATATTATATCCAGTTTATATTACATGCTACCCAGTCATTTACCGTGATTCTGGAGGGATTTATTTTCTTGAAGAAAATATTTCCTCCTAGACATTCGCGAGACGTAATTGATGTCACTTTTTGACGTCATTTCCGGCGAAGAAACAATTAATACGCTAACGTCAGAATTGTCACTTTTGACAATGTTATAAGCTGGTCTAAGAGCAAATTTCACATTTTTCGAAGAGCATGTAATATACAATTTATTCCACTACACATCTTGAAAAACCGGATTTATTTTCCTTGACATCTCGTGCTCCACACTCAATTCTTTATCGGATTTCCAGATGTCTCGGGGGGAAATAAATCCGTTATTTCAAAATGGCAGTTGAATAAACTCTATATGCACCACAATGGTTTCAATCCAGTCATTCTGAACCATGTGTAGGAATTCTGAGGCTCGCTTGCTAAAGCATTTCAGAGCCGAACCTGCTAAATTTGATATCAAAAGACACTATCATGGTATTCTATTTATCAGGTAATATTTTATGCTACAGGATGGAAAAAGATAAGTTGGTTTTCATTGAAAAGAGCACTTGTTTACATTTTGTCATTACACTGATGTTATTCCGTGACCTCATGCGACGTAGCGAAAGTAATTTTGAATCCATTGTGATCTGGATTTTCATATCTAGTTGATGCAGGATACAAACAAAAATGTGGCTGTGAATGGAGAAATGGGGTTTCTTGGTTTTGTGAGCAATGTAGATCCAGATCAGCCTGTGCATCCGCACAGTCTGATCAGGATCTGCACTTTTCATCATTCCATCAATGAAACACCTGTTATGCTTTTAACAATCAATGTAGATCAATATCTGGCTACATGAGTGCTATTTGAACAGGAGCTACCCTGATCACAAATCCCTTAGCCGCACATCTCCAGTCACAGCCACAAATGTTACCAGTCAGTGTAGTTGGCCAATGCAAGCTTGTCACCTGTTAAAATCACTTGCATGTCGATAATCTTACATTTTCAGCTGGGAACCAGCGTTAACTCCACAACAAGCCATTGCCGTCTTCTTGATCTGGGAGAAACACAAACTGACCCAGTCAGCCTGGCATCCTTATATATCTGTTACTCCAGCGACATTCACAACGCCGGGCTACTTTTCAGACATCGAGTTGTCTCTATTGCCCAAAACAGCCCATCAAAAAGCGACAGTGGCATGTCTGAACCTAAAAATTTCTTTTGAGTTAATTTTATTGCATAGTGAAAAGACATGGTCAGTATTTCATAAACTGTTGTCGTATGAGACGTTCCTGTGGGCATGGTACGTGATCAACACGAGAAGTGTCTTCTACAAGTCGCCGCCCTGTGGCCATCTGTCACAGGAAGTGGAGGATAATATCTCCCTGGTGCCATTCCTAGATCTCCTCAACCACAGCCCACAGGCCAATGTGAGTACGGCAATCACAACACTTGTGCCATTCAGTAAGTTCGCCTTATTCAGGGATTCCGCTGGTGATTGTTACTTTCGCAAATGGCAATAAAAATAAAGTTGGCGATAAAAAATTACAATTTTCAATTTTTTTTTTTAATTTTCAATTTCTTTTTTGATTTTTTTGAAGTGGAGATTTTTTTATTTTCCCCAGCGGAATCCCTGCTTATTTCTAGTTGTGAACACATTAATGTCCTCAATTCTTGTGGTACACTATTGTGTGTGCTGTGTAAACTGCCGCTGCAACTTCCACCAATAAATGCTGTTGGTGTGGGCATCCATGTCCCAGGGACAAATTCCTAGTTTAACATATGAGACACACCATTTGATTTTGTACCAGACATCTGCGTAATTTCATTAAATAAGTTTACAACATTTACATTATTTTTCATAAGTAAAGTCAAAAGATTTATAGATTATATTTCCGCATGTACTCTGAAATTTTGTCAACTTACTTACTTTACAAAAAATATTGTAAATTTTGTAAATGTATTTCATGAAATTACGCAGATGTCCGAAAGTATAAAATCACATGGTGTGTCTCATATGTCGGCCACCATGACTATCAGTTATTTTGGTCACACATTTGTGTCGGCTAAGAATCATGTAATCTTATTTGGAGATAAGTTTCCTTTTGTTCATGAATGTATCCCCAACAAACTTGTGAACAATGTAGGCCCTTATCAAACAGCATGGATAAGCAGGCTGATCTGGGGCTACACTGGTTGCAAACTCCGCCCCTTTTACCTATGGCAGGTAACATGTCCCTTTGACACGCCATGCGATTTTTTACCTTCGGACATCTGCGTAATTTCATGAAATATGTTTATAAAATTTACAATATTTTCCGAAAATGGCATCAAAAGTTGACAAAATTTCATATAATTCCGCATGTACTCTGAAAATTTTGTCAACTTTTGACTTTTACTAAAAAATTTGTAAACGTATTTAATAAAATTATATAGATGTCCTAAGGTACAAAATTTCATGTCGTGTCTCATATTTATATTCATAACATGCTTTGGTAGTACAGCGGAACTTTGATAGGTCGAACACTGTGCAGGATTAATTATTAGTTTGAGCCATCCCATGTTCGACCTATCGGGATTTCCTCCCATGACAGTTTCAGATCTAGGTTTGTAATTGAGGCGGTCAGTGCACTAAGTGATACAAGTCACCATTTACAGAGCAAATGCGACTCTGAGAATTTCATCAACTTTCGACATTATTTACGGAAAATATAGTAGATTTTGTAAATATTTTTTATGAAATTACGCGCATGTTTGTAGATACAAAATCACATGGCTCGTGTTATACTGTAACATCAATAGAGGCCTGCACGCGATTTAAATTCTCGGTTCTACTCTGATCGAAAATGTAAATCAGGTGCTATCGAAGTTCAACTGTACATGACGATAAAATTGACAAAAAAAACCTCTGGAAGACATTGCGACAATTTCAGACAGAACTGCTTACAAAGCTGCCGCTAACTGTTATGAAATTAAGACTTCTCAGTTTTCCGTCTCAACAACCATTTCAGACAGAAGTTGACTATAATGCTACCAGTAGCTGTTAATTAGTGTCGTGTTCAAACGTACAGCGCATGCTGTTTGACCATGGCTGTAGACAATGCTCATTCCGAGGCCAAGCCAAAATGCACGTCTCTTAGAATGCGCCATTACATCACCAAACCAGTTCACAACGGTGGCACTGAAATTTTGAAATTGATGCGGCTGCATCACGCGACATGTACTGCGGACCTGGAATATGTGTGTCAGAGTAAATCAGCTGTTTGAATGGAGCCCATTATCAAAGTACCAAAAGTACTGCATAAATGCTCAAATTGGACGATATTTCCAACGGAAATGTAACAATAACGTTCGACCATGTCCAGCCGTGGGTAAACGTTTGCCGAGCCACTCGGGGACTGTTTGAACCCGCATCCTACGGCCTTGGGGTTCAAACAGTTCCATTGTGCCACATTGCGCCCATTTCAGACGGAAGCTGGCTACAATGCTGCCACTAACTGCTATGAGATTAAGACCCGGGATAGCTACAAGCGCTACAGCCAAGTGTTCATCTCCTATGGCGCCCACGATAATATCCGGCTATTCATCGAGTATGGATTCTGTGTGCCCAACAATCCGAATGATGTATACGAGTTTCACTATGGTAAGTGATGTCTTTCAGATGGTAAATTACGTTATGCTAACTACGTACTGCTCTGAAGTCAATGTATTTACATAATTTGCTCAATTGTTTTTTAGGGTTGTTAGTGGAAAGTGAAACATAGCGGTCACAATTCCAATGGCGGTCAACAATTTGGGACATAGTCCAAATTTCGCATATCTCTTGATCCGTTAACAGGTAGTCGGATCATTACCAAACTTCATCAATAACTTTCTTTCATTGATAGCTATCCATCCACTGTCATTCAGGTTACATTGACCTTCACCTTGGTCACTTTAACCTTTGTGTCAATAATTTTGGACGTACAGTCGAACCTGCTCGGGCGGTCACCTTTAATCAGCAGTCACCGCCGTTAAGCGGGCACTTCAAATTCCTCCCGCGCATTTTTATACGACCGTTTTTAAAAAACGGTACGTATTATGTTTTACCGCACGGCGGACGGGCAGGCGGGCAGGCGGGCGGGCGGCTGAAGAAAAAGCGCATAGTTCGTGTACACAACTCCTCCGAAACCGTTCAGTCGATCGATCTGAAACTATACACACGTCTTCTACACATATTCAAGATGTGCACCTTGGTGTTTTTATGCGGAAAAATATTTTTTAACAAAAATATCACCTTTTTAACTTAGCCATTTTTTCTACATTTTTCTATACAATTCTATATACGGTACAGAGTTTGTGTACACAACTCCTCCGAAACCGTTCAGTCAATCGTTCTGAAACTATACACACGTCTTCTACACATATTGAAGATGTGCACCTTAGTGTTTTTATGCCGAATTTTTTTTTTTTTTTTTTAAATATCGCCTTTTTAACTTAGCCATTTTTTCTATATTTTTCTATGCAATTCTATATACAATACAGATTTTGTGTACACAACTCCTCCGAAACTGTTCAGTTGATCGTTCTCAAACTATACACACGTCTTCTACACATATTGAAGATGTGCACCTCGGTGTTTTTATGGCGAAAAAATATTTTTTCAAAAAATATTTTTTAACAAAAATATCACCTTTTTAACTTAGCCATTTTTTCTACATTTTTATACGACCGTTTTTAAAAAACGGTACGTATTATGTTTTACCGCATGGCAGGCATGCGGGCGGGCGGGTGGCGGCGGTGAAGTAAAAAGTGCATAGTTTGTGTACACAACTCCAAATCCGCAGTCGATCGATCTAAAATTACAAACGTCTTCTACTATTCAAGATGTGCACCTTGGTGATGGCAAAAATTATTTTTTAACAAAAATATCGCCTTTTTAACTACCATTTTTTCTTCATTTTTAACATTTCTATATACCTACAGAGTGTACACAACTCCTCCGAAACCTTTCAGTCGATCGATCTGAAACTATACAAACGTCACGTCTTCTACGACATATTTTTGAAGATGTGCACCTTGTTTGTATGCGATATGGCGGAAAAAAATATTTTTTATTTTTTAACAAAAATATCACCTTTTTAACTTGGCCATTTGTTCTACATTTTTCTATACAATTCTATATATGGTACAGAGTTTGTGCACACAACTCTTCCGAAACCGTTCAGTCGATCGTTCTGAAACTATACACACGTCTTCTACACATATTGAAGATGTGCACCTTGGTGTTTTTATGTCGAAAAATTATTTTTTAACAAAAATATCACCTTTTTAACTTAGCCATTTTTTCTACATTTTTCTATACAATTCTATATACGGTACAGAGTTTGTGTACACATCTCCTCCGAAACCGTTCAGTCGATCGTTCTGAAACTATACACACGTCTTCTACACATATTGAAGATGTGCACCTTGGTATTTTTATGCCGAAAAATATTTTTTAACAAAAAGATCGCCTTTTTAACTTAGCCATTTTTTCTACATTTTTCTATGCAATTCTATATACAATACAGAGTTTGTGTACACAACTCCTCCGAAACCGTTCAGTCGATCGTTCTGAAACTATACACACGTCTTCTACACATATTGACGATGTGCACCTTGGTGTTTTTATGCCGAAAAAATATTTTTTAACAAAAATATCACCATTTTTTTCTACATTATTGTATCCAATTCCCTATCATTTCTACTTTACACGAAAAAATATTTTTTAACAAAAATATCACCATTTTTTTCTACATTATTGTATCCAATTCCCTATCATTTCTACTTTACACTCTACTTTTCTCTGCCTAAATTAGTATACATGTTTAGCACAACGAGCTGAAGAAATAATGCTATAGACTTTCAAATTCTCATTAATGTTTCTTGCCTTGTTGACAGCTTCACATTTCTGCATCTTCGCTGTCTGGCCCATATTCGACGGGCGTATTTTGTGACTTGCGGCACTCTTGTTGCTATATAAAACGCTTTCATTCAACGGTCACTCGTCTGACGCAGCCAGCGGTCATCCAATTTCATTAAACGGTCACCGTTTAAACGGCCCCGATGTCAATGTACCCTGCGGTGGTCGTTACCGAAGCGCGAATTAACAATGATGTCGGCAGTTAATGCGGGTAATTCAGTCGACATTTTCTCTGCCGAATCACAATCTGGCCTCATCATTTGAGTTAACTTTTGAAAACATTTACCAGGCCCATATCGGTCGGTGTCATTTTGCCATGAAAAATATTGCATGATGCCATTAACGGTAAATCCCAATATGCATAATGCAATTCCACTCAAGTTGTAAAACTCCATTATTAGTTTCAAAACTGTGTGTTTACACGATGCTGATCCGTCCAAAGTTTATAGCCTAAGTTAGCTGGCCGACATCAAACACACCGCGTGTCAAGATTTACAACACGAAGCCATATCAAATATCAATTCACGCGGTTGTAGACATCAGTTTCGTATTCGTCACTAGACTGGTACCCTGTCTGATGCATGCCTAGTGAAACAATTCTACTGTGAACCAGTCTATTTATGACACGGCAAACGTGTTTATGTGAATTGGGTCTCTATCTCTGACAAATCCCGGCTTATTGCATTAGCGGCCAGACCAGGCGGTGCATTCGAGTAGTCTGCACATGGTTTACAGTGTTCGCGCGTCATTTACGGAAGATACAACTGATTTTGAAATATTACACAGGCGAGATTTGTGTGTTGCTTTGTGCAAAGAAATCGATAACACCCAGCCGTGTCAACTGACAGGTGTTTATCGTATGACATCATTCAGCACGAGGCTGTAAACTGTGTGACCTTTAGGCTATGTTTTGAAATTGCTCTGATTGGTTAAGACGCCTTTTGATGTGCCGCAGATGTCATGTCATGGGGCAATCAGTAACCCATTTCATGAGGATACGCTTATGTTAAATATCCTAAATATTTTCCTTCTATGCACTCAGAAGTATATGCCGCGACCACCATTTAAACCATTTTGTCAGACGGTTCAAATGAGTGGTCACAAGTCAACATGTACTTTCATTGAGAAATAACAAAAATAACTATAAAATATTTAATAAATTTCATATCCGTAAATGTGTATTCCGAAAGGAATGGGTTAAAAAAAACACTGGATTATACGCAGATCTGATCTGTCGCCATATTTCGCCGATATTGATTTCGAAAATATTTTCCGTAAATGGTGTTCTCTTTATCTTCATTTCAATTTTCAAAATTTACCTGAAATGTACCTGAAAACACAACCCTCTATTAAGAGGTCACCTCTGTTAAGCAGCCAGTTTTGTCACTTCCCTTGGGTGGCTGCTTAAGACAGGTTTGACTATGTCCAAATGTTGAAAGTGAAAAATGTTAAAGTGAATGGGTTTGACATTGGATCCCAGCAGCAGCTAAGGTCATATAGATACGGGACCACAGTTTAAAGTCTCATCCGACAGACCAGTGGGATGGAAATACTATGCAAGTATTTTTGATGCCCAAGGCAAGGTTTGAACCCACAACCTCCGGATTGGATAGTCAGGTGTTATAACCCCTAGGCCACAACCCATCCCTCGTCCAAATGTTGAATACCTCCTGATCCGTTAGTCGAATCCTTACCAAACTTCATCAATAGCTTCCTCGCATCGATGGCTATCCATCCAGTGTTATTTGAGTGACCTTGACCTTCACTTTGGGGACCGTAACCTTTGTGTCAATAATTTTGGCCGTACGTCCAAATGTTGAGTTGGATCCTTACCAAACTTCATCAATAGCTTCCTCACATCGATGGCTATCCACCCAGTGTCATTCGGGTGACCATGACCATGGTGACCTTGACATTCGTGTCAACAATTTTGGACGTCCATCCAAATGTTGAATATCTCCTGATCCATTAGTCGGATCCTAACAAAACAATACCGGTATTTACCAATCTAGTGTCATTCGGATGATATGTCCAAATATGAATACATGTACATAGTATCTCCTGATCCGGTAGACATATCATTACCAAACCTCATAAATAGCTTCCTCACATTGATGGCTGTCCATCCAGTGTCATTCCAGTGACATTGACATCACGTTGGTGACCTTGACTTTTGTATCAATAATTTTGGATGTACATGTACGTCCCAATGTTGAATAACTCCGGATCCGTTAGTTGAATCATTACCAAAGTTCACCAATAGCAGCTTCACTTTGATGGCTATCCTCCCAGTGTCATTTGTATTACCTTGATCGTGACCTTCAGATCAATAAGTTTGGACTTCCTCATATTATGACTTTGACCTTAGTGACCTTGATCTTTTTGGCGATCGCCTAATTTAGTGGGCGAGACGTTCCCCGGCGATCGCCTTGGTAACTTTTGCTGTCTTTCTGGAAACATATTGTAATTGTGGTTCTTGATTGTACGCATGCTGGTCCTCTTGTTTAACAACTGTTTCAATGATTTGGTCCCAGGTAAATCTATCAGTTGGTGACCCTGCTGCTCCTCATATACCCGCATCAATTACAGAGGATATAGAGACTGTCATACAGGAGTTCAAGGTCACAGACAAGGTCAGGAAGCTGGAGGTCCTCAGGGAGAACAAATTGCTCAAGTAAGTCATCACTAGTACCCTGCAGTGTGCCATGAAAAGATGCTTGTTGTGGTCTTACATCAGGGTCTACAATATTTGCTGTCAGTCTCAAACACTACCAAGGCATTTGTCCCATTTCATGCGATAAACTTATTTACAAGTATAAAAATGTCCACATTTGAGACACGCCATCTGATTTTGTACCTTCGGACATCTGGGTAATTTCATTACATATGTTTACAAAATTTACAATATTTTTCATTAATAAGGTCAAAAGTTTACAAAATATTCAGAGTGCATCCGGAATATAATTCCACATGTACTCTGAAAATTTTGTCAACTTTTGACGCCGTTTACGGAAAATATTGCAAATTTTGTAAACATATTTCATGAAATTACGCAGATGTCCGAATGTACAAAATCACATGGTGTGTCTCATTTTTCCCCCAATATTTGTACTTCTGAATGAAAGTACATCATATATATGTTACTACTACTCATTTTAACCGGCTCTCCGAGACGGTTAAAATGAGTGGTAACAACATATACTGTTGGTGAGAAAAAAAGGAAAATATTCTTGATTTATTTTTTGTTCCACAAAATGGTGTATCATCAACATGTAATGGGGTAATAAACAATTTAGATCCATATTGTGCTGCAGGATTGTGTAGTTGATCAGAAGCTACTGTTGCCAAAACCCGTCCATATTCTATATTCATAACGTATCACGCTTGTTGCAGTAGCCGATTTCATCAAAATTGCAATGTATACTTATTAGTCGGGTTATTTATGTAAAGTCGTGCGATATGTCTGCCGAAAGTAATTTTTTTGGCTAAAAGTATTGTTTAGGGACTTAGTAAGCAGAAAAAACGTGGTGGCAATATTACTTTTCATTTTTGATTTGTTACGGGCCCGCGAAACTACCCCACCCACTTTTTTGCTATTATACACAGGTTCACATTTGCATCAGCGATATATACGTGATAAAATAATATTTGTACCCAGACAATTTATATTATGACACACAATAGACAAGGTAATATCATAAATGTGTATTTACATTTTTTCAACGTTGTATACATCCGTTAAAATACCCCACCAACCCATTTACCTGTATGAATATTTGCGTTAGTTGACATTTTAATAGATGTGAGTAAGTCTCCGACAATTCACATTTTTCTTTGTCCCTAAATTTTGATGTATTGTGTCCCAGATAGACACACTAATGGACGACCCGGCGTTTCCATTGTATGCGATGTTCTGTTACCCCTCCTCTACCCGATACATATACATCTGCACTATTTAAGTTGTGAAATAGCGTCAATATATAACGAATAGTGCAAGTTGATTGGCGGTGTATCTATACCTATTATATTTCAATGTTGCATACAATGTATGTAATACTATAATATACTGACATTAGTATGCCAACATATGAAAGAGTAAAAAAACGAGGAGGAAAATAAATAACTTATATATATATATTAACACGATGCCAAAATAATATATGAACCACAAGGGCAACATTCTCATCGTGTACGGCGGTAATCGCAGATTCTTCAAAAAGACACAGAGGTACACGCAACGATCAGCTGTGTACGGTTCCCCTAATTCCTAATTGAAAAAAAACCCACACAACACTGAACAGACACAAACCGACAACCCAAATACATACATATGAGAATGCAACGAATGCGCCATATAATACAAACGTCAACAAAGTCCTAACAAAGAAACACCTCATCCAAGAACTGGATAAAATGTGATATATTAACTCTGTGTATGCATTTGCATAATTATACATTGTCACTAAAACTTACAGGTCCGCATCATCACGTATGCTGTAGCCCTCAATATTGCCACAATCGACACACTTGCAGAATGCGGTACATGATAGCATGTTTCGCGTACATGGACAGTTTGGTTTCTCTTTGCAAGAACCTTTGCAGCCTGTATATGTGGTTTGAGAGTTTTGATTCTGAATAAATCCCATCGTAAGTCATGTACACTCTTGCATATGATATTGGGCGAATAAACCAGGCATACGAATCTCTCTAGACTTGTTATACCAATATCGTCAGGTGCCAATCCATTTCCAAGTCCTTGTAAAGCACCAACTATGTCATCTTCAGGTTTGAGGGAAAGGTATTTGACAATCCAAGTTTTCTTCGATATATTAAAGCATCAGTCCGATGGTAGCAGCAATGTTCCGTCGGTAGCAAAGAGAGATCGTGGTGTTATAGCCATCTCATAATTTCCGATTGTTTCCCCCAGCTTCGACATCATGTATGGGCGTGCCTGTTGAACGACTAAAAACCGCGTAAGTAACTGGCGATCTTCACGAAGCTTCACTACTTTGTTGCCGATTGCTACATTGGATTTTTTCAAACATGTACTGTGTGTTTTCAGCATCAATTTTTCAATTATATCCCAAGCAGATATCACAGATGCCGATCTCAATCGCGTTTCTACGAACTCTTTATACCGTTCAGTTCCCTTCTCGTCTCTCTTAAGAACATCGTACACAGCAGTGTCTGGTAAAGACATCATGGAAACTATGTTTACCAGTGGCAGCTTGTTTTCTAATGGATTTCCATCGCAGTGGATTTCTAGACTAGACATATTTTGATTTTTGCTGCATTTCTTGCAGCTTGTGTGCCAAATGTCCCAGACAATTGATACTTTTCTTCAGGGCGTGAGCTGCTACCGGATGAATACAATGACTGAAACTCACCGACGATGCATGTCATTTCGGGAGCTGTGAGTAGGAATCGATTGAGCGTTGGTTCACTTTGAGTTATACCAGTAATGCCTCCAACCACCTTCAACTCTCTAATACTCTGACAGGGGCGTAGCCAGGGACACATTTCTGATACGCACACATATCAAATGGTAGAACATCGGGTGAGCACGGCTCACTCGCCGACCTAGCGAAGTGAGGGAGACTGCTAGGGGGGTCCGGAATTTCTTTGAAACGGAGATCCTATCTAACGTGTTTTCCTGCATTATTTACGGCACCATTTGTTTGTAATCGACATGTACGTTTGATACAAAATGCGTTGTGGTCCATACTCAATAGCAATTCCCCCCACCCCCCCCCCCCCCCCCTCCCCACACCCACCCCCAAGATTTTATTGCATATTTCGAAAAATAAGCCTTTTTATTGTTTTAATTCTTTTCTTTGTTCTCGTATGCACATGCGTACGTGCGTACGTGCGTACGTGCGTACGTGCGTACGTGCGTACGTGCGTATGCCTGGCTACGCCACTGTCTGCTCCAGAGTCTGATCCACAAACAGATTGGTAAATGGTATACCAGTTTTCTTCACACAAAAATCACCTTCTTCGAGTGCTTTCCATGTTTCAGGGCATTCGGTCTTGAGCTCGTTCATCTGGGCAAGATGTACTGGAAGCATGCGTGCGTAGTTGTATAACTCATGCGCCAAGAAGTATTTTACTTGCTCATCGAGGGCTGACAAATATTCGTCCCAATTGCCCTGCCTACATACGCGGATCAGGTGAAGAAGGCACTCGGCCTGATGTAAATAGTTCATGATGAACACACCACCTAATGCTCCACTAGTCTCCACACAGCCTGTCAGTCTTTGTCAAGTATGTCTGCGTAGCACAGAGTTAATATATCATATTTTATCCAGTACTTGGATGAGGCGTTTGTTTGTTAGGACTGTGTTGACGTTTGTATTATATGGCGCATTCGTTGCAAAAAAAGTGGGTGGGGTATTTTTGCGGGCCCGTAAAAAAATCAAAGATGAATAGTAAAATTGCCACCACGTTTGTTCTGCTTACTAAGTCCCTAAACAATAATTTTAGCCAAACAAATAACTTTCGGAGACATATCACAGGACTTTACATAAATCACCCGACTATAAGTTGTTAATCTGTAACCAATGGTTACCAATGATACATAATGGTTAATGTGGCCGCATTGTTTTCAATTTGGAAGCGTGTGTGGGCTCGCACAACAACCCATCTTTTCTTGCTAGTTTACACTGGTTCACAGGAGTCGTCTTCAAACGGTATGTTTTGTACAAAGCGTGTGCAAAAATGTAAGTGATATTAACATAGTGGGTGGGGTATTTTTCGCGGGCCGTAAACGGTTAAAAATGAAAAAATGAACTGCCACCTAAGAAATTTTGTATGCATTCGTTAAGAATACCATGTTAAAGTTTACATAATTGCTACACACAACATGTACATATACATTTACAAAACACCCACAATATTCATACTGGCAAATAGGTGGGTGGGGTATTTTCGCGTAAGTATACCGACAAAAAAATCTCGTCATTGGAAAATTGGTTAATTCACACTCAAAATATCAGCTTCATCATGTATGTGAAGCTGATGCGAACGCGAACCCGTGTGTAATAGTAAAAAAGTGGGTGGGGTATTTTCATCGGCCTGTAAAAAGTTAAAAAATAAAAAGTAAAATTGCCACCACGTTTTATCTGTCCCTCAACAGCACTTTTAGCCCAAAAAATCACTTTCGGCAGACATCGCACGGGAGCCTGTATCCTACCGTCCAGTACTATACTATTATAGCAAAGTATATTTTGAGGGAGAAATCATTTATATTTCCTGAAATGCATTATTTCATATAGAACTAACCACTGCATATATTTGATGATTAAAAGTATGCAGAATTATTATACTAAATTTATTACATTATCACAGCCAAAATGGCTGTGATAATGTAATAAATTCAGTATAATAAAAATTAATAAATTTATCCTTAAATTGAAAATTTCGCCCTGAAAGTATACTTTGCTAGATAAGTATACTTTGCCATGTTGGTGAAATAGGCTACTTACTGACCATGGACAATGCATAGTAGAATGCATGTGCATTGGGGATAAATGTTGATCATCCATTGAAACTGTTATGCCATTATCTATTAACCCTTACAATGTTGAATTAATTTGTGTTGTCTGCTGAATATTTTTCCATTTTTCTCATCAAAAACCTGGTTTGGCAGCACTTTAGAATCATTTCCAATGGAAATGATTCTAAAATGCTGCCAAACCATGTTTTTACTGAGAGAAAAGACAAAATATGAATTATCCGCAGACGATATTTTCGGTTCCCGCATTCTAAGGGTTAAAGGTACATGCCCACTAAGTAGGCACAAAATGTTCTTTAAAAAATGAAATAAGTGTATTTCTACACGATGTGTTTAATCGGGGAATATATCATTACAGAGGGCGAACATTTGCCTAACTTCTGCAATAGGCGACAATGCCATAAATCGGTGGACTGTTTTGTGAGAGTCTGTTGTCTCGAGGCCGTCCGAGTACGGCCCATTAAAAACATAGGGACCTTGGTAATGATTTATAAGATGTAGTAAACAAATGTGTTCGCTTATTTTTTTTTCTCACTTATTGGTGCCTTTATGTATATTTAATGTATGTATAGACCTTGGTCCGTTACTTCGACCTACCACATCTAACATACTATTTTACTATTATTTTTATTCTTCATCTACATTAACTGGCCCTAACTGATACTATTTTGTGTTGATGGGCCATTAAGCACCATTCCATTCCATTCCGTTACTTCGACTTGTGACATGTATTGGTTTATAATATAAATAGTTCAGTGACACACAACTGTCATGTCTGTTTGCTGTAGCATACTGACCTACTGATATACAAAATATGTACAGTGTTAATGATAATTCTTGGGAGTATACCAGAGTTTGCCAACACCTTTAGTCTTGTACATGTAAATCAACGCCCAGTGACTTCCATAAACTGAAAATATCATTCACCAGAGCTCCAGATAAGGTGCGTATTAAAATTTTGAAATACCCAATTGCTTCAGAAATGATGGAGTAACAATACTCAATTACTAATTCCTTATCTGGAGCCCTGATTCACAATTGCCTCATTACACTTGTGAATGGTCACAATGTCCATGGCATGGCTTGCATTGTACGCACATGTACTCTCTAGTCATACACCCAGCCTGCGATCAATTATTATAGGAATGAATGGCCTTTTTGTGGAATTTATCGGGGTATAAACTTGGAAAAGTTGCGGGAATACTGGACGAAGGCCGGAAGGCCTCGTCCAGTATTCCCGCGACTTTTCCAAGTTTATATCCCCCGATAAATTCCACAAAAAGGCCATTCATTCCTTATAATTCCAGCATTTGAAATAAATTCATCAAGAAAATGTGTTTATTTTCCGTTTTCTTAAGAATTATTTTAATTGCACCTGACGGTTACGGAAAGTAGTTCGGCATGGAGTTTACTGGGATATAAATTCTGGACAGAGACTTGCTACGGACCAATCAAATGTTACAGGATTTGTGTAAATATTTTTGTTCTGGAATTATTATAAAATAATTCCATGGATTTGCTCCATTGAAGATTATGGACCTGACTGTTGTGCTGTTGACCAGGGGCTTGTTTTACTAAACGTTGTATGATGGATAACAAAATAAATTGTACAAATAGTTTTATGAATTTGCTTCTCAAATTAATGTGGTTCCCTAATGCTACCATTTTTCACCTACCAGTATATGTACGCATTATTATACGCCCGTTTGAAAAAACGGGACGTATTATGTATTCATCTTGTGCGGGCGGGCATTGGGCGGGTGGGCACAGCTTGTGCACGCAATAACTAGAGTTCTACTTGACGGATTGTAACCAAATTTGGTATACATGTTTATCACGACAAGCCGAAGAAGCCTATTGATTTTCAAAAATTTCCGATGACATTTCTCCCCTGGGCATTTTTATTTTAGCATCTGTATCCTTGTCCGCAATAACACTTGTTTATCACGGCAAGACGAAGAAGCCTATTGATTTTAAACATTTCGACTTATCTCCCCTTGGCATTTTTATTTTTAGCACTCTCCTTGTCCACGCAATCCTTGTTCACTTTACCCGACGAAACCAAATCATATCTGTTTATCTAGAAGACAAAGAAGCCTATGATTTTGAAAAATTTCCGTTGCTTATCTGCCCTTGGCAGCCATTTTTTAATTTCGCACTGTATCTTTCCCACGCCAATAACTCAAGTTCTACTTGAAACTGATCGTACCAAATTTGGTATACTGTTTATCACGGCAACACGAAGAAGCCCATTGAAGAAGCTTATTGAAAAATTTCCAATACTTATCTGCCCTTGGCAGCCATTTTTAATTTTCGGACTCCATATCCTTGTCCACGTAATAAGTCGAGTTCTACTTGACGGATCGTAACCAAATTTGGTTTACATCTTTATCACGTCAAGATGAGTTATCTCCCCTTATTGTCTGGCCTTGCCTCGACAGGCGTATATTGTGACCTTCGGCACTCTTGTTAAATATGAATACATCCACTAAAAAATAGATGTGATGTATAACGTTTATGTCAATAATATAATATAGTTGACATATAGTGTTAATAAGCATGTAATTAACTTTGCTACGTTTGGTACATATTGATCGTCTTTTTATTTTATTAATATTTCTTTTGTGGCTGTTAAAAGTTGAAATTACCCCATTTTATTATATGCAGATCTAGCTTGTCTTTCATTGTGGCTATTTCTTTTTCAATATTGATTCGTCTTTTCAAATATTTCATGAAGAAGTTAAATGACAATTCTTGTTTTTCATATTTTCATTTAATGAAGAAATACTTTGCAAGTATGATAATGAAATTAAATTGTTTAGCGATAAGGTTTGTTTGGTTTACACCAAATGAAATCGTATTAAAGTTCATTTCGTAAACCACACCTCTTTCATTTAAGAATGTTCTTAGTTGTGACCATACATGTTGTACGTTTGGGCATTCCCAGAATAAATGTTTTATGTTTTCCACATTCATGCTGCAAAAATCACATAAACTACTTGGTACCATGCCACAATTAAGTAATAATTTATTTGTGCCTATGATTCTTATTAAATATTTATACTGAAAATTCCGTAGTGTGGTATCTATTGTAAATTGCATACAAGTTGTGTATATATTTTTCCATTCGAAATTAAAATCGGGAAATTCATTCGTCCATTTCTGCTCTGATTTTATTGATTCTATGTTTTTTTGTTGTTTTTTTTTGTATAGTGTATAGAAGTTTATTTGCTCCATTGCTTGTCTGTACTTTTTTGTAAAATATAGGTTTCAGAGTTTGTACGGTATTTATGTTTTCTGTTTTAATTTTTTATTTCCATTGCAGATTAATATTATTTACTAAACCTTGGTATTTGATAAAATCATCTGCCCTTATATTATACATTTCCCCCCGCAAAATCATTAAAACCGATATAAATTTGTTTACTCTATAATCATATAACTGTTCTATAAATTTAATACCTCTTTCGTGCCAAGATTTGATGTATATTGTTTTGTTTTGATACTTTATGTTAGAATTATTCCATAGAATTTCTTTTGATATACTTTCGTTTTTTTCTGAGAAATTGATGTTAGCCCATGATGCCAAAACATTGAATAGGAAAGTATGTTCTTTACGTAAGTGTTTTATATCCTGTGGTTTTATATTGCATTCGAAAAGTAGTTTCCCACCAAATGGTTCAAGTTTCTGTGTGTACAGCAGTTTCCACTGGCCATGGTTTTTATCATCACATATTCTTTTTACCCATGATGCTTTTATCGCTTTTATAAAACTGTCTATATCGACCATCTTTAAACCCCCGTGTTCATATGTTTGAATTATTGTGTTCCGCTTTATTTTATCGGGTTTTCCATCCCAGAGAAAATCAAACAATTTCATTTTAATTGTTTTAATTATGCTATCTGGTGGGTCAGGTAATACTGTTAATGGGGAAGATCAATTGTTTTGATCGCAGTAATTTTACCTAATAAACTTAGTTTTCTTTTTTTCCATGTCTCAAGACTTTTGACGAACTCTTTTATCTTCGGAGTAAGGTTTAGTTCGTGCATATTTTTATTATCATTTGAAAAAGTAATGCCTAATGTCTTTGCGCTTGTTGATGTCCATATTAAATGCTTTGTAGGGCAAAAAATTAGTGTTGTATTTTTTAGGGAACCCACCCGAAGAACTGTAGACTTTTTTTGTATTGAGTTGAGGCCCGAAATTTACTGAATTCATCTATAAGGTATACTAATGTTTCGAATAATTTTTGTGTACCATCTAATATAAATGCAGCATCGTCAGCAAACATTGTCTTTTTAAGTTCTATGTTACTTATTTTTACCCCAGTTATATCTTTTTCATTGTCCATTGCTTTTGATAATAATTCTATTGCAATTATGAATAGGTATGGTGATAATGGACAGTCTTGACGGACACCTCTGCTTATTGAGAAAAAATCTGATAAGAAACCGTTATTTGTAACGCAACTTTTTGCATCTGAATAAAAAAGTTTAATCCAATTAATAATGTTGTTGCCGAAATTAAGATATTGCATGACCTTTAGAAGGTATTCGTGTTCAACTGCATCAAAGGCTTTTTCAAAATCTGCAAAGAATAATAAACCCGGAGAATTACTTTCATTCAAAAAGTCTACCGATTCGCATAATGTTCTGATGTTTTCTCTAATGTATCTCCCCTTAATGAATCCAGTTTGTGAATGATCTATTATTGATGGTAATACTTTTTTCAGCCGGTTTGCAATAGCTTTTTGTAGCAATTTTATAATTCGACATTAAGAAGGGATATCGGTCTCCAGTTTGTAAGAAGAATGGATAAAATCACATGTCTTTTTTTTGGTATTAATGTTATTACTCCCTGTTTTTGTAATTCACTCAAGTTTCCCTTCTCTAATGAATAATTCATGGAATTTATAAAATACTCTTTGATATCATTTCCGAATAGTTTGTAAAAATTCAACCGTAATACCATCTGAACCTGGACTTTTGTTATTTTTCATTTCCTTTATGCAATTCTTACATTCATATTCAGATAACATGCCTTCACAATTTTGTTTCTCTTCTTCCGATAGTATATGTTCATTATTATTCGGGAAAAAATCATGATTAGTTGCTTGCATGTCTTTTTTTGTATATAACTTTTAATAATATTCTTGCTGCTCATGTAGTATTTCGTTGTCATGTGTAATAATATTGTTATTTTATATTCAGTCTAGTTTATAGTTTTATTTTCTGCCCGTTTCTTTTCGAGATTAGAAAAGTATTTTGTATTATTTTCTCCACCCTCTATCCATTCGGCTTTGGTTCTTAATATTATTCCTCTAACCCATTCTTCGTGTATATTATGTAGTTCGTCCTTCTTATTATTTAGTTCTGTTAAAAGGTCTTCCTCTGTAGTATTAGAGTATTCTGATTCTAATTTATTTATTTCATCCGTTAACTTTTTTTCTATATTTATTGTTTTTTTTCTTTTCTATTGAAGCAAATCTTATACAATGTAGTTTCGTTTCTAATCGTTCCTTTTATTATCTCCCATAATGTATTAGGATTTGCACCTTCATTCGTTTCAGCAACTAAAGAAATATTTTGTCTAATATTTTGTTTATATTCGGCATTTAACAGTAAGCTATTATTTAATTTAAAGTAACCTGGACCTCGTTTATTAGATTGTGTATGAATCGAGAAAAATACCATTGAATGATCCGACTTATATCCTGTAGTAATCTTACTATTTGCTACACGATTTATTATGTTTTCAGAAATTAAAAAATAATCTAGTCTACAAAATATTGGCGGCTTAGTATTTGAATGCCATGTATATTTTCTTGAATTAGTGTTATTAAGAAATTCTCCAAATATCGAGTAGATTGTTTTTATTCATGATAGATAATAATTTGTCTCGGTCTTTTTATTAATATCTTTTCTTCCATTTTCTTGTCAAGATCCGGGTCTAAAATTGTGTTGAAATCTCCACCTACTATTAATGTATCAGTTTCGAAAGATTCTATATAAGTATCCATATTTTGGTAAAAGTTAAAGCTGTTTTCATTCGGACCATATAAATTAATTAGTGTATAATCATTTTCTGATATACTTATTTTTAGAACTTGCATTCTGCCGGTTACTTCTTCGATATATTGTTGTATTTTATACTCAAAAATTGGTGATATTAGAATACCAACCCCTTCTTTATTACTAAAATTTAAAAAAAATAGATTTACCTACATTGGTTGTTTGTGCAAATGCTGTTTAAAAGTTCAATTTGCACATACTGGTACAAACGTCTTAGGCGTACAAAGTTTAGTGAAGCAGGACTCATTGTTGTATTTCAGGGGATTGAGTGCTAGCACCGATGGTCTGTCCTGGAAATTGTGGACCTGCCTTAGAACCCTCGCCATGTCCTGGCATGAACTGTACGTACATGTACTCATTAATTCATAGCACATGTCATGGGCTCGTCATTAAATAGGGGAACCACTCTAAACCGGGCACCAAGAAAACACCTTTGATCTTATTTTTTATGATTTCTTGGTCATTTATCTCAGGTGATAATGTTTGTTCGTGATCGCATGGCACGAAGCCATGGCGCAGAATGATCAAATGCCTGATTTACAGAGACACTCTCTAAGCCGGACACCATGAGGAACTCCCAGGGTGTCTGGCTTAGAGAGGTTTCACTGTACATTGTGTGCATTTTCTCGAAATATTGTACTCTATTTCAGACAGTTTGATAGGCCAAAATTGAGGACAGTTCAGCTTCTATCAATCAAAGTTACCAATTTTGAGCATGAGGGCCGAGTACAAGTTCAAAACGTTTTACAATCAGGGACCTAGATGTGGCATATCGATTCAGTCTCAGCAAATGTATGTTTAGTGGATGGAGCAAAAACTGTGTCTAGATATACACCGATACTGTGCAAGTCGTAGCATTAACCCTTAACAGGCGGCAACCAAAAATGTTCATCTGCTGTTGTGTCATATGTTCTCTTTTTTTCTCCTCAAGAAAAACATGGTTTGACAGTACTTTAGAATCATTTCCAATGGAAATGATTCTAAATTGCTGCCAAACCATGTTTTTGTTGAGAAAACAGGAAATTAAAAAAATAAACAGCAGACAACAATATTTAATTCAGCATTGTAAGGGTTAATGTAATTCCAACCAGGAATAGAACTAGAAATATATATTGGGCAATGGAAAATTGTATATTCACGTTGCTATATGCAGTCATGTGGTCCAAGATTGCACAAACGGGTCTTTGCTATGAAACTAAGTAACAAGATGGTTGGGCAAGTTTCTAGAATAACTTTTTTTGTTGAATTTATGCGACTTGATATGTCCAACGTGTTCTCCATGTCAACAAATGGGTGAAAATGTGTTTTGCCATTTACGTGGATAGTTTCCAAACTATTATCAAATTATATTGTTCAATGTTGTTACCAAGCAGCCCTGGCGACGCCAAAATGAACGTCGCACGTTGCCGACATCATCGGTAAGTACACTTTGCAATGTTGGTGAAATAGGCTACTGAGCTTTCGGCACCCGAAACGGGTGTAGAAGCATACCAGCCTGCACATCCACATGGGCTGATCTACATCTGTAGCCTATTTCACCAACATTGCAAAGTATACTTACCGGTATCTAGCAAAGTATACTTTGAGGGAGAAATATTCAATTTAAGGATAAATTTATAAATTTTTATTATGCAGAATGTATTACATTATCACGGCCATTTTGGCTGTGATAATGTAATAAAATTTAATTCAGTATAATAATTCTGCATACTTTTAATCATCAAATATATGCAGTCATTAGTTCTATATGACATAATGCATTTCGGGAAAAATAAATGATTACTCGCTCAAAGTATACATTGCAATTTTTATGAAATCGGCTACAGATGATTACAGATCACCAAAACATTATCTGTATACAGTAATCACACAGTCTAGACATGTCCAATCCAATTCAACAATTTTTTATGGATTTTTTTTTGGTGTTTTTTTTTCTCCAGAAAATCCTGGCCGCAGATTTATACAACAGAGAGAATATCGGAGAACACCAATTCTAAAGCAACAAAGATGGCTCGATTTTTGATACAGAAATCTTTGGAGCAAACTCAGGAAACGAAAGATTATTTTAAGAAGGTAAGACCGCTACACAAAAGTGACACTATGAGAGGCCATGCTTAACTTAAACCGAGAACGTTCTTGAAATTGGACGATATAATTATTATTATCAAGATTATTGACCATCACCCAACCAAACGGTTGACAAACGGCACCTTATGGCTTTTGGAGCAACTGAAAATCATTTTCCTCTTCAGGGATTCCGCTGGGAGATTTTTTTGATTTTTTTTTTGAAGTGGCGATTCTTTTTCGAAAATTGTAATTTTTTATCGCCAATTGTTTATTTTTATCGCCAATTGCGAAAGTGGCGATCACCAGCGGAATCCCTGCCTCTTGAATGTTGGACAGTTGGATGAAGATGTACAGTGGAACCTCTCAGGAGATGTTCCACTCCGACATGCGGCTCTGAATGGGGAGTATGGGATTTGTATTTGTTTGTTTGTTTGTTGGGGTTTAACGGCCTATCAACAGCTAAGTTCATTTAAGGCCGGGTCAATGGGTTTAGTACTAAATCCCATACTTACAATAACAAAACTATATGTTCAGCCCTGAAATCAAAATAATCCTGATCAGATGCCAGGTCCTCGCCACATCAGAATCACTTGGCCCCTCCCAAAAGCAGTAGGATCAGTAATAATCTTACTGCTTTTATAATAGGCAATAACCAATTCAACTCCCAGTTAACAAAAGAGCCAAAAGATAAAAACGTACCTGAGGGCCAAACCAGGCAAATGGATGAACCCCTACCGTTAATTTACACCGTCTCGTTCGCCCGACCACCATCTATGGAATTTGTGACCAGTGTAGACAAATAGCACACTCCTGTAGCCTAATAACAATATATTTAGCACTGTTCGTCATTCCATCAATGAAACACACGTAATGCTTCTAACAAGTAAAATAGAACGTTATCAGGCTACAAGAGTTTGCTATTTGATAATGAGCCACTGGTCGTAAATCCCATAAGCTCCATTGCTCCAGTCACAGCCACATATATGGTGGAGCTGGGAGCAGTTTCACTAAACTTTGTACAACTAAAATGTTCGTAAGGGCAAATTTAGGATCGTCTGGAAATGCTCTGGCCGGGCAAACAGGTTCAATCCCATTTTAACCTGCTGCATTGGGGGGAAAATCCCAAAATCAGAACGGAATATTTACATCGAGAACAAGTATATTCAGTCCTGAAATTAGAATAACCTGACTTGGTGCCAGGTCCATACCACACCAAAGTCACATGGCCCCTTCCCCTAAAATAGGATTACCAATAATCGTAATACTCACATAAGGGGTGTAACCAGATTCAAGTGTCACATACAAAATTCCAAAGACGTATGTGAGGGCCAAACCAGGTCTTCAGTCGGGATTCCAGTAAGGATGAACCCCGATCGTTAAATTACCCATCGCATACTCCCACCTGCCACCCACTTAGTTAAGTGTAATTTAAGTGAGTACTTACATAGTGTTTGTGTATCCTGCAGGTTACAAGTGAACAGCTGTCACTAAACCCGGACCATGTGAACATTGCACGGACGTTGCTGGACATACAGAGCAATATATTGTCCGTTTCTATGGATTTATTATAAATTTCCGATTACTTTCAATTAAATCTTACATTCCATTTGTGTTGTGAATACAACTACTGTCCGTTTCAGGAAACCTGCCCAAATTTTACGGCTATATAAACAATGAAAAATCAATATATTTCTTTTGATAATATGATTTAACATGGGGAAATTTTGTAATTTCAGAAATAGTGAACCGATTTTCAATATTTAACTTTTGTTTTCTTTTTTTGTATATAGTTAGATCACTTCCATGCTATCTAGCCAGGTTTCGGAGTCGATTTCCAATTTCTTTTTTTTTTTTTCACTCCTACCTTCACCCCCCAAACATGTTAAATTCCCATAGACAAACCAATTTTACGTAATAAAATAAATATTTTACCAAATTTCACAAAATAAAAAGAAGGGTCATTCTTGAATTTTGATAACATTTAATATTATCGAGAACAAAAATAATATGTTTTTGCATCGTTTATATGGCCGTAAAATTTGGACAGGTTTCGTGAAACAGTCAGTAGACATGCGGGTATCCAGCTCACGAATAGTACTGTTGAAACACTCATCTTGAAGTTAGATGTACTTGTGTCAGAGTTTCACCTGGTTGGGCTGGGAACGATATGGGACAGCTATTTGTGTGATACATAGTAGACCATAATAACCCTTTCACCCCTAAGTAACTGGAATGATTTTGATATGTTAATTTTGAAATTATCTGACCTGTATAGTGGTATTGGCAAACAGTGTAGATCCAGATGAGCCGGCTTGCTAAAACATAGCAAAGTCCATTCCAGTTACTTGGGGGTGAAAGGGTTAAATGCACCAGCCTGTGCAATTTTGCTGTAAAGCTCAATCTTGTCTCGGCAAATGATAATTGTTGAAATCAGTAGATTTATTTGTTTGTTTGTTTGTTGGGGTTTAACGGCCTATCAACAGCTACGTTCATTTAAGGTCGGGTCAATGGGTTTAGTACTAAATCCCATATATTACCTGTACAAGTACATGTACATGTTCAAGTACATGTACAAATGGGGTGGAAATCCCAAAATCAAAACTGAATATTTACACTAAGAACTAGATATTCAGCCCTGAAATCAGAATAATCCTTTATTTAAGGCCGGGTCAATGGGTTTAGTACTAAATCCCATATATTACCTGTACAAGTACATGTACATGTTCAAGTACATGGACAAATGGGGGGAAAATCCCAAAATCAGAACTGAATATTTACAATAAAAACTGTATATTCAGCCATGAAATCAGAATAATCCTGATCTGATGCCAGGTCCTCGCCACACCAGAATCACTTGACCCCCTCCCAAAAGCAGTAGGATCAGTAATAATCTTACTGCTTTTATAATGGGCAATAACCCAATTCAACTCCCAGGTAACAAAAGAGCCAAAGATAAAAACGTACATGAGGGCCAAACCAGGCAAATCGTGATTCCTATAAGGAGGAACCCCATACCGTTAATGTACGCCATCACATTCGCCTGACCAACCACCCACAAAGTAGATTTAACATTGTTTACATAAATGGTTGAATTTGGAGTTTTCTTTGTAAACAGAATAGTGTGTTTGGCTTCATTGATTGGTTCAATAACGTGATACTAGAAGATTGCTGGGACATAACCTGATGATCGGTATCGTGCAGGAACGGCTGGTGAGAAGAAAACAAAACAGACAGTTATACTTGTATTGTGTATTTTAAGGGGTCAGTGGAATAAGCAGGCTAACTCTCTCATGGAGCTAGCCCAATTGTTCCACTAACCCCAAGATTTGTATAATTTTAATCGCCATCATTAAGCTGAAAAATAAAACACGAGAAACAAGTACACCACCAACGACATGTATCCCATCACTGAAGGTTGGATCATAAACATGCACATTCAATTTTAAGCCAATCGCTCGTACAGTAAAGAAGTTGTAGGCGAATGGAGAACCGAGCACGCATATATAATTGAAAGTGACATTTCAAAGTTATTTGACCTTCACCTTGGGGCGGGGGAGCATCGGTGGGGCAGGGAATGAAAAAATGAATGATGAGAAACATGCACATGAAGTTTCAAGCCAATCGCTCACAAAGTAGACGTTATAGGTGATTGGAGAAACGCGCACGCATCTACTGAAGGTGAAATTTCAAAGTTATTTGACCTTGGGCACGGGGATAGCCTGGGGAATTAATATACTGATGATAATAACATGTATGTGAAGTGTGAAGCCAATCGGTCATACACTAAAGAAGTTACAGGAGAATGGAGAAATGCGCACGCATCTACTATTAATGTGAAAATCTACTGAATATGAAATTTCAATGTTATTTGACCTTAAAGGTACATGCCCACTCACTAGGCACAAATGTTCTTTATATCCGAGACATCATCGGAGACATTTTCTAGCAAAATAAACATTCATTCACCATAAGCCCATGCATTGATTGGCATTATTATACATTTTATATCAGACGTAAAATTTCAAAACTGATATCAGGGGCGATAACCGTGTTTCCTTAAAATGTTAACGGACATTACTATTTATTACCTGTATTTATTTTTAGCTCGACTATTCGAAGAATAGTTAGAGCTTATATTGTCACCCCAGCGTCGGCGTCACCGTACGTCACGCCTTGGTTAAGGTTTTTAGTCAACCTTGTATATAGAATACTCCTGGCCCTACACACACCATACTTGGACTTCATCTCCTTGTGATGTCAACTTCATCTCTAGTGATTTGTACATCAATAACCCCTGATCAATATGACCTTGAACCTACATTTCCTCTTGATTACCTAGGTTTAATTTTTCCTTTGGGAGTTTTTAGTCCCCCCACCTGGGTTAAGGTTTTTAGTCAAGATTGTATATGCCAATACTTACTTGGGCCTAACACCCACCCAAACTTGGACAAACTTCAATCTCCAGGTGGAGCCATCAATAACCCCTGATCTATAATTTGACCTTGACCTACATTTTCCTCCTTGAATTAACTTACTTAATTTCCCCTTGTTAAGGTTTTTAGTCAACCTTGGTTAAGGTTTTTTTTTCAAGCTTGTACATTGAATACTATTGTGCATCCAGAACCACCATACTTCGACAACCTTTTCTCTAGGTATGTACATCAATAACCCAAAATGATCTATATTTGACCTTCACCTACATTTCCTCTTCAACTTACTTACTTAATTCCTTTTGGTTAAGGTTTTTAGTCAACCTTCTATATGGAATTACTACTGGCCCTACACCCACCATACTTGGACAACTTCCATCTCCCCTAGTGATATACATCAACAACCCCCCTGATCTATGATTTGACCTTGACCTACATTTCCTCTTGAATTACTTAATTCCCCCTTGGTTAACGTTTTTAGTCAAGCTTGTAGATGGAATACTCCTGGCCCTACACCAACCATACTTGGACAACTTCATCTCCTAGTGATGTACATCAACAACCCCTGACCTATATTTGACCTTGACCTACATTTAACCTTGGATTACTTACTTAATTCCCCTTGGTTAAGGTTTTTACTCGACCTTGGTTAAGCTTTTTACTCAAGCTTGTACATGGAATACTATTGTGCATACAGACACCATAATTGGACAACCTTTTCTCATAGTGATGTACATCAATAACCCCTGATCTATATTTGACCTTGACCTACATTTCCTCTTGAATTACTTACTTAATTCTCTTTGGTTAAGGTTTTAGTCAAGCTTGTAGATGGAATACTCATGGCCCTACACCAACCATACTTGGACAACTTCATCTCCTAGTGATGTACATCAACAACCCCTGACCTATATTTGACCTTGACCTACATTTAACCTTAAATTACTTACTTAATTCCCCTTGGTTAAGGTTTTTACTCAACCTTGGTTAAGGTTTTTAGTCAAGCTTGTAGATGGAATACTATTGTGCATACAGACACCATACTTGGATAACTTTTTCTCATAGGGATGTACATCAATAACCCCTGACCTTTATTTTACCTTCACCTACATTTAACCTTCAATTACTTGGTTAATGTTTATAGTCAAGCTTGTATATGGAATACTTCTGGGGCCTACATCAACCATACTTGGACAACTTCATCTCCTAGTGATGTACATCAATAATCCCTGACCTATATTTGACATTGACCTACTTTTATCCTTGGATTACTTAGTTATCTCCCCTTGGTTACGTTTTTTACTCAAGCTTGTATATGGAATACTCCTGGGCCTACAGCAACAATACTTGGAAAACCACGCATCTACTTCCAAGGTCAAGGTCACTGTTGAAGGTCAAAGGTCAAACCACCTATTGAAATTCCCTTCCGCACTCTATCTTCTACACGATGCATGGATTATCAAATGGCTTGGCACAAATGTTTCTCATGATGAGAAGGTGTGTCGCCATCAATAACCACACACCTACGTCCAAGGTCAAGGTCACAGTTGAAGGTCAAAGGTCAAACCTATTGAAATTCCCTTCCGCTCTATATCTTCTACACTGATGCATGGATTATCAAATTGCAAACCACGCACCTACGTTCAAGGTCACAGTTCAAGGTCAAAGGTCAAACCTATTGAAATTCTCTTCCGCTCTATATCTTCTACACCGATGCATGGATTATCAAATGGCTTGGCACAGATGTTTCTCATGTTGAGAAGGTGTGTCACAATCAATAACCACGCACCTACGTCCAAGGTCAAGGTCACAGGTCGAACAGGTCGAAAGGGTCAAACCGGTCAAACCTATTGAAATTCCCTTCCGCTCTATATCTTCTACACCGATGCATGGATTAATCAAATGCCTTGGCATAAATGTTTCATCTGGCAGATGAGAAGGTGTGTCGCGATCAATAACCACGCACCTACATCCAAGGTCAAGGTCACAGTTGAAGCTCAAAGGTAAAAAAATATTTGAAATTCCCAAATGGCTTGGCACAAATGTTTCTCACGATGAGAAGGTGTGTCGCGATCAATAACCCAGCACCTACGTCCAAGGTCAAGGTCACTGTTGAAGGTCAAAGGTCAAACCTATTGAAATTCCCTTCCTCTCTATGTCTTCTACACCGATGCATGGATTATCAAATGGCTTGGCACAAATGTTTCTCATGATGAGAAGGTGTGTCCCGATCAATAACCACGCACCTACGTTCAAGGTCAAGGTCACAGTTGAAGGTCAAAGGTCAAACCTATTGAAATTCCCTTCCGCTCTATATCTTCTACACCGATGCATGGATTATCAAATGGCTTGGTACAGATGTTTCTCATGATGAGGTGTGTCGCAATCAATAACCACGCACCTACGTCCAAGGTCAAGGTCACAGTTGAAGGTCAAAGGTCAAACCTATTGAAATTCCCTTCCGCTCTATATCTTCTACACCGATGCATGGATTATCAAATGCCTTGGCACAAATGTTTCTCAGGATGAGAAGGTGTGTCTCGATCAATAACCACGCACCTACGTCCAAGGTCAAGGTCATAGTTGAAGGTCAAAGGTCAAACCTATTGAAATTCCCTTCCGCTCTATATCTTCTACACCGATGCATGTATTATCACACTATGCCCAGGGTCAAGGTCACAGACTTGATGCGTTTAAAACCTTAACGCTCGGCTAAATGACTTGTAATCAAAAATGCCTTGTTTTCTTTGGCTGCCAGTGGGGGTATTCGTGTGCCGACAGGCCACATTTCTAGTTATATCTCCTTTAAAGGAGATATAACAAGCTTCTGTTTTCACTTATGTATTCATCATTTATATTTCAAATAAAACAAATTTTACAGTAATCCGACCAGTATGTGCCGTTCTTTTATGGGTTTCATATTTCGGACAGCCAGTTTTTCCAGCCGTCACTGCATGACGAACTTCCCCTTATTTTGCTTACCACAGTTATTTCCCTTTGCAGTCACATGGGTATATGACGTATCAGTAGTACTTCCGAAATGTATGCATAATACGATTATTACACGTAATAGTTCAACAGACTACTTAGAACTCCAGTTTATTAGATCGCTGATATAAATATATGGGATTGTACTGTACTGTAAACATATAAGAATGACCTAGTTAATACAAACTACATACTGAAATGTGACAGTGGGTGACAAAATGGACATACTGTGCAATTTTCAACAGCTGTAGGATACCAGTCTTTATTTATTTATATTTACATCGTCAGATTACAATCTATTTTTCACCGATAATACTTATATATAATGCTAAATCAGACGGGCAATAGAGTACACACTTATCAGAGCTGTCAGGTGCATAGATGGATCTGGTGCTATGCTGGTCAAACTGTCATAACGTCATTATTGTAGGCCTTTGTCCACTTACAATGAAACAATGCTGTACATGGGCTCAATTAAGGAAAGCACTGGTGACAGCAGAAAATTAGTCGCTCTAATTGCCATGGGGGTGGGGGAGGGGGGGTGGGGTGTTGTTTGAAGATTGTGTCAACATCCGCTGTACACTGCGATTGAGAAGGTGCACTAAGCCAAACACAACACAGGGCTTATAGGGCATTTGCGACCAGTGTAGATCCAGTTAGTTCAGCCTGTACATCCGCAGTCTGAACAGGATCTGTACTTTTCGGCAGTAACATGCAATCTAGATCGTATTTAGACGAAAGGAGTGTTATATTTGATTAGGACCTACACTGGTCACTAATCACACAAACCCCATTTCTCCAGTCACAGCCACATAGGACCAAGCTTTGACGTAACCCCCATTTGGCAAAACAACGACTTTCTTCTGGAAAACATCAAGTCCACCGATGCATGGATTATCAAATGGCTTGGCACAGATGTTTCTCATGATGAGAAGGTGTGTCGCAATCAATAACCAAGCACCTACGTCCAAGGTCAAGGTCATAGTTGAAGGTCAAAGGTCAAACCTATTGAAATTCCCTTCCGCTCTATATCTTCTACACCGATGCATGGATTATCACACTATGCCCAGGGTCAAGGTCACAGACTTGATGCGTTTGAAACCTTAATGCTCGGCTAAATGGCTTATGATCAAAAATGCCTCGTTTTCTTTGGCTGCCAGTGGGGGTATTCATGTGCCGACAGGCCACATTTCTAGTTTCCCTTGGTTAATGTTTTTAGTCAACCTTGGTTAAGGTTTTTAGCTCGACTATTCGAAGAATAAGTAGAGCTTATGTTGTCACCCCGGCGTCGGCGTCACCGTCACCGTCACGTCACGCCTTGGTTAAGGTTTTTAGTCAAGCTTGTATATGGAATACTACTGGCCCTACACCCACCATACTTGGACAACTTCATCTCCTAGTGATGTACATCAATAACCCCTGATCTACATTTGACCTTCACCTACATTTCCTCTTGAATTACTTGGTTAATTCCCCTTGGTTAAGGTTTTTAGTCAACCTTGGTTAAGGTTTTTAGTCAAGTTTGTATATGCAATACTACTAGCCCTACACCACCATACTTGGATAATAACTTCATCTCCTAGTGATGCTATCAATAACCCCAACCCCTGATCTATATTGACCTTGACCTATATTTCCTCTTGAATTACTTACTTAATTCCCCTTGGTTAAGGTTTTTAGTCAACCTTGGTTAAGGTTGTTTTTCAAGCTTGTACATTGAATACTATTGTGCATCCACACACCATACTTCGACAACCTTTTCTCATAGGTATGTACATCAATAACCCCTGATCTATATTTGACCTTCACCTACATTTCCTCTTCAAGTACTTACTTAATTCCTTTTGGTTAAGGTTTTTAGTCAACCTTCTATATGGAATACTATGGCTACACCCGGCATACTGACACACCCCATCCACTGAAAGGAACAATAACACCATACATACAACTTCATCTCCTAGTATGATGACCTCCACATCAACAACGCTCTGACCTATATTTGACCTTGACCTACATTTAACATTGAATTACTTACTTAATTCCCCTTGGTTAAGGTTTTTACTCGACCTTGGTTAAGCGTTTTACTCAAGCTTGTACATGGAATACTATTGTGCATACAGACACCATAATTGGACAACCTTTTCTCATAGTGATGTACATCAATAACCCCTGATCTATATTTGACCTTGACCTACATTTCCTCTTGAATTACTTAATTAATTCTCTTTGGTTAAGGTTTTTACTCAAGCTTGTAGATGGAATACTCATGGCCCTACACCAACCATACTTGGACAACTTCATCTCCTAGTGATGTACATCAACAACCCCTGACCTATATTTGACCTTGACCTACATTTAACCTTAAATTATTACTACTTAATTCCCCTTGGTTAAGGTTTTTACTCAACCTTGGTTAAGGTTATTAGTCAAGCTTGTAGATGGAATACTATTGTGCATACATACACCATACTTGGATAACTTTTTCTCATAGGGATGTACATCAATAATCCCTGACCTTTATTTTACCTTCACCTACATTTAACCTTTAATTACTTGGTTAATGTTTATAGTCGAGCTTGTATATGGAATACTCTGGGCCATACATCAACCATACTTGGACAACTTCATCTCGTAGTGATGTACATCAATAATCCCTGACTATATTTGACCTTGACCTACTTTTATCCTTGGATTACTTAGTTATTTCCCCTTGGTTAAGGTTTTTAGTCAAGCTTGTATATGGAATACTTCTGGGCCTACAGCAACCATACTTGGAAAACTTCATCTCCTAGTGATGTACATCAATAACCCCTGACCTATATCTGTCATTGACCTACATTTAACCTTGAATTACTTACTTAATTTCCCTTGGTTAAGTTTTTTAGTCAACCTTGGTTAAGGTTTTTATGCAGGCGCAGCCACCTTGTTTGTCAAGCTATGTGTACATCGACAACCCTCGTAGTCGAGCTATGCTGTTCTCCTACAGCTCTTGTTTGATGTGCAATGATCATACTTTATACTCTGTCTATAATATTATTTTTTTAGGTGACTCATTTAATTGGTATAAATAACAAAAAAATATCATGCCTCATTTGCATATGAAAATAGCCTCATACCAACGCGTGTCGCTATCAGTAAAATAAATATTATTAAATGATTATATCTGCATAGAAGGCACTTGTAATGTTTAGAACTTGTGGAATAGTGACACAATTATATACTTATTTTGTATTTGTCACAGGGCAGTAGAGGACCATTGGAGCAATGCGTGTGTGAAATGTGAAGCAGATCCGAGCTAGGAAACAGAAATTGTGACCTTGACCCTGGGCTTGTCGGGGGGGGGGGGGGGGGGGGGGGGGGGGGGGGGGGGGGGGGGGGGGTGGGGGGGGGGGGGGGGGGGGGGGGGGGGGGGGGGGGGGGGGCGGGACGAATTTCGATTTGTCACAGGACAGTAGAGGACCATTGGAGCAATGCGTGTGTGAAATATGAAGCAGATCCGAGCAAAGAAACAGAAATTATAAGCCATTTACCCGAGCGTTAAGGTTTCGAACGCACCAAGTGACCTTGACCCTGGACGCGGGACGAATGTGGATTTGTCACAGGGCAGTAGAGGACCATTGGAGCAATGCGTGTATGAAATGTGAAGCAGATCCGAGCAAGGAAACATAAATTGTTAGCCATTTACCCGAGCGTTAAGGTTTCGAACGCACCAAGTATGTGACCTTTACCCTGGGCTTGGCGGGGGCGGGACGAATGTGGATTTGTCACAGGGCAGTAAAGGACCATTGGAGCAATGCGTGTGTGAAATGTGAAGCAGATCCGAGTGAGGAAACATAAATTGTAAGCCATTTACCCAAGCGTTAAGGTTTCGAACGCACCAAGTCTGTGACCTTGACTCTGGGCTTGGCGGGGGCGTTAGGAATGTGGATTTGTCACAGAGCAGTAGAGGACCATTGGAGCAATGCGTGTGTGAAATGTTAAGCAAGGAAACATAAATTGTAAGCCATTTACCCGAGCGTTAAGGTTTCGAACGCACCAAGTCTGTGACCTTGACCCTGGGACTTGGGCGGGGGCGGGACAAATTTAGATTTGTCACGGAGCATAGAGGACCATTGGAGCAATGCGTGTGTGAAATGTTGAAGCAGATCCGAGGCAAAGGAACAGAAATATAAAGCCATTTACCCGAGAGTTAAGGTTTCGAACGCACCAAGTATGTGACCTTGACCCTGGACTTGCGGGGAGGGACGAATGTGTATTTGTCACAGGGCAGTAGAGGACCATTGGAGTAATGCGTGTGTGAAATGTGAAGCAGATCCGAGTAAGGAAACATAAATTGTAAGCCATTTACCCAAGCGTTAAGGTTTCGAACTCACCAAGTATGTGACCTTGACCCTTGGCTTGGCGGGGGCGTGAGGAATGTGGATTTTTCACAGGGCAGTAGAGGACCATTGGAGCAATGCGTGTGTTAAATGTTAAGCAGATCCGAGCAAACAGAAACACCGAAATTATAAGCCTTGATACCGCAGCGTTAAGGTAGGATTTCTGAACTCACCAAGTGTTACCATACGAGCGGAGGACGCGACGGGATGAATGTGGATTTGTCACAGGGCAGTAGATGACCATTGGAGCAATGCGTGTGTGAAATGTGAAACAGATCCGAGCAAGGAAACAGAAATTGTAAGCCATTTACCCGAGCGTTAAGGTTTCGAACGCACCAAGTATGTGACCTTTACCCTGGGCTTGGCGGAGCGGGACGAATGTGGATTTGTCACAGGGCAGTAGAGGAGCATTGGTGCAATGCGTGTGTGAAATGTGAAGCAGATCCGAGCAAGGAAACAGAAATTGTTAGCCATTTACCCGAGAATTAAGGTTTCGAACGCACCAAGTCTGTGACATTGACCCTGGGCTTGACGGGGGCGGGACGAATATGGATTTGTCACAGGGCAGTAAAGGACCATAGGAGCAATGCGTGTGTGAAATGTGAAGCAGATCCGAGTGAGGAAACATAAATTGTAAGCCATTTACACAAGCGTTAAGGTTTCGAACGCACCAAGTATGTGACCTTGACTCTGGGCTTGGCGGGGGCGTGAGGAATGTGGATTTGTCACAGAGCAGTAGAGGTCCATTGGAGCAATGCGTGTGTGAAATGTTAAGCAAGGAAACATAAATTGTAAGCCATTTACCCTATCGTTAAGGTTTCGAACGCACCAAGTCTGTGGCCTTGACCCTGGGCTTGGCGGGTGCGGGACAAATTTCGAGTTGTCACAGGGCAGTAGAGAACCATTGGAGCAATGCGTGTGTGAAATGTGAAGCAGATACGAGCAAAGAAACAGAAATTATAAGCCATTTACCCGAGAGTTAAGGTTTCGAACGCACCAAGTATGTGACCTTGACCCTGGACTTAGCGGGGAGGGACAAATGTGGATTTGTCACAGAGCGGTAGAGGACCATTGGAGCAATGCGTGTGTGAAATGTTAAGCAGATCCGAGCAAGGAAACCGAAATTGTAAGCCATTTACCCGAGCGAATTAAGGTTTCGAACGCACCAAGTCTGTGACCTTGACCCTGGCTTGGCGGGGGAGGGACGAATGTGTATTTGTCACAGGGCAGTAGAGACCATTGGAGCAATGCGTGTGTGAAATGTGAAGCAGATCCGAGCTAGGAAACAGAAATTGTAAGCCATTTACCCGAGCGTTAAGGTTTCGAACGCACCAAGTCTGTGTCCTTGACCCTGGGCTTGTCGGGGGTGGGACACAAATTTCGATTTGTCACAGGACAGTAGAGGACCATTGGAGCAATGCGTGTGTGAATATGAAGAGATCCGAGCAAAGAAACAGAAATTATAAGCCATTTACCCGAGCGTTAAGGTTTCGAACTCACCAAGTGACCTTGACCCTGGACGCGGGACGAATGTGGATTTGTCACAGGGCGGTAGAGGACCATTGGAGCAATGCGTGTGTGAAATGTGAAACAGATCCGAGCAAAGAAACAGAAATTATAAGCCATTTACCCGAGCGTTAAGGTTTCGAACTCACCAAGTGACCTTGACCCTGGACGCGGGACGAATGTGGATTTGTCACAGGGCAGTAGATGACCATTGGAGCAATGCGTGTGTGAAATGTGAAACAGATCCGAGCAAGGAAACAGAAATTGTAAGCCATTTACCCGAGCGTTAAGGTTTCGAACGCACCAAGTATGTGACCTTTACCCTGGGCTTGGCGGGAGCGGGACGAATGTGGATTTGTCACAGGGCAGTAGAGGAGCATTGGTGCAATGCGTGTGTGAAATGTGAAGCAGATCCGAGCAAGGAAACAGAAATTGTTAGCCATTTACCCGAGAATTAAGGTTTCGAACGCACCAAGTCTGTGACATTGACCCTGGGCTTGACGGGGGCGGGACGAATATGGATTTGTCACAGGGCAGTAAATAAGGACCATAGGAGCAATGCGTGTGTGAAATGTGAAGCAGATCCGAGTGAGGAAACATAAATTGTAAAGCCATTTACACAAGCGTTAAGGTTTCGAACGCACCAAGTATGTGACCTTGACTCTGGGCTTGGCGGGGGCGTGAGGAATGTGGATTTGTCACAGAGCAGTAGAGGTCCATTGGAGCAATGCGTGTGTGAAATGTTAAGCAAGGAAACATAAATTGTAAGCCATTTACCCTATCGTTAAGGTTTCGAACGCACCAAGTCTGTGGCCTTGACCCTGGGCTTGGCGGGGGCGGGACAAATTTCGAGTTGTCACAGGGCAGTAGAGAACCATTGGAGCAATGCGTGTGTGAAATGTGAAGCAGATACGAGCAAAGAAACAGAAATTATAAGCCATTTACCCGAGAGTTAAGGTTTCGAACGCACCAAGTATGTGACCTTGACCCTGGACTTAGCGGGGAGGGACAAATGTGGATTTGTCACAGAGCGGTAGAGGACCATTGGAGCAATGCGTGTGTGAAATGTTAAGCAGATCCGAGCAAGGAAACCGAAATTGTAAGCCATTTACCCGAGCGTTAAGGTTTCGAACGCACCAAGTCTGTGACCTTGACCCTGGGCTTGGCGGGGGAGGGACGAATGTGTATTTGTCACAGGGCAGTAGAGGACCATTGGAGCAATGCGTGTGTGAAATGTGAAGCAGATCCGAGCTAGGAAACAGAAATTGTAAGCCATTTACCCGAGCGTTAAGGTTTCGAACTCACCAAGTGACCTTGACCCTGGACGCGGGACGAATGTGGATTTGTCACAGGGCAGTAGATGACCATTGGAGCAATGCGTGTGTGAAATGTGAAACAGATCCGAGCAAGGAAACAGAAATTGTAAGCCATTTACCCGAGCGTTAAGGTTTCGAACGCACCAAGTATGTGACCTTTACCCTGGGCTTGGCGGGAGCGGGACGAATGTGGATTTGTCACAGGGCAGTAGAGGAGCATTGGTGCAATGCGTGTGTGAAATGTGAAGCAGATCCGAGCAAGGAAACAGAAATTGTTAGCCATTTACCCGAGAATTAAGGTTTCGAACGCACCAAGTCTGTGACATTGACCCTGGGCTTGACGGGGGCGGGACGAATATGGATTTGTCACAGGGCAGTAAAGGACCATAGGAGCAATGCGTGTGTGAAATGTGAAGCAGATCCGAGTGAGGAAACATAAATTGTAAGCCATTTACACAAGCGTTAAGGTTTCGAACGCACCAAGTATGTGACCTTGACTCTGGGCTTGGCGGGGGGGGGCGTGAGGAATGTGGATTTGTCACAGAGCAGTAGAGGTCCATTGGAGCAATGCGTGTGTGAAATGTTAAGCAAGGAAACATAAATTGTAAGCCATTTACCCTATCGTTAAGGTTTCGAACGCACCAAGTCTGTGGCCTTGACCCTGGGCTTGGCGGGGGCGGGACAAATTTCGAGTTGTCACAGGGCAGTAGAGAACCATTGGAGCAATGCGTGTGTGAAATGTGAAGCAGATACGAGCAAAGAAACAGAAATTATAAGCCATTTACCCGAGAGTTAAGGTTTCGAACGCACCAAGTATCAAGTATGTGACCTTGACCCTGGACTTAGCGGGGAGGGACACATGTGGATTTGTCACAGAGCGGTAGAGGACCATTGGAGCAATGCGTGTGTGAAATGTTAAGCAGATCCGAGCAAGGAAACCGAAATTGTAAGCCATTTACCCGAGCGTTAAGGTTTCGAACGCACCAAGTCTGTGACCTTGACCCTGGGCTTGGCGGGGGAGGGACGAATGTGTATTTGTCACAGGGCAGTAGAGGACCATTGGAGCAATGCGTGTGTGAAATGTGAAGCAGATCCGAGCTAGGAAACAGAAATTGTAAGCCATTTACCCGAGCGTTAAGGTTTCGAACGCACCAAGTCTGTGACCTTGACCCTGGGCTTGTCGGGGGTGGGACAAATTTCGATTTGTCACAGGACAGTAGAGGACCATTGGAGCAATGCGTGTGTGAAATATGAAGCAGATCCGAGCAAAGAAACAGAAATTATAAGCCATTTACCCGAGCGTTAAGGTTTCGAACTCACCAAGTGACCTTGACCCTGGACGCGGGACGAATGTGGATTTGTCACAGGGCGGTAGAGGACCATTGGAGCAATGCGTGTGTGAAATGTGAAACAGATCCGAGCAAGGAAACAGAAATTGTAAGCCATTTACCCGAGCGTTAAGGTTTCGAACGCACCAAGTATGTGACCTTTACCCTGGGCTTGGTGGGAGCGGGACGAATGTGGATTTGTCACAGGGCAGTAGAGGAGCATTGGTGCAATGCGTGTGTGAAATGTGAAGTAGATCCGAGCAAGGAAACAGAAATTGTTAGCCATTTACCCGAGCATTAAGGTTTCGAACGCACCAAGTCTGTGACATTGACCCTGGGCTTGGCGGGGGCGGGACGAATATGGATTTGTCACAGGGCAGTAAAGGACCATTGGAGCAATGCGTGTGTGAAATGTTAAGCAGATCCGAGTGAGGAAACATAAATTGTAAGCCATTTACACAAGCGTTAAGGTTTCGAACGCACCAAGTATGTGACCTTGACTCTGGACTTGGCGGGGGCGTGAGGAATGTGGATTTGTCACAGAGCAGTAGAGGTCCATTGGAGCAATGCGTGTGTGAAATGTTAAGCAAGGAAACATAAATTGTAAGCCATTTACCCGATCGTTAAGGTTTCGAACGCACCAAGTCTGTGGCCTTGACCCTGGGCTTGGCGGGGGCGGGACAAATTTCGATTTGTCACAGGGCAGTAGAGGACCATTGGAGCAATGCGTGTGTGAAAGGTGAAGCAGATCCGAGCAAAGGAACAGAAATTATAAGCCATTTACCCGAGCGTTAAGGTTTCGAACGCACCAAGTATGTGACCTTGACCCTGGACTTAGCGGGGGCGGGACGAATGTGGATTTGTCACAGGGTGGTAGAGGACCATTGGAGCAATGCGTATGTGAAATGTGAAGCAGATCTGAGCAAGGAAACAGAAATTATAAGCCATTTACCCGAGCGTTAAGGTTTCGAACGCACCAAGTCTGTGACCTTGACCCTGGACTTAGCTGGGGCGGGACGAATGTAGATTTGTCACAGGGCAGTAAAGGACCATTGGAGCAATGCGTGTGTGAAATGTGAAGCAGATCTGAGTGAGGAAACATAAATTGTAAGCCATTTACCCAAGCGTTAGGGTTTCAAACGCACCAAGTCTGTGTCCTTGACTCTGGGCTTGGCGGGGGCGTGAGGAATGTGGATTTGTCACAGGGCAGTAGAGGACCATTGGAGCAATGCGTGTGTGAAATGTTAAGCAGATTCGAGCAAAGAAACAGAAATTCTAAGCCATTTACCCGAACGTTAAGGTTTCGAACGCACCAAGTCTGTGCACTTTACCATGGGCTTATCGGGGGCGGGATGAATGTGGATTTGTCACGGTGTGGTGCAGGACCATTGGAGCAATGCGTGTGTGAAATGTTAAGCAGATCCGAGCAAGGAAACAGAAATTGTTAGCCATTTACCCGAGCGTTAAGGTTTCGAACGCACCAAGTATGTGACCTTGACCCTGGGCTTGGCGGGGGCGGGACGAATGTGGATTTGTCGCAGGGCAGTAGAGGACCATTGGACAATGCGTGTGTGAAATGTGCTAAGAGTGTGACCTTGACCTTGGGGAAAGGGGTGGGCGTTGAGTCATGAATTTGCTATAGCACGATAGAGTATCATCAGATGAATGCATGTATGAAATATGAAGGTGTTCCCTGTAAATAAACAGAAGTTACACAGCATTTACCACAACGTTAAGTTTATGAACATGCTAAGTTTGTGACCTTGACCTTGGGGTAACGATTGGGTGGGCGGTGGGTCATGGATTTGCTATAGCACGATAGAGTATCATCAGATGAATGCATGCATGAAATATCAAGGCGTTCCATGAAAGGAAACAGATGTTATAAGACATTTACCCCAACGTTAAGTTTATGAATGTGCTAAGTTTGTGACCTTGACCTTGGGGTAAGGGCTAGGTGGTGGGTCATGGATTTGCTACAGCATGATACAGGGTCATCTGCGGAATGCATGTATGAAATAACAAGGTGTTCCATGAACGAAAACAGAAGTTATAAGAAATTTACCCCAACGTTAAGTTTATGAATGTGCCAAGTTTGTAACCTTGACCTTGGGGTAAGGGCTGGGTGGTGGTTCATGGATTTGCTACAGCATGATAGAGGGTCATCTGAGGATTGCATGTTGAAATAACAAGGTGTTCCATGAAAGGAAACAGAAGTTATAAGACATTTACCCAACGTTAAGTTTATGAATGTGCCAAGTTTGTGACATGGATTTGCTACAGCATGATAGATGGTCATCTGAGGAATGCATGTATGAAATAGCAAGGTGTTCCATGGAATATAACAGAAGTTATAAGACATTTACCCAACGTTAAGTTTGTGAACGACGCCGACGCTGACGCTGACGCCGACGCCGACGACGCCGGGGGTATGCCAAAAGCTCTTCTGCACTTCGTGCAGGCGAGCTAAAAACGTATCTGAGGGCCAAACCAGGCAAATCGTGATTCCTATAAGGAGGAACCCATACCGTTATTTACGCCGTCTCGTTCGCCCGACCACCACCCACTCATAAGTATGTTTCTAGTACTAGGTTGCGTAGGGTGATATAGCGCAACCTATCAGCAATGGTGGCTGTTACAGAGAGGGAGCTGTAGAGATGTTTGGGCGTACGACATTGTTTTTTTGTATTAGTTTTTATTTCCAGATATAATCATGTATAAACACAATTTAATTTCAACATGTAGATATACATGTATACACATACACACACATATATATACATATACACAGACACACACATATATATACATACACATACACAAACACACAATACAATTACTATTGTCATGTACTTTGACCTGTATCCATGTGGATTGACATGCATAGATAAATTAATATATTTGAGAATGTTAATGGTTATAAGGATTTTAGGAGTAGAGTTGAGGATAGAGGGAACATAGAAAAGGAGAGAGAGGAGGAAGGAGTTGATAGATTTGGATCGAGCAATGTCGTAATATGCATTACTAGTACAAGTAAGTGTGGGAGGAGTCAAAAAACAAAAAATATTTGGAAATTGACTCCGAAACCTGACTAGATTGCTTGGATATGATCTAACTAAGAAAACAAAAGTTAAATTTTAAAAATCGGTACAGTATTTCTGAAATTCAAAAAGATTTCCCATGTTAAATCCCTAGAGACATCTTCACTCCTAAGGGGATTTAACATGGGGAAATTTTTGTTCGCAATAAAATCAATATTTGACAAAATTTCACGAAATAAAAAGAAGGCTCATTCTTAAATCTTGATAACATTTAATATTATCGAAAAAAATATTGTTTTTGAATTGTTTATATGGGCGTAAAATTTGGGCAGCTTTCGTGAAACAGACAGTAGTATGTCTTCTACTTCGGGTCTCTATGAAACAAGGGCATTATATGTACATAATGTATTGTTATTCTTGTTGTATTCCGTCCCACTTTCCTTCATGTGTAGCAACTTTATTTTTATTTATAGCTATTGCTCACTCAATATCTTTTTTTTTTTTTTAAATAGCTTTAAAATCAGAAAAGTTTGGTTCTGTATTCCTTAATTTACAAGAACATATAAAATATTTTCCAAGTATAATGCACAGGTTTAAGAATACATGTATATTTTTTCTGTTCATACTGTCCAAAACTTATTAAATGCCAATCTAGGTTACATGTAACATTATGATCCTTTAAAAAGGAGCCCACTTGTGACCAGAAATGCTGACTTTTATTGCAGTCCCAAAATAGATATGTATTTGTTTCCTGGGCCATGGTACAGAAGTCACACAAAGTAGAATTTACTATGTTACATGTAACATTTACAGAGTATCATAAGTTTGCACTTACGAACATTTTAGTCTTGCGAAGTTTAGTGAAACGGGCCCCAGTTTATCTATGTATTGAATAACATGCTGATATCAGTTGATATGGCCATGACTCTGGCAATACCTCCCTTATCGCAACATCATTGTCGGGAATATTTACAGAATATTTCAACAGAGTATGTTGCTTAAATAAAGAAATACTACAAAATTCTCGGAATATATTTATCACCACTTGTGCAATTGGAAATTGATCAAAACTGTTACCGGACATATAAAACATTTAAGAATATATGTCTAGACATTGTAAACAACAAATAAAATATAATAAACTTTAAGTACATGTACAAATGGGGGGAAAATCCCAAAATCAGAACTGACTATTTACAATAAAAAACAATATATTCAGCCCTGAAATCAGAATAATCCTGATCTGGTGCCAGGTCCTCGCCACACCAGAATCACTTGGCCCCCTCCCAAAAGCAGCAGGATCAGTAATAATCTTACTATTTTTATAATGGGCAATAACCCAATTCAACTCCCAGGTAACAAAAGCGCCAAAGATAAAAAAACGTACCTGAGGGCCAAACCAGGCAAATAGTGATTCCTATAAGGAGGAACCCCTACCGTTAATTTACGCTTTTACATGTATATGGAAATAATCTTATTAGTTTCCTCCGTCTGATGCCATCCGAGTAGGTAAACATGTTACATGATAAATGGACAGTGAATAGCGTTTGCTTAATATGTTATACCTTATTATCCATAATATATATTATATATAGTATACATGTATAAGGAGAGATATGAAGACTGCAAATCTAATTCAGATCTGTAGCCGATTTCACCAAAATTGCTAAGCATACTTATATAGCTAAGTATACTTTGAGTAATCATTTATTTATCCCGAAATGCATTATTTTATATAGAACTAATGACTGCATATATTTGATGATTAAAAGTATGCAGAATTATTATACTGAATTTATTACATTATCACAGCCATTTTGGCTGTGATAATGTAATAAAATCAGTATAATAAAAATTAATAAATTTATCCTAAAATTAAAAATTTCTCCCTCAAAGTGTGCTTAGGAAGATAAGTATGCTTTGCAATGTTGATGAAATAGGCTACTGTAGTTGATTAGTTCAGGTGTCTGACTACAGCCCGAGGTCGAATCAAAAATACCAACTAGAGATCATGGGGCCGTTTCACTAAACTTTGTACGACAAATGTTTGTAAGTGCAAAATTATGATAGTCTGTAAATCCCACGTTAACAACGTTTTCTCGTAAACAATTATTGGATTCCAATTGATGGATTTACATGCTATGCTCAATAAATTTCCAGACGATCCTAAATTTGGATTTACATTTATTGAGCATATGCAGCCTATGCTCAATAAATGTAAATCCATTAATTGTTTAAAAGAAAACATTGTTAATGTGACATTTACAGAGTATCATAAGTTTGCACTTACGAACATTTTAGTCTTGCGAAGTTTAGTGAAACGGGCCCCAGTTTATCTATGTATTGAATAACATGCTGATATCGGTTGTTATGACCATGCCTCTGGCAATACCTCCCTTATCGCAACATCATTGTCGGGAATATTTACAGAATATTTCAACAGAGTATGTTGCTTAAATAAAGAAATACTACAAAATTCTCGGAATATATTTATCACCACTTGTGCAATTGGAAATTGATCAAAACTGTTACCGGACATATAAAACATTTAAGAATATATGTCTAGACATTGTAAACAACAAATAAAATATAATAAACTTTAAGTACATGTACAAATGGGGGGAAAATCCCAAAATCAGAACTGACTATTTACAATAAAAAACAATATATTCAGCCCTGAAATCAGAATAATCCTGATCTGGTGCCAGGTCCTCGCCACACCAGAATCACTTGGCCCCCTCCCAAAAGCAGTAGGATCAGTAATAATCTTACTACTTTTATAATGGGCAATAACCCAATTCAACTCCCAGGTAACTAAAGAGCCAAATATAAAAACGTACCTGAGGGCCAAACCAGGCAAATAGTGATTCCTATAAGGAGGAACCCCGACGGTTAATTTACGCTGTTACATGTATATGGAAATAATCTTATTAGTTTCCTCCGTCTGATGCCATCCGAGTAGGTAAACATGTTACATGATAAATGGACAGTGAATAGCGTTTGCTTAATATGTTATACCTTATTATCCATAATATATATTATATATAGTATACATGTATAAGGAGAGATATGAAGACTGCAAATCTAGTTCAGATCTGTAGCCGATTTCACCAAAATTGCTAAGCATACTTATATAGCTAAGTATACTTTGAGTAATCATTTATTTATCCCGAAATGCATTATTTTATATAGAACTAATGACTGCATATATTTGATGATTAAAAGTATGCAGAATTATTATACTGAATTTATTATATTATCACAGCCATTTTGGCTGTGATAATGTAATAAAATCAGTATAATAAAAATTAATAAATTTATCCTAAAATTAAAAATTTCTCCCTCAAAGTGTGCTTAGGAAGATAAGTATACTTTGCAATGTTGATGAAATAGGCTACTGTAGTTGATTAGTTCAGGTGTCTGACTACAGCCCGAGGTCGAATAAAAAATACCAACTAGAGATCATGGGGCCGTTTCACTAAACTTTGTACGACTAAAATGTTTGTAAGTGCAAAATTATGATAGTCTGTAAATTCCACGTTAACAACGTTTTCTCGTAAACAATTATTGGATTCCAATTGATGGATTTACATGCTATGCTCAATAAATGTGAATCCATCAATAGGAATTTCCAGACGATCCTAAATTTACACTTACGGACATTTTAGTCGTACAAAGTTTAGTGGAAAGGGCCCCATATTTGTAACACCTGGTTAGGCCAATGACAAAATAGATTATAAATAAAATAAAACAATCCCATAGTTTCAGTTAAAATTTCTATAAACCAATCATATTTGGGACTGCCAAGGGTGTCTGGTATAGAGGGGTTTAGCTGTACATGTATTGTCATACATATTAGGCAATATATGAACATGCAGAGTAAAGTATACAGACCGACCATGCACAAGATATGATCATTTTTTGAAGTCTTAACACGTCCATTTATTTACCATTTTCATGGTATGTGGATGTGACTGGAGAAATGGGGCTTATGGGCTTTTGCGACCAGTGTAGATCCAGATCAGATTCTGATCAGCAACTGCACCATTCGCTATTCCATCAATGCAATACGCGTCATGGTTGTAACAAGCAATAAAGATCAGTATCAGGGTACAGGAGTGTACTGTTTGATCAGGAGCTTCACTGGTCAAAAATCACATAAGTCCCATTTCTCAGGTCAGAGCCAGATTTACCATTTCCATGATATATCTCCGATACACCATATCACAGTTTAGTCCCCACAGCTGACAGTAACCCTTACAATGCTACACTTTGTTGCCTGCTCTTTATTTTATATCTTGTCAGCAAAAGCATGTTTCGACAACACTTTAACCCTTAGACCGCTACACACAACAATTGTCGTATGTTGTTGCTTTCAATTCTTGCCTTATTTCTCAATAAAAAACAAGGTTTGACAGCAATTTCCAATGGAAATGATTCTGAAGTGCTAACAAACCATGTTGTAAATGATTCTGAAGTGCTGTCAAAGCATGTTGTAAATTATTCTAAAGTGCTGTCAAAGCATGTTTTTGATGATACAAATGGAAAATAGAAAATAAACAGCAGACGACAACAAAATTAAGATAGTGGTGTAAGGGTTAAAATCATTTTCAATGGAAATGATAAGAAGTGCTTCAGTACATGTTTTTATTGAGAACTAGAGCAAGTCAGCAGAGGCTCATATATACTCCGGCCAGCGTCTGGACCGACAAACGAAAACTTTAACACAAATCTTACGGACAGACAAACGGATGGACGGACGGAAATAAGAAAACTGTATACTCCTCGCAACACTTCGTATGCTGGAGCAACGAAATTGGTCAGTAAGCGAGGCGTACGGAATACCCCCCGCGTGGGCCCATGTACCCCTAAATATGTAAAAAAAAAATCCAAGTGTTTGGGCTTGTGACCTTGACTCTGGGCACGAACGTGAATTTGTCACACGGTGGTAGAGGTCCATTGGAGCAATGCGTGTGTGAAATGTGAAGCAGATCCGAGCATGGAAATAGAAGAATTATAGATGAAAGCAATAGAAGTTATAACATATTTCTCTGATGTTAAGTTGTGTAAGTGTTGTAAAGAGACTAAGTATTTGACCTTGACCTTGGGATCAGCGGGGGTTGGATGGTCGTGGATTTGACACAGCATGGTAGTAGAGCCTTACAGGAATGCATGTGTGAAATATTAAGCATTTTAGATAAAGGAAATAGAAGTTATAACAATATTTCTCTGATGTTAAGTTTAGTGACGGACGGATGAACGCACGGACGGACGGACGGACAGACGGACAACCTGACTTCAGTATACCCCCCCCCCCACAACTCGTTGCGGGGGGGGGGGGGTATAATTAAGAAGACAAACTATAAAACAACAGCAGGTGACAAGTCAGCAGAGGCTCATAGATACCCTGGCCGGCGTCTGGACCGACAAACAAAAACTTTTAACACAAATCTTACGGACAGACGAACGGATGGACGGACGGATGGAAATAAGAAAACTATATACCTCTCGCAATACTGCGTATACTGGAGTAATAACGAAGACAAACTATAAAACAACAGCAGGTGACAATTTTTGCGTTCTAAGGGTTAAATCATACAGAAATTGAGAAATAAATAATAGCTAGATCAGCGATAAATACACATGTGTGCAGCATGTTCAGGTTGTACAATTGACCATGTTCAATATAAACTAACAATACTGAGCCGTTTTCACTTTGTATTGGATGACCCTCGTACATGTAGAGATGTGTACATATTTACATATACATGTTACATGATCCGACAGACGAGTGAGATGGAAATACGTGAAGGTCACATGTTTCAGTGGCTTGTGATGTACTCTACTGGCAGATGTATGCTGGCTGCCAATATAAGGGTGTCAAAGGAAAATCACTTTTGAAAATCGGCGTCAGTGAACATCACTTTCTCAGGTCCGTAAATCTCATCATGTACACCTCCTCCAAAGACAAGTGTATAGGGTTGTAAAGATCTAAAGTGCATAACATCTTATAATTACCGTATATATGACAATGGTACAATACAACATTTTTTGATATCACAACAGTTAAACTGATTATTGGTATCCTCACAACATCATGAAACAATATGATAACAGTCAGTACGAAAAAGTGTATGGTACACGCCCGCTCCCCCCCCCCCCCCCTACCCCCCCCCCCACCCCCCCCCCACACCCTCACATTCATTCCTCCTGAAACTAGAATAACCTGATATGTAGCCTGGTCCTCACAACACATAAATTGCCACATACCATGTAACAATTAGCGAGGAAACCTCATACAATTTATATTTTGACATTATCCGACTACAGAAACAATTGCTTTTTTGTTCACAGTTTCCAATATGGCGGATCTTGAAACTGAAGGCCTAGACCAAAATATACGCGTTTCAATGAGTATGTTGTACCGAAAACTGTAAAAAGACATCTTAATTTTAGTTTTTTTTCGTCGGGTTACAGAGATATTTCATTTTATACTTTTCAAAATTGAGTTGGCGGCCATTTTGAATGTAGCTCCAATTGTCCCAATTCTAAAATACGTTCTGTTAGTTTAATCAATAATAAAAACTGAAGGATAAAATTAGTCACAAATTCCATGAAAATGACATGCTAATGGGAACTCTCTGCATTGTCAGCAATGGGCTGAATGAGAACGAATTTAATGAAACGTACTGTTTTGGTGGCCATCTTGAATTTACGAAAAGTAACTTTGAGAAAAATGGTATCAGTATGTTTGTAAACAATTTCTCCGGCCAAAAATATACGTATTATCAGTATCGCTATTGAAATAGCTTAAATATCAACAATGATATGACATACAACATATTTTCTTATTTCTTAGGCATCTTTAATTTCAGACATGATTTTCGGCCTCATTAGTTCGGCATTTTCCGAATCCCTATTTATATAGCTACCAAAATAGTTCATCATCAGACGGCTATCAATGCTGTTATAAATCATATACGGGCATTCATACACCCATGTCAATCAGAAATTTTGGATCAATATGACCTCTAAATGACCTAAAGAATTACACCTAAAGGTCAAATCTGCAGGGGTACCCACCTCTATCCAACAGCTTACATATCATAGAAGTTGATCAGCATGGGTACCCATTTATAACAAAAAATGCCATCAAAACTTTATTGGAGGCCTTTTATTGGCCTTGGCGGGCCCGTCTACAACCGCTTCAATCATTGACTTGAAACTTAATATGCATGTTTACCATCCTCCAAATATTCACTGTGTGCAACACCCATGCTGCCCACATGCCCAAGGTCAAGGTTAAATGTCTTAGAAGTTTGCGTTAAAGTTTTTGTAAACTTTGCGTTAAAGATTTTACGTATGTTATATCTCCTCAACCGCTTCACTCATTGACTTGAAACTTTATATGCATGTATATATATAATACTCGTATAAATATCACATAGCATAATATTGGTACATCATATATAAAGAGCAGATCGTATTATCTTATACTATTGGTACGGTTGTACCATATCCAGGGGCATAGCAAACAATTATATTGTGTTGGTGCAACATGTATGTTTGGAGCCGATGTATGCAACCAAGTACAATTATTGTGGATATATCTTAAATTTTGATAAATCATCAACATCTTGCTGCTGCGTGCAAATTATATGTATTGATATCAGGATGTAACAAAATTGAGGTTTACAGTTACCTGCCTCACTGTGCAAGAGCTCTTCGTGTAGTTAGCGATGTGGCCATATATATGTTCTAGACTCGATACACGTAGCCGCCCAGACAATATGGGTGTTGTATTGTACCCAGCCACAGTGAGTCACGTCGGTGATTGCATCGTCACCTGATGTATCAAGGGCATATTGTATTACATCACGAGACTATGTCACGTGAGTTCATTTAATGTTGCATGACGTGACAGAAAATACTGTGAGCAGTCAACCGGTTTCATGTTTCAGTTTCTAATTTCACTAATGCATCCGTTTTGATGTATTTACTTAAAATGTATAATGAATACATCGCATTGAATTTCTTAATATATGTTATCCCAGTAACAGTGTATGGTATGGTGATTTCTATTGTCACGTTTCTGTTCCTGATGACATTGATTGCAATGTAGAAGGTCGGACAAAGCGGATCGGACAAAGCAGGTCACTATTCGTCAATGCGTACGCACGTCAGTCCCTCCATACTTCCACAGTAATCCATTTTTGACAACGTTGCTAAACATATTACTCAAACCTATCATACATTTATGTCATCCACCCAACTTCCAGCCACCACTTCCGTAAATCGAACACAGCACAAAACCACTCGGCCACCAAGGCCGACATGGCTTCAGCTGTAAACTGTTGACTTTTATCGATCGGCTAGGGAAGCAACTCCTCTTGGGATTGTAGTAATCAGTGGCCTAGCCAGGCATACGCACGTACGCACGTGCGTACGAGAAAAAATAAATAAACAAATAAAAAGGCTTATTTTTCGAAATATGCAATACAATCTTGGTGGGCGGGTGGGTGAGGGGGGTTGCTATTGAGTCTGGAACAGAACGCATTTTGTATCAAACGTACATGTCGATTACAAACAAATGGTGCCGTAAATAATGCAGGAAAACGCGTTAGACAGGATCTCCGTTTGATATGTGTGCGTATCAGAAATGTGTCCCTGGCTACGCTCCTGGTAATGTATAAACAACCTTGTGAAATCCGCCTCAAATCAAATTTTCAGACGAAATATTAATTAGTTAACAGTTTATTTTCGCGTTGTAACAAAATAAATATACTAAACTAGTATGTGGTGGCAGAAACACTATGTAGGCTATGTATACATGGTTTACGTTCCTTCCTGAATCCAAACCGTTTGTCAAACATCGAAACGATTCGGTAGGCATACTCAGTACTTAACGTAGTCGGTATTCATCGATTATATAGACCCGAGTAGAGACACAAGAGCTCACGAATCATACAATAATCAAACTATATGTAAAGTTTCTACTTAGATCGAAATCGTCGACTCTCAGTTTCCCAGCTAAGTGTGTCACACAAATTGACGTTAGACGTTAAGCGACTCAATTCTGAAACGTCGTCTGCTCCACATGGTGACGTCAGAAACCAGGATTTCCGACGTAACGTTATTTTGAGCCTAACGTTGGAAATCGCAGAGCGGCGCTCCTTTAGTAATATTTAGTTTACTGATAGTGACTCGCGGTGGTATCAGGCTTTTTTCATATGCAAATGAGGCATGATATTTTTTAATTATTTTACTATAAATTAAGTGTCAATTGAAAACATTATATTTTCAACAGATCATAAAGTAAGACAATTACGCATCAAAATATAAATACAATGTACAGAGAAAAAATAGTAATGTCTCGTTAACATTTTAAGGAAACACGGTTATCGCCCCTGATATCAGTGTGGAATAAAATGTATAATAATGCCAATCAATATGTGGGGTAAGGGTGAATGAATGTTTATTTTGCCAGAAAATGTCCCATAGATGATGTCTGTATTTAGTAAAATGAAGAACATTGTGTGCCTGTTGAGTGGGCATGTACCTTTAACAAATAGTTAACCTTGTATTGTATGTAACACATGTTTAACCTTGTATTGTATGTAACACATGTTTCACCTTGTATTGTATGTAACACATGTTTAACCTTGTATTGTATGTTTAACCTTGTATTGTATGTAACACATGTTTAACCTTGTATTGTATGTAACACATGTTTAACCTTGTATTGTATGTAACCTTGTATTGTATGTAACACCTTGTATTGTGTTTAACCATTGTATGTAATGTTTTTACCTTGTATTGTATGTAACACATTTTAACCGTATGTAAACATGTTTAACCTTGTATTGTATGTAACACTGTTTAACCTTGTATTGTATGTAACACATATAACCTTGTAATTGTATTAACACATGTTTAACCTTGTATTGTAGTAACCCATGTTTAACCTTGTTATGTAATGAAACACATTGTTTAATTTGTTAATGTAATAACCACCATGTACATGTATTTCAGTACATACCACTCATTCACAATTAGTTTAATTGTAATTGTATGTAACAATTGTATTTGTATTTGTATTGTAACACATGTTTATGTATTGTATGTAACATGTTTAACCTTGTATGTAATGTAACAAATTGTTTAACCTTGTATTGTATGTAACACATGTTTATTTCCATCCATGTTTGCATATGCACATGTATTTCAGTAACATACACTAATTCACAAATAGACATGTGACCTTTCAACCAAAATATTTACATTAGCATTAATAGAAGCAGCGCTCCAGATAAGCTTTGTGTCTAAAGAATATTGTAACCCCTGATTTCAAATTAATTGCTCATTTTATTTTTACAAATGTGTTATTGATTTTCTTCATTACCGGTATTAAGTCGAGAACAAATGATCAAAACAAATTAAACATTCACTTATTTGAGTGTATTATTACTTATTCACTTATTTATACTGTAATACAGCTGAACATTTACTTAGCTGAGCTGCAAAAGCAACTAAGTACATGTTCAACTATATTAGAGTATTTTCACTACTCAATTTGAAAATCAATGCATATTTTCACATTGCTGTGAGTATTTTGTACATATTCAGCTCAAATAAATGCTTAAAAGACGCCAATACGCACCTCTGATAAAAGTGCTGGATTTGCTACAATACGAGATTGTGTCGGACCTGTAGCCAATTTCATCAAAATTTCAATGTATACTTATCTAGCAAAGTATACTTTGAGGGAGTAATCATTTATTTTTCCCGAAATGCATTATTTCATAGACATATAGAACTAATGACTGCATATATTTGATGATTAAAAGTATGCAGAATTATTATACTGAATTTATTACATTATCACAGCCAAAATGGCTGTGATAACGTAATAAATTCAGTATAATAAAAATTTATATATAATAATAAAATTATCCTTAAATTGAAAATTTCTCCTTCAAAATAAACTTTGCTGGATAAGTATTCTTTGCAATGTTGGTGAAATATGCTACTGAGATGGAACCCTCGTGTAGTTTAAAACTGAATACGCTACGTTCTCGTTGTCCACTGGCCTACGGAGTGCTGGATACATCAAATCCGTCCTCGGACGACTCGGACAGGAGGTGTTCGCGGTCGTGGTTGAGCGTGGAGAAGCGGGCGATGGCCGGGATCTTCAGGTCGGGGATGGTGCGCAGGTGTATGGTCCGCCGTGTGTACTGCCGTTGTACCCGACAGGCAGCCACACCGCACACACCGCCGACCAACACCGCAAACAGCAGCATCACTATATCTGTAATGTGCCACATGCAAGGTGTGTTTAACCATTATGATTTTGACCCACCGACCAGCTGTCAATGTTTGATTAGGGTTGTACGTCCGTTCAAGAGCAACGTCATATAAGGTTAACTGCAGGAAGCAATCATCTTATTTCAACCCCTACACCGCCATAGGCGTCGACAGGGGTGGGGGAGGGGGGGGGGGGGTGGGGGTTCGGGGGGTGCGAACGAACCCCCTTTTCAGTTTTAACTTTTGGATGCAAATATGACTTACGGAAATTCGGTGGTGCGATTGTGGAAATTATAGCTCTAAAATGCATTAGAACGTCGGAAATTGCACATAGAAATATAAAAAATTCCGTGGGAGGACCAATAGTCACAAAATGTGCACTCCCCGTCTTCAGCCCCTGGAAAATTCATGGCGACGCCTATGACCGCTATCTTCATTTTTTGTCGTTTGCTGTTTATTTTCCATTTTTATCAACAAAAACATGCTTTGACAGCACTTTAGAATCATTTCCATTGGAAATGATTCTAAAGTGCTGTCAAACCATGTTTTTATTGTGAAATAAGGCAAGATATAAAAGCAACAGCAGACAACAATTGGTGTGTGTAGCGGTCTAAGGGTTAATGTTTCTATTGACAGCCAGTGACATTACAAGAACTTACTTACAATAAAATTAACTTACAACATATTAAGAGAACTATACAGGGGTCATACCAGTTATCCGGACAATCAATTTATCGGACAAATGAAAATACCTGTTAATTAAGCGCATTCTTTTGATCCGATATTGCAACGATTACATATAAGTCACGCAGCTGCTTGCTGTTTCCATACCAGTGTGAAGAATATGTTGTCAAGGTAAAATTTTTAGTAAAATTTGCTGAAAAAGTTCCCCAACTCTGTCCACAAGTTCTTTACAACATCAAAAGTCGCGCGAGGGACACAATCTAGTGCGCCCATTACATCATTACCGAGTTGTTCTATAAATACAATAACTTCTATAAATATGGTGTTTTCCAAAAAGCGAAGGGTGACTGATTTTTCTGCGGAACTACACAATGATGTTTACACTGGTTTACAGGCGATAAACTTATGATTTCAATGTGAGAATAGAAGTTATAAGATGATCATACTTTTGTCCGGATAACTGATTGTGGATGATAATTTTGGGGCAATCTTACGACTGACTGATACGAAAGATGTCACATTTTGCTAAATAGTTTACATGCGTTCAGAGAGCAAAACCCGACAATTCTTTTGTGAAAAGTTCATGCCCGTAGCTGCTATTTTAAGAAAAATATCTTTAAAAAACTGCCATTTTTGCCCGATAATATGGATGATCCCTGTATAGTAACAACTCATTATCCTAAAGTTTAATATTATCAGCTGGTGGTTTAATTTAAAACAATTTACTTACAATAACAATTGAAGGGGTGAGGGAGTTAACCCCCTCCTTCTTGCACTGATCCCTTGCAACAATTTACAACAATTTACGTACAATATTTTAAATTCACTGAGCAAAAAATCACTATTCTAAAGTTTTCAAATATCATCCGTGGCCCCATTTTGTACTTACATATGGTGAATGTATTGGCAGCCGCTTGGGTGGCATCGACCAGCCTCAGCAGGTGCGTGACGTGGGTTAGGGAGCCATTATTGGGGGCTGGGTCCAGCCCCAGTAGGTGGCACAGCAACGGGTAAACGTCGACATTGTTAAACGACTGCACAGTCGCACCTTCCTTGAACGATGGCCCCATGGCCATGAAGAAAGGATGCATCGTTTCTATGCTGTTGTTGTAACCATGGTTTCCGGCTAGAAGGATTTGACAGGATTCAATCATGCTAAATATTTAAGTGAAACTAGAAATTGAAAGGTCATTGGAAGAAGGGGGCTAAGACAATTGTGCTTCAAGGAGCTGCTTGACAATTCAAGCCTGAAAACTATTTAACTCCAAATCTACATAAACTTAAATAATTAATGCTATCTCTAAATAATTAGAGCTAGCTTCAATTCTAAATTGATGTATATCTAGCTGTACTACGTTTGGTGCAAACTCCAATTCATTTGAAGAGCTCTCTAATTCATTTGGAGCTATCTCTAAATCAATTTAAGCTAGCTCTAAAATCCCATATAATTCATACTCTAATCATTTAGTATGGAACGCTAAATCTACATAAACTCAAATATATATTGCTAGCAACAAATATTTGGAGCAAGCAATAAATATTTGGAGAGCTCTCTAAATCATTTGGAGAGCTCTCGAAATCAATTAATGATATCTCGAAATCATTTGGAGAGCTCTCGAAATCATTTCGAGCGAGCATTATATAACATTTGATTTGGAGAGCTCTCTAAATCATTTGGAGAGCTCTCGAAATCAATTAATGATATCTCGAAATCATTTAAAGAGCTCTCGAAATCATTTGTAGCGAGCATTATATAACTTTGATTTGGAGAGCTCTCTAAATCATTTGGAGCTACCTCTAAATCATTTGGAGAGCTCTCGAAATCATTTGGAGCTCTCTCTAAATCATTTGGAGAGCTCTCGAAATCATTTAGAGCTATCTCTAAATCATTTGGAGAGCTCTCGAAATCATTTGGAGAGCTCTCGAAATCAATTAATGATATCTCGAAATCATTTAGAGAGCTCTCGAAATCATTTGTAGCGAGCATTATATAACATTTGATTTGGAGAGCTCTCTAAATCATTTGGAGAGCTGTCGAAATCAATTAATGATATCTCGAAATCATTTGGAGAGCTCTCGAAATCATTTGGAGCGAGCATTATATAACATTTGATTTTGGAGAGCTCTCTAAATCATTTGGAGAGCTCTCGAAATCAATTAATGATATCTCGAAATCATTTAAAGAGCTCTCGAAATCATTTGTAGCGAGCATTATATAACTTTGATTTGGAGAGCTCTCTAAATCATTTGGAGCTATCTCGAAATCATTTGTAGCGATCTCTAAATCATTTGGAGAGCTCTCGAAATCATTTGGAGCTATCTCTAAATCATTTGGAGAGCTCTCGAAATCATTTGGAGAGCTCTCGAAATCAATTAATGATATCTCGAAATCATTTAGAGAGCTCTCGAAATCATTTGTAGCGAGCATTATATAACTTGATTTGGAGAGCTCTCTAAATCATTTGGAGCTATCTCTAAATGATTTGGAGAGCTCTCGAAACCATTTGGAGAGCTCTCGAAATCAATTAATGATATCTCGAAATCATTTAGAGAGCTCTCGAAATCATTTGTAGCGAGCATTATATAGCTTTGATTTGGAGAGCTCTCGAAATCAAGTTATATAAGCTCGCTACAAATGATTTCGAGAGCTCTCTAAATGATTTCGAGATATCATTAATTGATTTCGAGAGCTCTCCAAATCATTTAGAGATAGCTCCAAATCATTTAGAGAGCTCTCCAAATCAAGTTATATAATGCTCGCTACAAATGATTTCGATAGCTCTCTAAATGATTTCGAGATATCATTAATTGATTTCGAGAGCTCTCCAAATGATTTCGAGAGCTCTCCAAATGATTTAGAGATAGCTCCAAATGATTTCGAGAGCTATCCAAATGATTTAGAGATAGCTCCAAATGATTTAGAGAGCTCTCCAAATCAAATGTTATATTGCTCGCTCCAAATGATTTCGAGAGCTCTCCAAATGATTTCGAGATATCATTAATTGATTTCGAGATATCATTAATTGATTTCGAGAGCTCTCCAAATATTTATTGCTAGCTCCAAATATTTGTTGCTAGCAATATATATTTGAGTTTATGTAGATTTGGCGTTCCATAATTTAGAGGTAGCTTAAAATGAATTAGACCTATCTCCAAATTATTTAGATAGCTCTTCAAATGAATTGGAGCTAGCTCCAATTGATTTACAGCGAGCTAAAATTGATTTTAAGATGGCATTACATATATGACCTCACCAAATCATTTGGAGCTAGCTCTAATTCCTTTGGTGCTAGGTCTAAATCATGTCGAGCTAGCTCCAATTCATTTGAAGAGCACTCTAATTCATTTAAATGTATTTAGAGCTAGCCTTCAAATGAATTAGAGAGCCCTCAAAATGAATGGGACCTAGCTCCAAATGACTTATCGCTAGCTGTAAATCGATTTGAGCTGGCTTCAAATTTTTTAGAGCTAGCTCCAAATCCATTGTAGAGCTTTTCAGATCAAGTTATATAAAGTTCTCTACAAATCAAGTTATATAATGCTCTCTACAAATCAAGTTATATAATGTTCTCTACAAATCAAATAATATAATGCTCTCTACAAATCAAGTTATATAATGTTCTCTACAAATCAAGGTATATAATGCTCTCTACAAATCAAGTTATATAATGTTCTCTACAAATTAAGTTATATAATGTTCTATACACATCAAGGTATATAATGCTCTCTACAATTCAAGTAACTGTTATATAATGTTCTCTACAAATCAAGTTATATAATGTTCTCTACAAATCAAGTAATATAATGCTCTCTACAAATCAAGTTATATAATGTTCTCTACAAATCAAGTTATATAATGCTGTCTACAAAATCAAGTTATATAATGTTCTCTACAAATTAAGTTATATAATGTTCTCTAGAAATCAAGTTATATAATGTTCTCTACAAATCAAGTTATACAATATTCTCTACAAATCAAGTTATATAATGTTCTCTATAAATCAAGTTATATAATGTTACTCTACAAATCAAGTTTATTATAATGCTCTCTATAAATCAAGTTATATAAAGCTACGTACATCAAGTAATATAATGCTCTCTAAACAAATCAAGTTATATAATGTTCTCTACAAATCAAGTTATATAATGATCTACAAATCAAGTTATATAATGTTCTCTACAAATCAAGTTATATAATGTTCTCTACAAATCAAGTTATATAATGTTCTTTTCTAGAAATCAATTTTATAATGTTCTCTACAAATCAAGTTATATAATGCTCTCTATAAATCAAGTTATACAATGTTCTCTACAAATCAAGTTATATAATGCTCTCTATAAATCAAGTTATATAATGTTCTCTAGAAATCAAGTTATATAATGTTCTCTACAAATCAAGTTATATAATGTTCTCTATAAATCAAGTTATATAATGTTCTCTACAAATCAAGTTATATAATGCTCTCTATAAATCAAGTTATATAATGTTCTCTACAAATCAAGTAATATAATGCTCTCTACAAATCAAGTTATATAATGTTCTCTACAAATCAAGTTATATAATGTTCTCTACAAATCAAGTTATACAATGCTCTCTAGAAATCAAGTTATATAATGTTATCTACACATCAAGTTATATAATGCTTTCTACAAATCAAGTTATATAATGTTCTCTACAAATCAAGGTATATAATGCTCTCTACAAATCAAGTTATATAATGTTCTCTACAAATCAAGTTATATAATGTTCTCTACAAATCAAGTTCTATAAGTTATATAATGGTCTCTACAAATCAAGGTATCTAATGTTTTTCTACAAATCAAGATATATTAATGTTCTCCCACAAATCAAGGTATATAATGCTCTCCTACAAATCAAGTTATATAATGTTCTCTACAAATCAAGTTATATAATGTTCTATCAAGTCATATAATGCTCTCTAATAAATCAGGTATATAAGCTCTCTACAAATCAATATATAATGTTACTCCACATCAAGGTATATAATGTTCTCTACAAATCAAGTCACTCTACAAATCAAGTTATATAATGTTCTCTATCAAGTTATATGCTGTCTACAAATCAAGGTATATAATGCTCTCTACAAATCAAGTTATATAATGTTCTCTACAAATCAAGTTATATAATGTTCTCTACAAATCAAGTTATATAATGTTCTCTACAAATCAAGTTATATAATGTTCTCTACAAATCAGTTATTTAATGTTCTCATAAACAAATCAAGTTATATTATGTTTTCTCTACAAATCAGTTAATATAATGTTCTCTAAGAAATCAAGTATAATAAAGTTCCTCTACAAATCAAGTTATATAAATTGCTCTTAAAATCAAGTTATACAATCTTCTACAAATCAAGTTATTAAAGTCTCTATAATCCATTGTTCTCACCAAAATCAGTAATAAAATTTCTCCTCCCACAAATCAAGTTATATAATGTTCTTAAATCAAGTATATAAAAGCTCTACAAATCAATTATAAATGCTTCCTATAAATCAAGTTATTAATTAATTGCTCCAACAAAGCAATAATAATAATGCTCTCTACAAAATCAAGGTTATATAATCTCCTACCAAATCAAGTTATATAATGTTTCTCTACAAATCAAGTTCATACAATGCTCTCCAGAATCAATTATATAAGTTATCACACATCAAGTTTATAATAATGCTTTCTACAAATCAAGTTATATAATGTTCTCTACAAATCAAGGTAATATTAATGTTCCTCTTTGCTAATCAACTAAATCAATTTATATAATGTTCTACACAAAAATCAAGTTGATATAAATTGTTCTCCAACAAATCAAGTTCTATAAGTTATATAAAGGTCTACAAATCAAGGTATCCTAAGTCTAACAAAATCAAATATAAAATGTTCTCCTCCAAATCCAAGTTATATAATGCTCCACAAATCAAGTTATATTTCTCCTAAACCAAATCAAGTTATATAATGTTCTCTAGAAATCAAGTCATATAATGCTTCTCCTATAAATCAAGGTTATATAATCTCCTACAAATCAAGTTATTAATAATGTTATCTCCACATCAGGTATATAATGTTCTCTAAACAAATCAAGTTTTATATAATCTCTCTACAAATCAAGTTTATATAATTGTTCTCTAATCAAGTTTTATAAATCTGTCTAACCAAATCAAAGGTATATAATGCTCCTAACAAATCAAGTTATATAATTGCGTCTACAAATCAAGTAAATATAATGGCAATCTCCTACAAATCAAGTTATATAATCTCTACAAACAAGTTATATACGGTTCTCCTACAAATCAAGTTTATATAAAATTTTTCGTACAAATCAAGTATTTATGCTCTCTACACATCAAGTTTAAATATAATGTTTCACAAATCAAGTCATTATAATGCCTCTCTATAAATCAATTAATAAAGTTATCTAATCGCTACTAAACAAATCAAGTTTATATAATGCTCTCTACAAATCAAGTTATAAATGTTTCTCAACAAATCAAGTTATAATAATGTTCTCTACACACAAGTTAATATAATGTTCTTACAAATCAAGTCATATAATGCTCCCTATAAATTCAAGTTATATAATTATATAATGCGCTCAAACAAATCAAGTTATATAATGTTTCTCTTCACATCAAGTTATAAATGGTTCTCTACACATCAAGTTATAAATGTTCTCTAAACAAAATCAAGTTATATGTTTCTCTAACACATCAAGTTATATAAGGTTTCCTACAAATCAAGTCATATAATGTCTCTATAAATCAAAGTTATAAATAAAGTTTATATAAGCTCTCTTAACAAATCAAGTTATATAATGCTTCTCTACAAATCAAAGTTATATAATGTTCTCCTACAAATCAAGTTATATAATGCTGTCTACTAAATCAAAGTTATATAATGGCTCCTAACAAAATCAAGTTATATAACGTTCTCTACAAATCAAGTTAAATATAATGTTTTCTCTGGCACCAACAATGTATAAATAACGCTCTAGAAATCAAGTTATATAATGGTTTCTCTACAAATCAATTAAAGTTACTGTTCTCTAGAAATCAAAGTTATATAAGTTCTCTAACAAATAAGTTATATAATGTTCTCTAGAAATCAGTTAATATAAATGTTCTCTACAAATCAAGTTTATAAACTCTCTAAATAAATCAAGTTATTACAATGTTCTCAACAAATCAAGTTAATAATGCTCTCTATAAATCAAGTTATATAATTGTTCTCTAAAACAAAGTATATAAATGTTTCTCTACAAATCAAGTATATGTTCTCTATAAATCAAGTTATATAATGTTCTATACAAAATCAAGTTATATAATGCTCTCTATAAATCAAGTTAAAATAATGTTCTCTACAAATCAAGTAATATAAAGCTCTCTACAAATCAAGTTATATAATGTTTCTCTACAAAATCAAGTTATATAATTGTTCCTCTACAAATCAAGTTATACAATGCTGTCTAGAAATCAATTTATATAATGTTATCTACATATCAAGTTATATAAAGCTTTCTACAAATCAAGTTATATAATGTTCTCTACAAATCAGGTATATAAACTCTCTACAAAATCAAGTTATATAAAAAAATGGGTTCTCTACAAATCAAGTTATATAATGTTCTCTACAAATCAAAGTTCTATAAGTTATATAATGGTCTCTACAAATCAAGGTATCTAATGTTTTCTACAAATCAAGATATATAATGTTCTCCACAAATCAAGTTATATAATGCTCTCTACAAATCAGTTATATAAATGTTTCTCTCACAAAATCAAGTTATATAATGTTTTCTCTAGAAATCAAGTCATATAATGCTCTCTATAAAACAAGTATATAATGCTCTCTACAAATCAAGTTTATATAATGTTACTCCCACATCAAGTATATAATGTTCTCTACAAATCAAGTTATATAATTGTTCTCTACAAAATCAAGTTATATAATGCTGTCTACAAATCAAGGTATATAATCTCTCTTCAAACTCAATTATATAATGCTGTCTACAAATCAAAGGTATAAATAAAGCTCTCTACAAACAAGTTATATAATGTTCTCTACAAATCAAGTTAATATACGGTTCTCTACAAATCAAGTTATATAATGTTCTCTACAAATCAAGTTATATAATTGCTCTCTACCACATCAAGTATATAATGTTCTCTACAAATCAAGTCATATAATGCTCTCTACAAATCAAGTTATATAATGTTCTCTACAAAATCAAGTATATAATGCTCTCCTACACATCAAGTTATATAATGTTTTCTCTACACATCCAAGTTTATATAAATGTCTCTACAAATCAAGTCATATAAGCTCTCTAATAAATCAAGTTATATAAGTTATATAATGCGCTCCTACAAATCAAGTTATATAATGCACCCCCCCCTCTACAAAACAAGTTATATAATGTTCTCTACAAATCAAGTTATATAAGCTGTCTACAAATTCAAGTTATATAATGCTGTCTACAAATCAAGTTATATACTGTTCTCTTTCTCTACAAATCAAGTTATATAATGTTCTCTGCACATCAAATGTATATAACGTCCTCTAGAAATCAAGTATATAATGGTATCTACAAATCAATTATATAATGTTCTCTAGAAATCAAGTTTATAAAATGTTCTCTACAAATCAAGTTATAAAATGCTCTCTATAAATCAATTATACAATGCTATCTAGAAATCAAGTTATATAATGTTTAATTCTACAAATCAAGTTTATAAAATGGTCTCTAGAAAATCAAGTTATATAATGCCTCTACAAATCAAGTTTATATAATGTTATGTACAAATCAAGTTATAAAATGCTCTCTAAAAGCAGTTGTATAATGCTCTACAAAATCAAGTTATATAAATTTGATGTACAAATCAAGTTATATAAATGTTCTCTACAATCAAGGTATATAATTTGTTTCTACAAATCAAGTTATATAATGTTCCTACAAATCAAGTTATATAATGCTCTCTATAAATCAAGTTATATAATGTTCTCTACAAATCAAGTAATATAATGCTCTCTACAAATCAAGTTATATAATGTTCTCTACAAATCAAGTTATATAATGTTCTCTACAAATCAAGTTATACAATGCTGTCTAGAAATCAAGTTATATAATGTTATCTACATATCAAGTTATATAATGCTTTCTACAAATCAAGTTATATAATGTTCTCTACAAATCAAGGTATATAATGCTCTCTACAAATCAAGTTATATAATGTTCTCTACAAATCAAGTTATATAATGTTCTCTACAAATCAAGTTCTATAAGTTATATAATGGTCTCTACAAATCAAGGTATCTAATGTTTTCTACAAATCAAGATATATAATGTTCTCCACAAATCAAGTTATATAATGCTCTCTACAAATCAAGTTATATAATGTTCTCTACAAATCAAGTTATATAATGTTCTCTAGAAATCAAGTCATATAATGCTCTCTATAAATCAAGGTATATAATGCTCTCTACAAATCAAGTTATATAATGTTATCTCCACATCAAGGTATATAATGTTCTCTACAAATCAAGTTATATAATGTTCTCTACAAATCAAGTTATATAATGCTGTCTACAAATCAAGGTATATAATGCTCTCTACAAATCAAGTTATATAATGCTGTCTACAAATCAAGGTGTATAATGCTCTCTACAAATCAAGTTATATAATGTTCTCTACAAATCAAGTTATATACGGTTCTCTACAAATCAAGTTATATAATGTTCTCTACAAATCAAGTTATATAATGCTCTCTACACATCAAGTTATATAATGTTCTCTACAAATCAAGTCATATAATGCTCTCTACAAATCAAGTTATATAATGTTCTCTACAAATCAAGTTATATAATGCTCTCTACACATCAAGTTATATAATGTTCTCTACACATCAAGTTATATAATGTTCTCTACAAATCAAGTCATATAATGCTCTCTATAAATCAAGTTATATAAGTTATATAATGCGCTCTACAAATCAAGTTATATAATGCTCTCTACAAATCAAGTTATATAATGTTCTCTACAAATCAAGTTATATAATGCTGTCTACAAATCAAGTTATATAATGCTGTCTACAAATCAAGTTATATACTGTTCTCTACAAATCAAGTTATATAATGTTCTCTGCACATCAATGTATATAACGTCTCTAGAAATCAAGTTATATAATGTTATCTACAAATCAAGTTATATAATGTTCTCTAGAAATCAAGTTATATAATGTTCTCTACAAATCAAGTTATATAATGCTCTCTATAAATCAAGTTATACAATGCTATCTAGAAATCAAGTTATATAATGTTATCTACAAATCAAGTTATAAAATGGTCTCTAGAAATCAAGTTATATAATGCTCTCTACAAATCAAGTTATATAATGTTATGTACAAATCAAGTTATAAAATGCTCTCTAGAAATCAAGTTGTATAATGCTCTCTACAAATCAAGTTATATAATGTTATGTACAAATCAAGTTATATAATGTTCTCTACAAATCAAGGTATATAATGTTGTCTACAAATCAAGTTATATAATGTTCTCTACAAATCAAGTTATATAATGCTCTCTACAAATCAAGTTATATAATGCTCTCTACAGATCAAGTTATATAATGTTCTCTACAAAGCAAGTTATATAATGCTCTCTACAAATCAAGTTATATAATGTTCTCAACAAATCAAATTATATAATGTTCGTTCTCTACAAATCAAGTTATATAATGTTCTCTACAAATCAGGTTATATAATGCTCTCTACAAATCAAGTTATATAATGTTCTCTACAAATCAAATTATATAATGTTCTCTACAAAGCAAGTTATATAATGCTCTCTACAAATCAAGTTATATAATGTTCTCATCAAATCCAAACCAATATATAATGTTCGTTCTCACAAAATCAAGGTTATATAATGTTCTCTAACACAATCAGGTATATAAGGCTCTCTACAATCAAGTTATATAATGCTACTCTATACAAAATCAAGTTTATATAATTGGTTCTCTACAAATCAAGTTATATAATGTTCTCTACACATCAAGGTATATAATGCTCTCTACAAATCAAGTTATATAATGTTCTCTCTACAAATCAAGTTATATAATGCTCTCTCTACAAATCAAGTTATATAATGCTCTCTCTACAAACCAAGTTATATAATGCTCTCTCTACAAACCAGGTTATATAATGCTATCTCTACAAACCAAGTTATATAATGCTCTCTCTACAAACCAAGTAATAGAATGCTCTCTCTACTTAAACAAACCAAGTTATATAATTTCTCTCTCTACAACCAAGTTATAATGATCTCTCTACAAACCAAGTTATATAATGCTCTCTCTACAAACCAAGTTATGTAATGCTCTCTCTACAAACCAAGTTATATTATATAAGGCTCTCTCTACAAATCAAGTTATATAATGTTCTCAACAAATGTATTATAGCTAGCTTTAAATCAATTAGAGCTAGCTCTAAATATTTAAAGCTAGCTCTAATTATTTGAGTTTATGTAACAGTATAGAAATATGCAAATGGACAAATTATTTAAAATAAACAATTAGCACATTGTATTTCAATCCACGGTTGGAACAGAATAACAAGAGACGAGGCAAAGCCACGAACGCCATGTTTTATTTAAGGCATAGACAATTGGATAACAAATAATTGGCTATTAATGTTATTATGACCACGATTGAAAGTGACAACTGTCAGTGGCCTAAGATGTCAAAAGAAGCCAGTGTATGAGAAAACCTACGTGCAGTTACAGGCTGACATACATGAATTAGTACAAGATATGAGTGAACATCTGTGCTGTCTGATGAGGTTTGTCCACGATTAAGCGGAAAAACTAGGCACTGGTCAAAGAAAGGTCACATGATGGATACCGGTATGTGGTGGGCACCCGTTGGTTATGAAGCTAAGTCAATTACGTGGAAAAAAATAGGTCAAGGTCAAAAAAGGTCCTATGTTGGATAGTAGTATGTGGCTGGCACCCGTTTGTTATGAAGTTGTGCAAGTCTGGCGGTTCCAGGTGGTACAGTAACAGAGAAATAGACCTAAACAGGAAAACTTAACATTGAAAATGGCCAAGTCGATTAAGCGAAAAAAATAGGTCAAGGTCAAAATATGTTGCATGTTGGATAGCGGTATCTGGTGGGCACCCATTGCTTATGAAGTTGTGCAAGTACGGTGGTTCTAGGTGGTATAGTAAGCGAGAAACAGATTTAAGCGTGAAAACCTAACATTGAAAATGGCTAAGTTGATTACGCTGAAATAATAGGTCAATGTCACATGTTGGATAGCGGTATGTGGTGGGCACCCGTTGGTTATGAAGTTGTGCAAGTATGGTGGTACAGTAACAGAGAAATGGACCTAAATACGAAAACATAACATTGAAAATGGCTGCTAAGTCGATTACGCGAAAAGAAAATAGGTCAAGGTCAAAGCAAGGTCACATGTTGGTTAGTGGTATGTGATGGGCACCTGTTGGTTATGAAGTTGTGCAAGTAGGGTGGTTCTAGGTGGTACAGTAACAGAGAAATGGACAAAACCGCTCGGCTTTGGCCAATCCAATAGCCGGGATTGTTCCTAAAAAAAACAGGCTAAAATTTGAAAATATGTTTTATTGCACCTTTTGAAAGTAAAAGTTCAATCTCTGTTGAATGTTACTAGAATCCATTCTAAAAGTGCGCAGTCGCAACACGCACACCGGTGTGACGTTATGTCGTACAACAAGACACGATGACGTCAGGCAGTGTCTGAGGCATGGCGTGGCTATGTCGTTTCCACAGATACCGTAATGTGAGTTACATGTCACACGTCAAATATCTCATAAATCCCCCATGTTTTCTATGCTACTGTATGCTTTATATATGTATCGTAATATGTTTATGGTACCAGTATTGTATTCATTTTGTTTCCTAACTGATAAAAGTCCCATGAATCGCCAAACTATTCCATAAGATGATGTCTATGAATTACAATGGAAGGGGCCAGGAGAAGAAGGGATCCAAGTACAGCTTAGCCCCCATTTCCCACTGACCCCTTCAATGGTATGGAATGTCAAATGTACATAAACTCAAATAATTATTGCTAGCTTTAAAATATTTGAGCTAGCATTAAATATTTAGAGCTAGCATTAATTATTTGAGTTTATGTAGATTTGGCGTTCCTGGAACGACAAATCTACATACACTCAAATAATTATTGCTAGCTCTAAATAATTAGCATTAAATATTTAATGAGTGGCATGGAATGAAAATATGGATGATGATAAGGAAGTATATGAAGTTTGAGGTCAATCCGAATTACCGTTACAGAAATAATGGGTACCAAAAAACTTTAACGTGGACGGACGGAGGGATGAACGGACGGACGGACGGACGGAATGACGAAAACTATATACTCCTGGACATACTTTGTATGCCGGGGGTATAAATATAAATGATATCATAGTCGGGGAACAGCTGCTGTGCTATTGTATTACTACAGCGATTGATTCTTCATGTTATCAAATACGTGTACATTGCTCGAAGAATAAACAGCAGGACAATCATGTCGCTACGAAAATATATTAATACAGTAAAACAATTCTAAACCAGACAACTCAATTTCAATTTTTATAACTTTCAAGTCAGTGATAATGCCTGCTCTTGATCAGAAAGCTCACCAAAATGTTTTACTTATACACCATAACTACACTGGAACCTCTCTAAATCAGCCACCCTGGGGATCTCCCAGGGTGGCTGGTTTGGAGAGGTTCCACTGTATTGACCCTTTTCATGCTGAGGATACGCCGTTATATTTGCGGAAAATCCTAAATGTTTTCCTTCTATGAAGCATATGTCGCGACCACCATTTGAACCGTCTCATCGAGACGGTTCAAATGAGCGGTCACAACATATACTTTCATTGAGAAATAACAAAAGTAAAAATAAAATGTTTAATAAATTCCATACGCGTAAAGGTGTATTCCGAATGTAATGGGTTAATATAGTGAAACTTCTCCGTACAACAACACCCTCTCTGTAACAGCCAATATTTGTTTCCATTATGGACAATGTCCTCTATATTTAACCTCCTACAACAGTGACCTCCCTACAACAGTCACCTCCCTCCAACAGCCAGTCTTGTGTATTCCCATTGGTGGCTGTTGTAGAGGTTGCACTGTAATAAGACTTGGCAGTTTTTTGACGTTCATAAATACTATCTATAGCATTACCGATATTGGTCGTATTAATCTCCGTTGAGATCCAGTAGTGTTCGGCTGGCTCAGCCAGGATCGGTTGTATTCGATCGTTGTGCTTGAAGTGATAATCATCCGGTATGTCCTTCTTCCGATAGACGTGCAAATTGGGAATGTTCGATAAGTTCTTCATAATCTCTTTTTCTAACTCTGTGAAAAAGAAGCAATATCACAAATACTGGTTAGTTACATAAAGAATACCATGCTAGTCTATTCACATTTATCAGGCAAAGGCTAGAAAATGCGTAGGAATTCCGAGGCTTGCAGAGGATTTCCTACCCTTTCTGAGCCACAGGTGGAAGACTCGGACCTGTGACACAAAAAAATGCCCATTACAAAAAATAAATTACCCCAGCCACTTGCTCTCATACAGTACTATCTTCTTTATAAAAACTTCCCATTACAAAATGTAATGGGCATTTTTTGTGTCACAGGTCCGAGTCTTCCACCTGTGTTCTGAGCAAGTCCGTCAAACACTAGCATGTTATTATATTTATCAAGTAACATTTTATACTAGACGAAGGGCAAACAGAACATAATGACAGTATCTGTAACACAGATTTGTGCATCCAGTCAATGCAGTGTACGACAATTTGATATCAGTTAGTGTGTATTAGGTCAATGCAGCGTACGACAATTTGATATCAGTCAGTGTGTATTAGGTCAATGCAGTGTACGACAATTTGATATCAGTCAGCGTGTATTAGGTCAATGCAGCGTACGACAATTTGATATCAGTCAGCGTGTATTAGGGCAATGCAGCGTACGACAATTTGATATCAGTCAGCGTGTATTAGATCAATACAGCGTACCACAATTTGATATCAATCAGTGTGTATTAGGTCAATGCAGTGTACGACAATTTGATATCAGTCAGCGTGTATTAGGTCAATGCAGCGTACGACAATTTGCGTATGACAATTTGATATCAGTCAGCGTGTATTAGGTCAATGCAGCGTACGACAATTTGCGTATGACAATTTGATATCAGTCAGCGTGTATTATGTCAATGCAGTGTACGACAATTTGATATCAGTGAGCGTGTATTAGGTCAATGCAGCGTACGAAAATTTGATATCAGTCAGTGTGTATTAGGTCAATCCAGCGTACGACAATTTGCGTATGACAATTTTAAATCAGTCAGCATGTATTAGGTCAATGCAGCGTACGACAATTTGATATAAGTCAGCGTGTATTAGGTCAATGAGCGTACACAATTTTGATCAGTCAGTGTATAGGTCAATGCAGCGTACGACAATTTGATATCAGTCAGCACGTATTAGGTCAATGCAGCGTACGACAATTTGATATCAGTCAGCACGTATTAGGTCAATGCAGCGTACGACAATTTGATATCAGTCAGCAGTGTATTAGGTCAATGCAGCGTACGACAATTTGATATCAGTCAGCACGTATTAGGTCAATGCAGCGTACGACAATTTGATATCACTCGACGGGTATTAGGTCAATGCAGTGTACGACAATTTGATATCAGTCAGTATGTATTAGGTCAATGCAGCGTACGACAATTTGATATCAGTCAGTGTGTATTAGGTCAATGCAGTACGACAATGATTAGGTCAAGCTGTATTAGATCAATGCAGCGTACGACAATTTGATATCAGTCAGCGTGTATTAGGTCAATGCAGCGTACGACAATTTGATATCAGTCAGCGTGTATTAGGTCAATGCAGTGTACGACAATTTGATATCAGTCAGTGTGTATTAGGTCAATACAGCGTACAACAATTTGATATCAGTCAGCGTGTATTAGGTCAATGCAGTGTACGACAATTTGATATCAGTCAGCACGTATTAGGTCAATGCAGCTTACGACAATTTGATATCAGTCGTGTGTATAAGTCATTTTTTGCATGTAGACAATGATAGTCAGAGTGTCGATGCATGTACGACATGACGACAATAGATATCAGTCAATGTTATTAGGTCAATGATGCGTACGACAATTTGATATCCGTCAGCGTGTATTATGTCAACACAGAGTACGACAATTTGATATCAGTCAGCGTGTATTAGGTCAATGCAGGGTACGATAATTTGATATCAGTCAGCGTGTATTAGGTCAATGCAGTGTACGACAATTTGATATCAGTCAGTTGTGTATTATGTCAATACAGAGTACGACAATTTGATATCAGTCAGCGTGTATTATGTCAATACAGAGTACGACAATTTTATATCAGTCAGCGTGTATTAGGTCAATGCAGAGTACGACAATTTGATATCAGTCAGCGTGTATTAGGTCAATGCAGTGTACGACAATTTGATATCAGTCAGTGTGTATTAGGTCAATGCAGTGTACGACAATTTGATATCAGTCAGTATGTATTAGGTCAATGATGCGTACGACAATTTGATATCAGTCAGCGTGTATTATGTCAATACAGAGTACGACAATTTGATATCAGTCAGCGTGTATTAGGTCAATACAGAGTACGACAATTTGATATCAGTCAGCGTGTATTATGTCAATACAGAGCACGACACTTTGATATCAGTCAGTGTGTATTATGTCAATACAGAGTACGACAATTTGATATCAGTCAGCGTGTATTATGTCAATACAGAGTACGACAATTTTATATCAGTCAGCGTGTATTAGGTCAATGCAGAGTACGACAATTTGATATCAGTCAGCGTGTATTAGGTCAATGCAGTGTATGACAATTTGATGTCAGTCAGTGTGTATTAGGTCAATGCAGTGTACGACAATTTAATATCAGTCAGTATGTATTAGGTCAATGATGCGTACGACAATTTGATATCAGTCAGCGTGTATTATGTCAATACAGAGTACGACAATTTGATATCAGTCAGCGTGTATTAGGTCAATACAGAGTACGACAATTTGATATCAGTCAGCGTGTATTATGTCAATACAGAGTACGACAATTTGATATCAGTCAGCGTGTATTAGGTCAATGCAGTGTACGACAATTTGATATCAGTCAGTGTGTATTGGGTCAATACAGAGTACGACAATTTGATATCAGTCAGCGTGTATTAGGTCAATTCTGTGTACGAAAATTTGATATCAGTCAGTGTGTATTTGGTAAATACAGCGTACGACAATTTGATATCAGTCAGCGTGTATTGGGTCAATACAGAGTACGACAATTTGATATCAGTCAACGTGTATTAGGTCAATTCTGTGTACGATGTTCCCTGTAAAGAAACAGAAGTTATAAAAATACATTTACTCCAACGTTAAGTTTATGATGTTGATCTTGGGGAAAGGGGTGGGGTTGGGTGGGGGTAGGGGCCATGGATTTGCTGTAGCACAATAGAGTAACATCTGATGAATGCATGTATGAAATATCAAGGCGTTCCGTGAAAGGAAACAGATGTTATTAGACATTTACCCCAACGTTAAGTTTATGAATGTGCTATGTTTATGACCTTGACCTTGGGGAAAGAGGTGGGGTGGGGGGGGGGTGGGTCATGGATTTGCTATAGCACGATAGAGTATCATCAGATGAATGCACGTATGAAATATCAAGATGTTCCCTGTAAAGAAACAGAAGTTATAAAAATACATTTACTCCAACGTTAAGTTTATGATGTTGATCTTGGGGAAAGGGGTGGGGGTGGGGGGGGTGTCATTGATTTGCTGTAGCACAATAGATGATCATCAGATGAATGCATGTATTAAATATCAAAGCGTTCCCTGTAAAGAAACAGACGCTACACAACATTTACCCCAACGTTAAGTTTATGAACATGCTAAATGTGTGACCTTGACCTTGGAGCAAGGGTTGGGTGGTGGGTTGTGGATTTGTTACATCATGATAGAGGGTCATCTGAGGAATGCATGTATGAAATATCAAGGCGTTCCATGAAAGGAAACAGATGATATAAGATATTTACCCCAACGTTATGTTTAAGTTTATGAATGTGCTAAGTTTGTGACATTGACCTTGGGGAAAGGGGTGGGAGGTGGGTCATGGATTTGCTATAGTACGCTAGAGTTTCATCAGATGAATGCATGTATGAAATATGAAGGTATTCCCTGTAAATAAACAGAAGTTACACAACATTTACCCCCAACGTTAAGTGTATGAATGCACTTGATACATGTAAGCATTTGAAACACACTCATGCACCCATATGCATGACCTTGCCCATTTGACATTCACACTGTTGTGGAAACACGTAGGCATTTATTTAAGTCAAAACGTGTACAAGTTTCTTCATCAACATATAACTTTTATCTTACTTGGTGGATTGCTTCAAAGAAACTTGGACACCTGATACATGTACGCATTTGGAACACACTCATGCCGCCATTAAGATGACCTTCATCGTTTGGCCTTCATGTATTTGTGGAAACACTTTACGTCAAAAGTGGGTCGCAGGTGAGAATATGCGATGAAATAATTTAACGATCGGGTTTCATCCTTACGGGAATCCCGACCGGATACCTGGTTTGGCCCTCACGTACGTCGTTGGCATTCTTGCATGTGACAGTTTCAGCGGGTTATACCCCTTCTGTGAGTATTATGATTATTCGTGGACATTAGTATTTATGATTATGTGTGGAAATTATTATTTATGATTAGTTGTGGAAATTATTATTTATGGACCTGGCACCAGGTCAGGTTGTACTAAGTTTAGGGCTCAATATATTATATTTTTTCGATGTAAATATTCCGTCCTGAAGTTTCTTTATCATGCTATAACTTTAAAATTACTGATTACGGAGTGCTTCAATATTTGAAACTCGATATATGTGAGCATTTGGAACACACTCACTAGTACTGTTGACCTATTTCGTGTTTAAAGCCTGTAATGAATTTCTCTGATGGTTTTGTGATGCTTACTTTAGCACATGCTTATGCTCATATTATGTACAGTCAAATGCCTCGGCAGGCACGACATACCTTTCATTGCGTAATTCTTGTTTTATCAACTTATCAAGTTGTATAGTTATTCCGTATTAGACTGGTTCAAAGGTACATGCCCACTCAGTAGGCACAAAATGGTCTTTCCGGGAATAAATAAGTGTATAATTGTATCACTATTCCACCAGTTCTAAAACTTACACCAGTGCCTCATTTACAGTGCCTCATAACATTTTCGACAGATTATAAAGTATTATCAATGCACATAAAAAAATAAATACACATAAATACAAATTATGTTTTATTAAGTTTATTAACTGTTTAGTGTGTGTTTCCTTTGGTATTGTCCATTTTAAATAGAAACTAAACATGATAGGTGCTTTCAAGAATAAGTACACAAATTCCTCAGTAATAACATATCGTTTTGCTGCATATGCAAATTGTTACAGAATATTTAGTTAATGCAGAACGACAAACGGCGGCCATCTTGGATTTAACAATCTGGTTTCACTGTATCGTAAATTTATTACACATCACACGATATCCATTGCATGTTAGTGGAGACAAATTTCATGGCGTTAGCATATTTCAGTCAATATTTACGTTCAATTTAGACGTATTTTATCGAAAAATGGCGGCCATTTTGAATTTCGGTCATGTTTTCATGAACGGATATTGTTGAAAATTATTTTATTGATTTCTGTGCATGCCAGTACATGGGAATATACACCAAAATCATGTTTCTAGCATGAGCAGGTACCAAGTTATGCCAATTTTAAGATTTGACCTATATTCATGGCAGCCATCTTGGATTTCCATGGATACCGGGAGTTGAAAATGAGATAGAGCGTGTGTCTTTGGATGAAATGTTTTCTATTGTCTTAGGGAAGTTCCATACCGAAGGGGACCTTTGCATCAGAAAGTGAAGTCAACACACTATTTTGTGCAGTTAACACACCTACTACACTATAAATACTCTAAATTGGCAAACATCCAAGATGGCCACCAGATTTCAGGCTTTTTTTACGTAAAATGCGATACTTCTGAACCAATGGACATAGTACTATGTGTTGGTGCCTAACCATATGATTTGGCATATGCTGATTCCAATAATAACTAGATTGGTAAGTAAGCGAGGCTTACGGAATACCCCCCGCTTGGGCCCAGGTACCCCTAAAATATGTAAAGATTTCCAAGTGTGTGGGCTTGTGACCTTGACTCTGGGATTAGCGGGAGCGGCATGAACGTGAATTTGTCACAGGGTGGTAGAGGTCCATTGGAGCAATGCGTGTGTGAAATGTGAAGCAGATCCGAGCAAGGAAATAGAAGTTATAACCGATTTCTCTGATGTTAAGTTTTGTAAAGAGACTAAGTATGTGACCTTGACCTCGAGATCAGAGGGGATTTGTCACAGCATATGAAATATTAAGAATTTTCAATGAAAGAAATAGAACTTATAACCGATTTCTCTGATGTTAAGTTTTGTAAACAGACTAAGTATGTGACCTTGACCTTGGGATCATCGGGGGTTGGACAGTCGTAGATTTGTCACAGCATGATAGTACAACCTTAGAGGAATGCACAAGTGAAATAATAAGAATTTTCAATGAAGGAAATAGAAGTTATAACTTATTTCTCTGATGTTAAGTTTTGTGAAGAAACTAAGTATTTGACCTTGACATTGGGATCAGCGGGGGTTGGACGGTCGTGGATTTGGCACAGCATGGTAGTTTGTTTGTTTGTTTATTAGTGTTTAACGGCCTATCAACAGCTAAGGTCATGTAATGCCGGGCAAACGGGTTCGATCCCGTTTTAACCTGCTGCATTGGGGGGGGGGGGGGGGGGGGGGGGGGGGGGGGTGGGGAAAGGAAATCCCAAAATCAGAACGGAATATTTACATCGAGAATATATTCAGCCCTGAAATTAGAATAACCTGACCTGGTGCCAGGTCCATACCATACCAAAGTCACTTGGCCCCTTCCCCTAAAATAGGATTACGAATATCGTAATACTCACATAAGGGGTATAACCAGATTCAACTGTCACATATAAAATGCTAAAGACGTATGTGAGTGCCAAACCAGGTCTCCAGTCGCGATTCTGGTAAGGATGAACCCCGATCGTTAAATTACCCATCGCGTGCAAAATCAGAACGGAATATTTACATCGAGAATATATTCAGCCCTGAAATTAGAATAACCTGACCTGGTGCCAGGTCCATACCACACCAAAGTCACTTGGCCCCTTCCCCTAAAATAGGATTACGAATATCGTAATACTCACATAAGGGGTATAACCAGATTCAACTGTCACATATAAAATGCTAAAGACGTATGTGAGGGCCAAACCAGGTCTCCAGTCGCGATTCTGGTAAGGATGAACCCCGATCGTTAAATTACCCATCGCGTGCTCCCAACTTCCACCCACACAGCATGGTAGTAGCGGTGCTGTGGCGGTACAGTTGAGCTAGTAGTAGCTACAAGTTGTTCTGACTCATCAGCAGGTCGGCCAGCTCCGGAGCAGAGAGACAACACCTCAAGAGCGTTGCTGGATATGATGCTATTCCAGAGATCCTTCCTTGGCCTTGGCCTTTCGTTGATTTGTTCAGGTGTTTCATCGCCTGATCAACACTAATTTGTGTGAATGGAATATGGTTGCTGGTATTCACTGCAAACTCACCATTGGTGAAGCTCTGCCATAGTTCTGGATCAGAAGTGCTTATGGTATCCATGCGTGCTTTGAACTGGAATGATTTGAGCGAAATACTTCCAAAGATGCCAAGTAGAGGTGCCAGTTACCTTCCCTTATAGCCCTCTGGAACTGCAACAATGTCATCACCTGTCACATGCACATCGGTCTTACGACTAACGTACGTCAAACTCTCGTAGCTGTGTTTCTCAAAATTCATGCATCATATATCAATTAAAAACGCCTGGTGTGCTTCTGCAACGCCTGTCTTATACATGTATGCTTCAGTCCGCTGCTTTACGCTATCCGTAAGGCGTCACATACAACGGGTGATCCTCAAGGAATTTCTTAAACCAGAGTTCGAAGAGTGCCTGAAGAGTTGTCTAGTGCGCTTCCATCGCACTACTATAATGATTGCCATTTAAAATGTGTGATACAGTCATGCTACTGTACAGATCTGCTTCTTGCCATGCATCGTCAAGACCACTGCCTTCAATTGTCCGTACCAAACGCCTAGTGCACATATCACTGTGTGCAATTCTCCTGGACCGAACACCCACTTGGTCTTGAACTCTGGAAGTAGATACTCGAGTTTCACAAATCTCTTGTACAAGTCCATATCTAAAGTCACAACGAGAGTACTGTTGCAGCCACAGCTGCGTTCAATCTAGTTAGCTGATCCAAAGCAGTAACTAATGTGGGCCAGTAGCAGCAGCATTGGTGATAGGCAGACTGAACGGCTTGTCGATTACTGGAAGGCATCCTGATCATCTGGGGTATGTAAGAGCGAGTTATAAGCCGACAAGAAATGCACTTGTTGCTTTACAATGCTCTGCTTGTCTACCAATTCCTCGGTTTCTTCAGTGATGTCTGCTGATTCACCAGGCTGTGATGTACTTGCATCGGAAAAATCTGGAGCTTCAGAGTCAACGCCAGACATGTTGATGTTTGTTGACGAGTTTCCTCTGTTAACAACGTTGAGCTTTCATCTGGTCATTACATGTGTCTTAATTGTTCTAACCAACTGTATTAAAATATAAATTATTGCTCTCTATATTTAATAAATAAATACCTCCTTATCTGTTCCAGATAATTACCTGGAGGGCGGAGCTTGAAAGAAAGTGAAAGTGAGGCGCTTACACCAAAGTTTTAATTTAAGTTCAAGCTCCATCTATCAGGTATTTATCTGGGACAATATATACCTGCATTGAGGTATTCTTTTCTTACCTAATATGGTGATCAGAAAATAAGTGACAATCATGAAACCAATTCAAATTCTCCTGCTGACCTCGTGAATAGTCAGGTGGTCCAATTAAATGGATAGCACCGAAACTTTTATACGGATGTACATGTATAATGTAGTGCTCAGTGCTTTCCCGTAAATAGCGCAGGCTGATCTGGGTCTACATTGGTCGCAAAAGACATAGACGCCCTGTGTCTAGACTTAGTATATAGTCCATGTCATATAAGTATGAATGGGATATGCCAATGGTTATCTAATAAACTAAACTCGGAACGATGTGGCCGGCGAACAAATTCGCTCAGTACGAAATGTGTTTTCTCCCGCTTATTTACACAGTACATGTAATTAAATAGCGCGACTGTCAATAAACATCAGCCCCCTCGTAACACGTGTATTTCTAGTATGGCAGCATTTGGGGTATGGTACGTGAATATTTGTGATTTCTCATTTAGGGTAAGGCAGCCGGAAGGGTCTGGACACGCCCAATCTCCGTCCCCCTCCCCGTCTGGATCCGCACCTTTTGTGGTGATTTCATCTCACAATTATGAAACTATTGAGTACGCGTCCAATGTAGTATATTGCAATACGAACGACATGTAGATATACAAATATCGTACTGTAATTTTATACAGGTGTGCGTCAAATAACCTGTTAATTTGAAGTACGATTACATGCAAGTAAATTTGTGCTATCTTGGAACGGTCAGTTGCCAATTACGGCTTATATGTTACAGAAGGTTGTAAGTTAATTGCTATATGTTAGGTATACATGTTATTACCCTGTTTGCATTATATAAGTATCATGTGACTCAAAAATGTGGAATCCAGTTTTCAGCATTTTTTGTCAAAAAGAAGTGTCGTATTCATACCAATTGTTCTTGAAAATAATTTTGAAAACCGGTTGATATCCATACAAACGAGTTCAGATGACCAGTTGTCTCAACTATAATGCATTTGGTACCCAAACTCTTTCGATTATAGGTTTAGAATAATGTTGAATACCAAAAGAATCATACAGATCGGTTAAAAAAGGCGGCCATTTTGAAATTCAAAATGGAGGCCTTAAATGTTAATGGAAAAACTGGCACCCATTTTTTTCTTAGTCAGTGATGTTTCTAGGTGTGCTTAAACATTGGTGCCAAGAATCTACCAAAAAAATTGCTTTTTTTACATACTAAATAGCAGATGATAATTTAAGTTTCCCACATTCTAATACTTAATGTACATGTACAGTAGCTATATTTCATTACATTTGGTACCAATTAAATGCCTAAAAACAATACACAGATAAGGTGTGTATTGGTGTATTTTATGCATTTATTTTAGCTTAATATGCATTGATTTTCAATGGAATCGAATGGAATAGTGCTAAACGGCCCACCAACACAAAAGAGTATCATTTACGGCCAAGCAATGTAGATGAAGAATAAAAATAATAGAAAATAGTATGTTAGATGTGGGACATTGATTTTGAAAAATACGAGTACAACATACTCACAACAATGTGAAAATACTCATGGACTCGTTGAATAAAATATACCCTATGTTCACCCCAGTGAATAATTAGTAGATTTAACAAAACAACATTTGCTACCTGTTTTATATCGAAAGTACATGATTATAAGCAAGAAATTAGTAACACTGATGGACGTACATGTACCCCTCAAACACTTTAACGCACATTTCTGTTTCACGTGATCTTAAAGGTACACGCCCACTCAGTATGCACAAACTTTTCTTTACAGGAATTAAATAAATATATAACTAGATTGGTCAGTAAGCAAGGCTTACGGAATACACCCCCCCCCCCCCCCCCCCCCCCCACCCCCCCCCCCCCCCCGCGTGGGCCCAGGTACCCCATAATATGTAAAAATAAAAACCAAGTGTGTGGGCTTGTGACCTTGACTCTGGGCTTAGCGGGGGCGACACGAACATGAATTTGTCACAGGGTGGTAGAGGTCCATTGGAGCAATGCGTGTGTGAAATGTGAAGCAGATCCGAGCAAGGACATAGAAGTTATAACCGATTGATTTGATGTTAAGTTTTGTAAATAGACTAAGTATGTGACCGTGACCTCGAGATCAGCGGATATTTGTCACAGTATGATAGTAGAGCCTTAGAGGAATGCATGCATGAAATATTAAGAATGTTCGATGAAATAAATAAAACTTATAACATATTTCTATGATGTTAAGTTTTGTAAAGAGACTAACTATGTCACCTTGACCGTGGGATCAGCGGGGGTCGGACGGTCGTAGATTTGTCACAGCATGATAGTACAACCTTAGAGGAATGCATATGTGAAATATTAAGAATTTTCAATGAAGTAAATAGAAGTTATAACTTATTTTTCTGATGTTAAGTTTTGTAAAGAGACTAAGTATTTGACCTTGACCTTGGGATCAGCGGGGGTTGGACGGTCGTGGATTTGGTACAGCATGGTAGCAGAGCCTTACAGGAATGCATGTATGATATATTAAGCATTTTAGATGAAGGAAATAGAAGTTATAACACTATTTCTCTGATGTAAAGTTTAGTGACGGACGGACGGACGGACGACGGACGGACGGACGGATGGACAACCTGACTCCAATATACCCCCCCCCCCCCACAACTCGTTGCGGTGGTATAATAACAGATGGATGGATGGATGGACGGACGGACAACCTGACTCCAGGGGGGGGGTTATAATTAGCTTACTGAATAAATCAATTGTCTTCTTTTGTGTTCCTGGGTTCACCTCAGCTCATAATTTGCACAGACAGATGAGCAGGTGGACAGGGTGGCGTAAACATTCAGTTCCATTTGTAAACATAACATATGTATTTAATTCGAAATCAGGGTGTACATTACTATTTAGCCACAAAGCTTATCTGCAGTTCTGTATATAATATAGTTACCTTATGTAATTCAACAACACAATACATGTACATGTTATATACAGCGCTCCAGATAAGTTTTGTGTCTAAAGCGTACTATACACCCTGATTTCAAAATCATTGCGTATTTTACTTTTACAAATGGATTATTGATTTTCTTCATTACTAAACTAGATTGGTTAATAAGCGATGCTTACGGAATACCCCCACGTGGGCCCATGTACCCCTGAATATGTAAAAAGAAATTCAAAGTGGATGGGCGTGTGACCTGGACTCTGTGCTTAGGGGGAGACACGAACGTGAATGTATCACAGGGTGGTATAGGTCCACTGGAGCAATGCGTGTGTGAAATGTGAAGCAGATCCGAGCAAGGAAATAGAAGTTATAACCGATTTCTTTGATGTTAAGTTTTGTAAATAGACTAAGTATGTGACCTTGACCTCGCGATCAGCGGGGATTTGTCACAGCATGATAGTAGAGCCTTAGAGGAATGCATGCATGAAATATTAAGAATTTTCGATGAAAGAAATAGAAGTTATAACATATTTCTCTGATATTAAGTTTTGTAAAGAGACTATGTATGTCACACCTTGGGATTAGCGGGGGGTTGGACGGTCGTGGATTTGGTACAGCATGATAGTAGACTTACAGGAATGCATGTGTGAAATATTAAGCATTTTAGATAAAGGAAATAGAAGTTATAACAATATTTCTCAGATGTTAAGTTTTGTAAAGAGACCAAGTATTTTACCTTGACCGTGTGATCAGCGGGGGTTGGACGGTCGTGGATTTTACACAGCATGGTAGTAGAGCCTTACAGGAATGCATGTGTGAACTATTAAGCATTTTAGATGAAGGAAATATAAGTTATAACAGTATTTCTCTGATGTTAAGTTTTGTAAAGAGACTAAGTATTTGACCTTGACATTGGGATCAGCGGGGGTTGGACGGTTGTGGATCACACCATTGACCACTTCTAAGAGCCAGGGAATTTAAAAAATGACTCCACATATAGTTATGTACAATGCTTCAACTCATAATCAACAACAATCCAACATTACCTTTAGTTTTTGGTCTGAGAGCACCAACTGGTCGAAAAGATGTGATGTCATATGAATCACGAGATATGTATTTATTCAGATCAATTTCACCATAACTTGGTGTGGAGGTCATTCCATGATCACTTGTTATTATTATATTCATATGCTCTAGGAGGCTGGAATTCTGTAATTTTTCAAGTAGGTAACCAAACAATTCATCCAGTTCTTCTATCTTTTTAACGATTTGTGGCGAGTCTGGTCCATATTCATGGCCAGTATTATCTGGCTCTTCAAAATACAATAATCCTAGATTTATTGGATACTTGTCATTAAACCAATCTACTATAATGTCAACTCGTTTTTTATATGGTAGAGACTTGTCATACGGTAAGAAGCGGTAGGGTAGTAAACCTTTAACTGGTGCACAGCTCCCCGGCCAAAATACAACACCAGTACGATGTTGTGTGCTTTGCCGTTGGTTGGTCACCCAAATTGGTTCCCCACCATTGTCAAACCATTTTGGATCACAGTCATGAGTCTTGTACCCAAAACGAAACGTTTCATTTAAATGTGGATCATACATGACATTTCCAACAATGCCATGACTTTCTTCATAGAGACCAGTTACCAGTGTATAATGGTTTGGAAGTGTTTTCGTAATGAAAGTGTTTTTGATCCCTTTGACAGACCATCCTCCATTTTTAATTACACGATTAAAGTTTGGCGGAATAGATTTAGTCTTGTGAATATAATCCCATCTGAATCCATCAAAAGAAATAAGGAGTGTTCTTGGTATCACAGACACTGAAGAACAAAGAACTGTCTGCAGCAATACAATCCATATATACAGCATCGTGCCAATAACTGACAGTGAAATCTGCATAATAAGTGTTTAAATCGGTACAGTATATTGCTTATGTAAAAATAAATTAAATAATGATGGCAACATATGTTATGTTGTTGTTGTTGTTGTTGTGGTCCGTCTCGCTTCCTGGTTCGAGCTATTCGGCTAACATCAAGCATTCTACCACCAAGCTTCTACCACAAGCATTCTATCACAATCGATTTTACGACATCAGCTTCTACCACTAAGGCTTTACATGATTAACCTGTATATGTGTATGTAGGATAAACACTAATATAGGCCATTGTAGACCCTGATTAGCATGGTTATGTACCTCAACTGTTCAGACTCACCAATATGGATACGGCTGTAGTCCCTGGTCAGCATGTAGGTCAATAACTAGCCCGGCTGATCAGACTATCACCAATCTGAAGACTATAGTGTAGCACCTGATCAGTATGCACCTATACATAGGCTGATTACGGTATGACCAATCTGAGATTGTTGATAGTGTGATCAGTAAGATCAGCGTAGCCCCTGATCAGCATAAATACAACTGGCCAGACTCACCAATATAGAGACCAGTGTAGTTCCTGGTCAGCATGTACATATATAACTAGCCAGAATGATCCGATCATTGCCAATCTGTAAATCAGCATAGTCTCTGATCAACATTGTAGCATCGTACATCACATATAAGATGAACTTACACTTTGATTTTTATAATTTGATTTTTTTAAAAAGTATTTCAGAATTTGACGCAACGGGCATAGAAAATGCACTAAGGCACACATTCCAGACGTTGTGACACTACCTACCCCTGTCTCCTTTGTCTAATATACGTGTATGTACATAAATAATACAAAAACGCTTGGGGCACTTGAGGATACGGTGGTTAAAAATCCAAAAAAGTTTGATTTTTATAAAAAATATTTCAGAATATTCCATTATCCCGTAATATTGCTCTTTCTTTATCAATTTATGACCGTTACTATAGATACACGTCGTTTAAAACTGAGGTTTTCAGATTTAATCGATTACAAAAATTTGCAAATGTTGATCGAAAATAGCTATGTTTCTTCGGTACAACAATACCTCCAATGGCGTATATTGTGAAAAATAATGAACAATATTTGAGGGCGGTCAAAATTATCCGCACGGTTACCGAAATGTAACACATGATTTCCCCAAAATCATTTTGCTCTATCCTTGGCTGTGTTAGTTGGACAGACGGAAAACGATAGCTTTTTTGGCGATGGCTGTCCATCTACATGTATATCTACTCTGTCACCAGTGATAATTTTGAGAAATATGCATCCAAGATGGCCGCCAAATAATTATAGTATGCTGCATACATTTACCTGATTCCATATTACAAATAAAAACGCAAGAGAGTGGTAAATGGAGAGGGGAATATGGACAGAGCTGGAGATTCGGGGGAAGAGAGGGAGACAGAGAGAGGTGGACAGAGGTAGGAGAAGCGGAGATGGCGAGAGCTGAGCTGGAGTCAATGGGGGAATAAAGGGAGACGGGGATCGATATGTGGACATGCGATGGAGACAGGTGGAGAGAGAGGAACAGACAGACGGGGAAGAGAGATGGAAGGAGATGTAGAGAGTTGTAAGATGTATATATACGGCAGAGACCGAAATTGAGAGACGTGAACACACGATGGAAGACATTGGGGTGGTGTGAGGTGGATACATGATGGAAGAGAGGGACAAGGAGAGCGGTGGACACATGAAAGAAGACAGTGAGATGGTGAGATGTGGACATACGACGGAAGCCAGTGACATGGAGAGCGGTGGACACACTATGGAAGAGAGGGAGATGGAGAGAGGTGGGCGCACAAGGGAAGAGAGTGAGATGGAAAGAGGTGGACACACGAGGGAAGACAATGAGATGGAGAGAGATGGACACACAAGGGAATACAGTGAGATGGAGAGAGGTGGACACACGAGGAAAGATATGGAGATGGTGAGAGATGGAGATACGTGGATACACGGGGAAAGATATGGAGATGGAGAGAGGTGGACACACGAGGTTGACATACATACATACATACATACATACACATACATACATACATACATACATACATACATACATACATACATACATACATACATACATACATACATACATACATACATACATACATACATACATACATACATACATACATAGTGGACAGATGGCTAGCAGAGAGTGAGATGGGGATATTTTAATATAGATGATTGTCTTTCCTGGTTTTCCTGGCTTTATGACGTCAACTGACCACCATACTTCTAAATGGATTGCATGCCCCAATCCGATGGTGCCGACGGATACTCGGGACATAGCCCTACAACTCAGCATATGTCTACATTGGGCAGCTTGGCTTGTTTGACCAGCGGCCGTGCCATTACAATTTAGGGGACGGTCGATTTGCCATTTGTCGTGGCTTTCTGACTTCAACTGACCACCATACTTATACATGGTATTCAAGCACCAATCCGACGGATACTGGGGACATAGTCCTAAAACACAGTGTATGTCTACATTGGGCAACTTGGCTTGCTTGGCAAGCCGCCATGCTATTTAATTTAGGTGGTGGTCGATTTTCGTGGCTTTCTGACTTCAACTATGACCACCATAATAGTAAATGGGAATCAGTCCCCAATCCAACGGTGCCGTCGAATACTCGGGACATAGACCTACAACTCAGTACATTGGGAAATGTGGTTTGTTTGGCTAGCCGCCATGCCACTTTTATTTAGGGGTGGTCGATTTGCCTATTTTCGTGTCTTTCTGAATTCAACTAACCACCATCATAATAAATGGGATTTAGGCCCCAATCCAATGGTACCGACCGACGGATACTTGGGACATAATCCTATAACACAGTATATGTATACATTGGCCAACTTGACTTGTTTGGCCAGCCGCCATGCCATTCTAAATTAGGGGGTGTCCGAATCCGAAGGTGCTGGCGCATACTCGGGACATGGTACTACAACACAGTATAGATCCACATTGGGCAACTTGGCTTGTTTGACCAGCCGCCATGCCATTTTAGTTCAGTGGGTGGTCTATTTGACCATTTTCTTGGTTTTCTGACTTCAACTGACCACCATATTTGTAAATGGGATTAGGCCCAAATCCGACGGTGCCGACGGATACTCGGGACATAGTCCTACAATTCAGTATGTGTCTACATTGGGCAACTTGACTTGTTTGACCAGTCGCCATAGCACTTTGCTGTAGAGGTCGTCGATTTTTCTATTTTCGTGCATTTCCGACTTTAATTGACCACCATACTTGAAAACGGGATTCAGGCCCAAATCCGACGGTGCCGACAGATACTCGGGACATATTCTTACAATTCAGTATGTGTCTACATTGGGCAACTTGACTTGTTTGAACAGCCGCCATAGCGCTTTGCTTTAGGGGGTGGTCGATTTTTCTATTTTCGTGCATTTCTGACTTCAATTGACCACCATACTTGAAAACGGGATTCATGCCCAAATCCGACGGTGCCGACGGATACTCGGGACATAGTCCTACAATTCAGTATGTGTCTACATTGGGCAACTTGACTTGTTTGACCAGCCGACATAGCACTTTCTTGTAGGGGTGGTCGATTTTTCTATTTTCTTCCATTTCTGACTTCAACTGACCACCATATTTGTAAATGGAATTCAGTCCCAAATCCGACGGTGCCGACGGATACTCGGGACATAGTCCTACAATTCAGTATGTGTCTACATAGGGCAACTAGACTTGTTTGACCAGCCGCCATGCCATTTTAATTCAAGGGGTGGTCTATTTGCCCATATTCTTGGTGTTCTGACTTCAACCGACCGCCATACTTGTAAATGGGATTCAGGCCTAAATCCCATGGTGCCGACGTATACTTGGGACATAGCCCTACAACCCAGTATATGTCTACATTGGGCAATTTGGCTTGTTTGACTAGCCGTCATGCCATTTTAATTTCGGGGTGGTAGATCAGCCATTTCTGACAGTGTACGCCATTTTCGGCGGCTGTACACTGTAGGGCAGATTCTTTACGGGATGAACTTCCGGCAGGCAACTTCAGCTTAGCCAATCTACTGTGCTACAGGTTAGACACCACCAAATAGTTTTACTATATAATTTAACCGAATGCCATCCAATAAGGCCAGTCTCTCCTACTTTCACTATTCGTATGGATGCTGTGGGGCCCACTTGTACATGACCTGCAGCCAGTCTGTACTGGTTCTGCATGAACTAAACAATAGGTTCACTTACCCCTAAGAAAGAAAAATCCAACCTTGTCATATCCTCCAATATTGTGTACATAGCCACGGAAACTCCGTTTACATCAAGTGACCAACAGGTTCAGTGTTTTCTTTTAAATGCTACAAATATGCTGAAAACTGGTGTTAAATGCACCCCTAAATGTTCCTCAAGTGAAACTGGGTAGTAATGGATCAAGATTTGCAAGCAAACGGTGTCTGTGACCTCAAAACACCCGTACTATTTGTTTATACCGGACTACTTTTGCATACACCCTGGGCGATTTCGCACCATTTGGTGTCTTCTAACCTACAGACGAAGAAAAGGAAAAAGGCTGACCGGAACCGGAAATAGAACGGAAAACGCTACCGTGATGTCGTAACGGTAGGTGCCGCAATAAGGTATTTTCATTTACAACAACAACAACAACAACAACAGCATCTAGTTGGTAGAAGTTGGTGGTAGAATGCTTGATTTCGGTGGCTATTCACACGGTTTTTACTGATTCGAGCCTTAATTTGCCCATTCGGATTAAAAAAATATTTTATATTATATTATTGTGATTTAGTTAGGACAAGCTTTCCTACTTATGTTTCCTAGACAGTTATGAAAATACAGTGTTCAAAGTATGACTTTGTGGCTATAGACCGTAGTCCAGAGTTCAAATTTGAAGTTGAGTATACTTCAGAGTATTCATTAATAGGTATAAGACTTGATTTTGGTAGATTGGCCTTTGACAATTAAAAATCAAAACATTAACCAAAAATATCGGTGTAGTCTGACCTATTTAAAAACTGGCAAAATAGCAGAAAGTATATAATCAAGCATATCAGTAGTTGCAAAAATGAACTGACTTTCCAAATATATAAATGGTTATTTGATAACGTTGCTGTCTGCACGGAAATTCAAGATGGCGTCCAAAATGGCGTCCACTTTTCCAGTAAACTGACGTTTGCCCTTCATATATATTTTATAATAACTTGCAAAGTGTAACCACCAGGATATTGTGTTGACCACTGAAAAATGCAGCAATAATCATCATTTCAGAAAAATATAGAAAGTTTATGTACAAGTCAAATATGTGAAGAGAATTTCAAGATGGCACCCACTGCGTAATTCTTTATTATTTACCTGCAATTGTTCGAAGCAATGAAACAAAATACTATTCATAAACAACATTTTATGCGAAGTACATGAGGTGTGGCTATACTTTTGTTTAGCTGTGGGGATCGTAGCTTATGCTGTAATATTATTTAATACATATTTACTCAGTGGCATTTTTTAAAAACCCAAGATGGCCACCATCACCTCATGAAATTACTAATAGCAATATAACTTTCAAACAAATGGCTCTAGAGCAATATTTATGGCTTTGTAACCATATTTTCGACCATTATACATGTTATGCTACATATATTTTGATTACAACACCAATACCATAATTTATAAAAATCAATATGGACGCCACATATTGTCAAATATGACGTTTACATTCATATATTACTGATACCAAGTATTCTACCCATGTTTTCAGAGTAAAGTGATGCAAATAAATAATTAGAATAAATGTGTTCATTATAATTCGTGCAGAATTCGTATTGGTATCCCAGACAACTTAGGAAATTATAAAAACATTATCTGTAGCAGTTGCACATGTATTATTCAGGTTCTAGACGTTGGCAACTGAAATCATATTTAGTGTTCTCAATATCCATCGATGATAACGAACGAACATGCTGTTTTAAAAGACAACTACCAAAGAGGTGCTTAAGAGTTCCCGTGACATGTTTGCTCATTTGTTTCTGATTGGGCAAATACGCCACATTGATATTGCCGAGCTGATGAGTTATCCGTTAGGAGCTATTCCACTCCCAATTGCTACCCCTGGTGGAGACTTGGCGAAGACCGTAACATCATTCCTACTGACAAAGCTTGAAGAGCTGGTTGACCCACCCTGACAATGTCCCGACACACAATGTTGCCTACCTGCATGATGCCATGGCAATCCTGCATAGTGTAAATCATTCAGACAACATGACATATGGTGACTTAGCTGTTGTGATTATGAAGGTCGTCGTTAAAGACAAGCCAGCAGACGGTAGGACTGATCTGGTAGCTGACACTTACCTAGATATATCTATAAAAATCCCAGAACGAGAAGCTACGTATCATGACCAACAGCGATCGCATTTGAGCAGCATAAGCAGCAGCCCTCAGCGGGTTGATCAACAATTAAAATCTCTTCTACACAGTTCCAGGTGTTATGATTTTAATTAAAGATTTTGTATGCTACATGTGATTGTTTGCAATCATTTGACCTTTGACCTTTTAAAAAGGTCAGACTACACCAATATTTTTGGTTAATGTTTTGATTCTTTACTGTCAATGGTTGTTCTACCAAAATCAAGTCTAAAACCTAATGAATACTCTGAAGTATACTAACTCCTTATAGAGAGGCCGTACAAAAAATAGACCACGGTCTACTATCTGAGTGAGATACTGACTTGAAAGTACAGTGCTCTCTTGGTGAGTCTTTGAGGACATGTTTATTCGCCGGAACTCTTCCAATTAATATGAAATAGGCACTACCTATGACGGGCGACGTTAGTATATGAAACTAAATTTACAAATTGATAGCTTTACCATGATGTTAGTATGCTATAAACGGTACCGTAGTATATTGTAGTATTGCAGAACTACTTCCCGCTACTACCACGGTGTTACAACTTCTCTATTATAATTAAATGGTGTCTTTGTCGCACTTCTCTTATTTGAACCAGTGATACAATTTAGATATTACCGTTTCATATATAGTACATTAATAGCCTAGGCATAGTGGAGCGCGTGGTCGAGCGGTCTGAGGCGTCGGTCTGTTGATCTTACGATCGTGGGTTCGAGCCTCGCGTGCGTTGTGTCCTTGAGCAAGACACACTGCTTCAGCCCACCCAGCTGTAAATGGGTACCGGCTAAATACCGGGAACATCGATTGTATTTGATTGTATGTACATGTACTTATGAATAAAAATATGATCGACTGGTGATAAGCCTCAGTATTGAGGGTATACCAGTATACTGACAAAAGCAAAGCATTATAGAAACAGTATTAGTACATTTACTATCATTTTAAGAAAAAATAACAAGGCTAAGAATCTTCAGTGAGATTATTCCCAATTTTCGCAATCTCAATCGTCATTGAGCACGACTGTCACTTCGAGAGTTATACACATTTTGCCCATTTTTGGTATGAATTGTGTTAAGTTTTACATTTACTTTTGATTAACCCAGTGCTGTGTCAGATGTGTTTCCATCCTGGACTACAGCAACAGGTGTACTAGACGCACACTTGCAATGCATACTTTGTTCTGGTAGTCGTGTTCCCCAACTATCCCGGATCGCTTGACTATGTCTTGAATTTTTAAACTCACATCAGCGAAGTTAAGTGCAGCGTGACAGAAATTCTCCAGGTGTGTCCTTCCAGTGATGCTATTACTTTCTCGATCCCTGGTGGTCTATGAGCACATTTTGACTATTTTTCGTATTAGTTTTGTCCTTTTTACAGACAGACAGGCAGGCAGGCATGCATGCGCGGCGCAGCAGGCAGGCATGCAGGACAGACAGACAGACAGACAGACAGATTTCGCCCCGATTACCCGTTCGCACCAGGTCGGTTCGCATATGTACGCGTAGTCTTCATTATGTGGGTGAGGTATCGACATAACAATACTATTTGTATATCAACTTGATAATTTTTTTTTGGGTTATTTTGTATACAGGATCAAACATAAGTGATGTTTGTTCATGGGTATCTATTTTTAAGAGTTTAATTACTAATATCATAAGAAACGAGGCTAAGCCGAGTTTTTTTATGAAATCAGTAAATGATATTATAAATATCATATTAAATATAAGCCATCACTCACTATACCCACTGCATATAAAGCACGTTGATGGGTAGAACAGTTTTGGATTTTTATCATCAATGATGTTTTCGTTCTATAGCTGTTTTCATGCCCAAGGTCAAGGCCAAACCAGTTGGAAATTATTTGTTGGTCAAACAAGGATTGAGATAGTACCGGTATATGTCTCTAGTCAAACCAAGCAGCAACAAGGGATATTTGTGAGCCCCTGCAGCTCACTTGCTCTAGTTTTAAGGTTTCTAGTGTTGATATAAGCGTGGTATTTAACATGTTCATAACATTTATCCTGGTTTTACAATACTAAACACTGATGCCTAAAATGAAACTAACCCTGCCTTGGTGCAGCTCATTAAAGATGTGTTTACATATATGTAAAACGTGTTACACCATCTGCTACATATGCTGATATATGTCATGCCCGTCTCGAGCCCGGAAAAAGGGGGAGAGGTTTAGTTTTTATAGCATAAATGTATTACAGTACACGCTCGCTCCCCCCCCCCCCTCCACCATTTCTTTTCCACAAGAAAAATTAATATTTTCTGTTACTCGCAGGTTTCCTTGCCTGCATGGAGGAGTCAGATTCTTCTTCACTGGGGTGGGATGAAGACCTGTGGTAGAATGCAGGGAAATACTAAAATGTTTGTGACCAAGAAGTCTGTAAGCTCAAAGCTTAAAGCGACAACAAAATTTGCATTATCAGCAAATTTTGAGAATTCTTTGGTGAATTTGTGTTCAGTGACCCCAATGTACATGTAGTCCGCCGCCACATTCATGTGTTGAGTAAACTTAGCAAAATATGCATAAGAATATTTGATCGTACAAAGTTTACTGAAACTGGCCCCTGTTGAATAGTACATCATGGATGTGGGCTGACAGTCAACAGGATAATTTGGCACATTCATAAAGTTACGGTCTAATTTTAAAGTTCTGTGTCTCATTCATTAAGGATGGAGCATATTTATTTCTTCCATAAAGATGACAGTATATCCACACTTGTATACATTTAGTTGCATCACACACCCGCGGCCTCTACATCTGTAGCCTATTTCATCAACATTGCAAAGTATACTTTACTACCAAAGTATACTTTGAGGGAGTAATCATTTATTTTTCCTGAAATACATAATTTCACATAGAACTAACAAATGCATATATTTCATGATTAAAAGTATGCAGAATTATTATACTGAATTTATTACATTATATAATGTAATAAATTCCGTATAATAAAAATTAATAAATTAAAAAAAAAAATGAAAATTTCTCCCTCAAAGTATACTTTGCTACTAAAGTATACTTTGCAATGTTGATGAAATAGGCTACAGGCCCACTGGGACAAAGCTTTCATGTGCCGAACTGGCTGCGTACATTTGTTTAATGTCAAATTGCGTACACTACCCTTTGTTTAATAGTAACTTGCACCATTATATTTCTCACATTTATTTGTACGCTCTGCATTATTTTAAATTCCATTTTTATTTTCCATTATATTTTCTACTTACTCCTTATCTGGAGAACTGGATACCATATGCTACATGTGAATTGTGGAACATAATACAGTGTATGTACTTCATCACAAATAAAGGTACCGATATTTTATACTGCAATTTTATGAACTATTAAATTAAGTGATTCCGCATAGACAGTGCATAGAAATTTGAACCGTTATTTTTCTCTGCAATTTATGATGACGTCGACGACGTTGCGTTTGCGTAAAAAAACTTACGCCAACACGTGTGTTGTTTGTGACGTCATGGCAACTTAACTAGATGGAATATTTACAAAATTCAATGTTTTTTGAAAAGTAGTACATTGTCTGTGCTACAAAAAACTATAAAAAAGTAAAAATGTGAAATTCAGACCCTATGGTTGGAAATTGCACAGCAGAGCTCAAATGTTCTTTATATCGGAGACATCATCGGAGACATTTTCTAGCAAAATAAACATTCATTTACCATTAGCCCATGCATTGATTGGCATTATTATACATTTTATATCAGACGTAAAATTTCTCAACACTGATGTCAGGGGCGATAACCGTGTTTCCTTAAAATGTTAACGGACATTACTATTTATTATCTGTATTTATTGTTTGATGTGCAATGATCATACTTTATACTCTGTCTATAATATTATTTTGTTTAGGTGACGCATTTAAGTAGTATAAATAACAAAAAATATCATGCCTCATTTTCATATGAAAATAGCCTGATATCAACGCGCGTCACTATCGGTAAAATAAATATTACTAAATGATTATATCTGCATAGCGGGCACTTGTAATGTTTAGACATTCATTCCATCACTCGCTAACTGCACACCGAGGTGTTAACATCACAAACAAGTCTCGTCACAAGTCTCGTCAAGTCTCGTCGCCTGACTGCGAAGTATTTATCTGCCTGATTGTAAAATTTAAAAACTGTCTGGATAAACCAAAACTAACAAACTGTGCACTCTGTCTATCTATTGTGGATTCCGAAGGCTTTGTATCGGCCCAGCCGATCTCTGTCATTAGACACATCCACTGTAATGCCTGTATCTACATACATGTTACATGGTATTAGGGAAACCTAAGAGTTAGCAGCTTCATAAGAATTGTGTTAATAAGTACAATATAAGGAAATATCCATGTTATTCCGTGTTTTACCGTGTTATATCTGTGACATAGTGTGTGTAAGTGGATCTGGAATTATGTATGTGTCCATATCAGTGTACTTGTGATTATCTCACGGAAATATAGGGGACTGGTCATTATTTATCGACCGGGGGGGGGGGGGGTGGGTTGGATGAATTTTGCCAATAATCGATTTTTTTCTTAGGCCCCACCCCCAGTAACTTTAGCTAAATTTTCAGGGCCCCCCTATTCCATCATAGATATTTTTCGAGCCCCCCCCCCCCACCTATGCTCCCAACTAACACCCCACCCACCCCCCACCCCACCCCACCCCACCCCATGTAAAACTGGTCATTCGGATGGTAATATATTCAATTGCATACTTACATCATCTCATCATCACTCTTTATTACAGTACAGTAATTGCGTACATATCTATATTTATATACGTCATGTAGTACTGTACTTAATCATAAGTAATAGTAATAGATATTTATCAGTTTATGACATTCTCATCATCACACTTTTTACAGTAGTTTCTTGAGTACATGCATATAAATATATACCATGTACATTTGTTGTAACTGAACTTTCATAATGTATGATAATAGATATTTATCTGTTTATATGATGTCTCATCATCACACTCTGTATTACAGTCGTTTATTGCGTACATGATCTATATAATTATATATACATGTACATTTGTATACTTACTTAATCATAATGTAATAATAATAATATCATGTTTATCTATGTCATCATCTACTGTACAGTACAGTTTATTGCAGTACATGTATCTATATAATTATATACATGTAACATTGTATACGTCTTAATCATAAGTCCTAGATCTTTTGATATTTCAGTTTATAGCTATGTCTCACATCATCACCGTAATTACAGTAGTTTATTGCATCATGTATCTATTAATTATATACATGTAGTGTAGTACTGTAACTTAATCATCCAAGAGTCTTTGATATTTCATAGATGCTATGTCTCTCATCATCACTCTGTATACAGAGTTTATTGCAGTAACATGTATCATATAATTATTTACTTGTATTGTACTGTAACTTAATCATAATGTCCTATCTTTGATAATTTATCATGTTTATAGACGTAGTAACGAGCTGTCTCATCAGCATCTGCACTGTTTGCAACAATTTTTCGGATTTTCCCCATACATTTTGTGTTGTTTTTTTCTGAAATATTTGTAACACCCCTATTCTGAAGGGACATTTATTTATATCTGAATCTATTAAATCTCTTTACTAGCTGACTGAATGACAAACAGTGTAGGTGCTGATCAGATTGCTTGGGGACCTGGGGCCATACTGGTCACCAGTATTGTATGTCACCTTTTATATACCGGTGTCACAAGAAATTCTCCCTCTAGGAAATATCCCCCCCCCCCGCGGGGGAAGATATCCAGGGTCGAGCCTGGAAATTCTCCCTCCCCCCGGGGGAATATTTTCCAGGCTCGACCCTAAGAAATTCTCCCCCCCCACCCTAGAAATTCTCCCCCCCCCCCCCACCCAAAAGTTTGTGTTTGAATGCTACAAAGCAGAATTATTTCCCACCAAACATGTGCAGATAGGCACGCAGAATGTATGCCATTTGGTAGTATAAGAAAGGGGAACATAAAAAATCACCTCCATCACACCCCAACCCAATCTACCATATGCATAGTGTAAGTCCCTTGATAGACAAGAATATCACAAGATTGGGGGAAGATTTCTGATCAATTGAAAATGTTTGTGTAGAACAGTTAGCATGTGACGCATATTGGCGTGGGGAGAGAGGGGGTGGGGAGATTTTCATAGGAAATATCCCCCCAACCATCTACCATATGCATAGCGGATGTGAATGCCTCTTTGTAGACAAGAATACCCACCCCCTCCCTCATGATGAAATAATGTTCTACACCAACATACATTATTTTGTTTCATCAGAAATACTCCCCCAATCGTGGGCTATTCTTGTCTACAAAGAGATGTCCATGTCCACTATGCATATGGTAGATGGTGGCGGGGGGAATATTTCCTAGGAAAATCTCCCCCCCCCCTCCCTCAATACATGCCAAATGCTATCTGTTCTACACCAACATACATTTCATCAGAAATACTCCCGCAATCACCTGCTATTCTTCTCTACAAAGAGACAATCACATCAACTTTGCATATGGTAGATGGCGGGGGGGATATTTCCTAGGAAAATCTCTCCCCCCCCCCTCCACCAATACAAGGCACATGCTGTCTGTTCTACACCAACATACATTATTTGGTTTCATCAGAAATACTCCCCCAATCATGGGCTGTTTCTTGTCTACAAAGAGACGTCCATATCCATTATGCAAATGGATAGTTGGGTGGCGGGGGAAAGGGGGGGTGATATTTCCCCCTAGATCTTCCCCACCCCCCACCACCATTGGTGGCGGGGGGGGGGGGATGGGGGGGGGGGAAAATATTTCCCCCCCCCCCTAGGAAAATTCTCCCCCCCACCCCCCCCCACCAATCTTAGGAAAAATCCCTCCCCCCCCCCAACCCCCCCCCACCATTACATGCCACATGCTTGCTGTTCTACACAGATATACTGTTTTTATTTTCTAGACCCACCCCCACCATGTGCTATACATTTATACCAATCATATGCAGCTATGGTAGAGATTTAACCTAGAGAACTCTCTACCAGCCAACATACATAATAGTTATGGTACGGTAATGGGGAATTATTGCATATACCGGTACATGTAAATATAATCTCTACCGCCCCACCACCACTATATTGTCTATGTATAGATATTATACTAAATTGGAGAGCTCTTTTATAGAAAATACTGCCTCGCCTATTCACATACTTCTCCACAAGCAGACATACATTATGACTATGTTAGTTGGGTATACATGTAGGGATATTACGTCCTCTGTTACCAACAGACTGGTTCTAGCTTGTGCATTTTGTATGCTCCTGAGCACAATATCAACAATGTATATGAAAATACATTAAAAGTTTTGTGGACAGTGTCTGTGAAGGTGGTGATGGGGGGGGGGGAATTTCCAGGCGGGGGGGATATTTCCTAGGCTTAAGCCTGGAAATCTTCCCCCCCCCCCCCCCGGGGGCCCCCGGGGGAGGGAAGATTTCCAGGGGAGAAGATTTCCTGTTACACCGGCACCAGTAATTCACTGGAAGCCCAGTCATGTGCAGATAGAAAGTGTCATCTCTGTATTGAAAGCGCGAAAATCATTAAAATCGAGTGAGGCAGCAAATCGACCGGCAGCAAAAAGGCAAAAGATACAAACTGCGCAACGCCAAACATTGTTTTCATTCCTCATACCGAGCAGTGACACCCAGTCGAAACCCAGCACGTCTATAGCAGCAGCTAGACCGGGCACCAACACTGAGTCTGATCCCGACCCAGGAACCAGTAGTACATGTAGTAGCAGCGACACTGAATCAGATTCTGATTGCTAGAAATTATCGCCTGGGTGAATGTGAACATTGGTCAACATTACTGAACGATATGTAAATTTACATGTGCAATGTCTAGTATAGTACACTGTTACAATTAAATAGGATATATTAAAGCAATTTGCCATTTTAAGCCTTTCAACTCCATGCAGATCTCGATCTAGACTATACATGTAGCAGTTTTGTAAGCAGTGTAGATCCAGATGAGCCGTCTCATAAGGATCTACTCTATTTGCGTAGCTGATCCGAGGGTAATAACAGACTTGTTACCATCAAAATCGTACCAAATGTTCAGCATGTCCAGTTCTTGGACTTGGTATTTACCCTAATTATTCAGACACTATTTTGGGACAATCCAAATACTTTTTGTTAAAAAGGATCTAAACTGTGTATGATAGATGTGTCACTGACTGAATGGCAACCAGTGTAGACCCTGATCAGAGTGTACGGATGTAATAAACTGAGCCATATACACTATATTTAATCTCATCAGCACAGTAGCGTTCTCATATCGTAAACAGCAACGATGAATGTATAATAATACATGAAAGAAATTAAGATAAAACTTAAAAACAGCAAACTGCCTCTGTATAGCTAGTCGTGACATAACTCATTTCCAGTTCACCCCTGGGCATCGGGGTGACCATTTCACAGCCGTGAAAACTTCGCAAATTTAATAATTGTCTGATTGCATGTTAAAACCTGACCGATTATAATTGTTTGATTATTGCAAACAAGTGAAACTATTTATGTTGCAAATTGCAAATTGACCCAACGATACAATTTTGATTTAAAACGACTCATTTATCTGCCGCGGATTTAGCAAATATAAAATAAATACACCCAAGCAATCAAATGAAAACAAATAATTTGTAATAAATAACGGAGACATTTTTTAGCAACAAATTTCTCTAACGCGAGCAACACAGAAAGAACCATTTTGTCATACCGCGCATCGGCGCCGCTAGCCATAAATAAAAGCAACAACAATTACGACGCGGACCATAGAGTGACCACCATGTTCTGATCATCACAACATGTTCGCATCTCCACTATATCAGTAGTATTAGCAGCGGCCAAATTCAGCACTCAGACCCGTGCCATATTGGCGCCAAATTCATGAATAAATTTACGCGCCTTAACTCTGGTTTCAGATGTTAAATTCTGTGATAATAATTCAAATATAGCAGCAGACAACATTACCGTGATAGAGGGAATTTACAATTCTAATGAAATTCCACAGAATATGTATAAATGGTAACGAAAAAACGGCCGGCTGTATGGGGGGCTGATACACGTATTAGTAAAACAATATATGTAATGTTTATAAACATACCTTATTAACAACCAAATATCGGCATAACATTCACCAGTTATTCATATGTATCACTCGTATAAAAGTGAAATCCGTGACATGCCTGTCGGTATGTTCCTTAACGTGGGATGAAACCAGAATATTCAGATTATCCTGTCTGGTGACCACCATTAACCACACGTAGCATATCAAACCCGGATCGCATGTGTGAAGATCTCTTTACTAAGTGTGATAACGGTCCTGTTCAGATTATGTGGATGTGGAAGTGCGGATATTGGACTGTGATGCAATGTAACAGTTGTTTAACTGGGTCACGTATTCCTGGATAAAATTTGCCACAAATAAAACTGACCATAGTAATTTTTAATTATTTCGATTTACTGGTTCGCCGGTCGTATCTTTAGAAAATCAAACATAAAACTACAATTTGGAAATTGTCTGAAAAAGAATCGTATCACAGATATACACTATGGAGAAACGTGTGCTAGTTATACGGCTCCTGGCATATCATGTTGACACTGGTTAAACATGTTTGATCGTGGTATTGTGTCACATGCATATTTACTGCGAACATACTTTCTGCCACCAGGGTCACCCGTCACGTAGCCGACAGGTTTGGATCTGTATCCGCTACCACTCAATACGTGCACCGTGTCAGATTGATACCAATGCACGTATTCTTTAACATTGACCATTTATAAACATGCTTATAGCATATATTGTACTACTACTGTATATTCGCAATCACTGTAGACTTTGATCGGACTGCTCGGATGCACAGGTCTTCAACATTTACAAAGTCCTGCAGATCGCTGTTAATCTAAATACTACTAAACACTGGACGTCTGCGTGTTTTATTTTATTATTTTTGTTATCAAGTGTTCCTTCTAGTCGGAGGCGTGTAAATACTATGAAACAAATACACGCGTTCTCGATGTGCAGATTCAACGCGGCTGACTTCAAACGAGCTGCTTCAAACAACTGTTACAAGGTCAAGTTTGTGCAGCGTCTTTTCAAAGAAATCAATTTTGTAATCGGGACAAATTTAGTGTGTAAAGCTTTGACTGGAGTATAGTGTGCAGATATACATTCAAAATACATGCACACAGGCTACAATGATTTCAGCCTGGCTTGGATGGCCGCTCATTTTTCGTTGCATTGTTTACAAAGACGTTGAGCGTATTTTTTCTGAAACGCAACAAACTAAATTTCAAATTTCGATTTTAAAATAATTACAGAGCGGATATACATATACCAGTACATATACTATAATTTTCCATAGTTTGTCATCTGGCGTTATTTTTATCAGGACATGTTCTAACAACTGTAAGTCACATCGCCGCATTTTCCCGAAATTTAAATATAAATATTATAGGTTCATGTATATACTTTCTTCACATGGTAAACCCACTATCAACAATTAAAACCCACACACATATAAATACACAGTGACTGTAATGTACAGTTTTGCTCTGAATCTTCTGTTGGCCACTTTCAATTTTAAAAAACTATGCATTCTATTTTCGAAATAAATATGCATGCTGTCGCGTGGGTATCAGTCCCGAAAAATAACTTCGTAACTAAGTCTTCTTATAAAGTGTTTATGCCCCTATAAGTGGACCCCCCAAAGAGCAACATTTCTGCCCGTAAAAGGGCTGTTTTGAAAGCGTTCACATACAACTGCCGCATAGTCGCATATACACGCTGTAAAACGAACTGAAAACATTGCAATTTATATTTTCCATTTACATACAATCGAACTAAAACATTTTCGTTCAAGATGGCCGAAAAAATCCAAAATGGCCGCCAATACATCCATACCTCACCCCGCCACACTAAACATATATAAGACTAATGTATATACCCAGTTATTGGTTTATTCGTATTGGATTATATTGTATAAGTGAAATAAAAGTTCATGCTACTTAAAAAAATATTTATTACGTGAAAAATTATGTATGAAAATCCAAAATGGCCGCCAACAATCAATCATAATCTCCATTAATTTGTCACCGTGTCACTTATATATCATCATTTAACATGCTTACGTACGAGCATACGTACACAGTAAATGGCCATGACAATAGCAACACATACTTGAATAACTGTCATGTGTACCAAAGTCCAAGATGGCAGCCAACTATCACGATTTCTAATCAATTTACATCGTGTTACCTATTTGATAGCATTTATAATTTAAAACAAGGAAACAGTATTATATTGACACAGTAAAACTAATGTATCACATCCTTGGGTAACTGCCCAGTTCACCAAATTCTAAGATGTCCGCCATCATTTCACATTGTACCACAGCAATTTATTAGTATGGGCTATATACTATTGGATAAGACGGTTACCGTAATGTTTATTTTTCTGTTGTGACACGATTTATAATGTGTAACTTGTTATAATATACCTGAGTAAGTACGGCATTTGCATCAAACAGACATAGCCACTGTGTTACTTTGATTTTGGTATATTTGAATTTCCAAAGCAGTAATATTACGCAGTTGTTTTGTTCCACTGACATAGAAATATTACAGACATGGCTTCATTCGCACTTAAGTGTTAGCGAAGCTTATATAATTAAGTCTAAAACAACTCTACTCCATCAGATCATTTTCTATTTTCACTGAGCGGATTTCATGAACATGGTGTTAACAACACACATGTACGTGTATAGCATGTCAATACCCAATTTTCGAATATCATAAAGCATTGTACTGTTATATGTTAATCATAAGCTGCCTGCGAAACTCATTTTAATACTGCAATAACTATGTTATGTAATCACTAGTCATGATCTTATTTGTAACAGTCGATTATAATCTTCCGATATATATATATTGAACATATATATACGTATTGTTGCTTAATGTGTGGGTCCGTCATTGACAGGCACCACTACTACATATTTCACACTATTTAGACATTCATTTAGATAAACCACACAAAGTCATATGATATATAAATACAGATAGTGTATGGTTTCAAAAAGCCACTCACGTACAGTCCAAGGAGGCACAAAACCGTTCCCTGTCGAATCTTCAGTGATCAGTATAGTTCGAAGAAGACAGTTGAACCTGATTAGCATGGCGTCACTGCGCCCACACGGTCTCATTCACATCTTAGTATGGCGCACAGAGATAGTAACATAGAGGAAATTTTCGAATATCATAAAGCATTGTACTGTTATATGTTAATCATAAGCTGCCTGCGAAACTCATTTTAATACTGCAATAACTATGTTATGTAATCACTAGTCATGATCTTATTTGTAACAGTCGATTATAATCTTCCGATATATATATATTGAACATATATATACGTATTGTTGCTTAATGTGTGGGTCCGTCATTGACAGGCACCACTACTACATATTTCACACTATTTAGACATTCATTTAGATAAACCACACAAAGTCATATGATATATAAATACAGATAGTGTATGGTTTCAAAAAGCCACTCACGTACAGTCCAAGGAGGCACAAAACCGTTCCCTGTCGAATCTTCAGTGATCAGTATAGTTCGAAGAAGACAGTTGAACCTGATTAGCATGGCGTCACTGCGCCCACACGGTCTCATTCACATCTTAGTATGGCGCACAGAGATAGTAACATAGAGGAAATATACAGCGACGAAATATAACGACCAATAAGGCAACACGCTGACAATGACAAACCGCAACACTATAGTGCAATGTGGGACAATCATGTAACAGGTCACCCATAAGTACAATGAAACAAAGCAAATGCGACAAAAGAAGGGGCAATCTGATCAAATTGAGTAGCATTGTGGAAGCTGTCGCGAGCTCTGCTGGACATCTTATTTTTCTTTTTTGTTTTATTAATATTTAATGCTCTTTGTTACATGTATATCATACATACCATACAATCATACATATAGTTAACATGGTCAAAATAATATAGTGTACACATGTGTGCGTAAAAAATAAAACAGACCGTGATCTGACAACCAGAAAAACAAATACGTATTTGTCAGAGCATGGTCACATTCCTTAATTGTGCAGATATGCATGTAACAATGAGTTTTATTTTTTAAAGGGTCTATATATGCTATTGGATTATTGGATTGGGGTAGGAGGTTTATTTATATCGGAAGGTGAGAAGGGTCAAGACTCTCTTATATGGTAACGTATAGTGGTTTGGGAATATTGATATGGTAAGATAATGGCAGTGTTGTTAAAATGTGTTTGCTTACTGAATAAAGTCATTCCATTTTAATTGCTTTTTTTCGAGTTTATCTCTCATAGTGGCAATAGTTTCTTCAATTTGTATTGTTTGTTTAAGATATGCGTTAAAGTGTTCCAATGTTGGTTGTGATTCACTATATTTGCATCTGAAAATAAAATATTTTGCTAAATGGATAATAAAACTAATAAGTATTGTTTTCTTTTTACAAGCAACTTTCGCGTTACAAAACGATATATATTCATATGTTAAATTGAGATTATAATATAGCCTACTCGTTTGTAATAACATGTTTACGTCAGTCCAAAAATTTTTGTATGACGGTGCATTTAAACAAAAACGAATTGTTTGGTATTATTCTCATCAGATATTTATATTGAACTAAGTTGTGTACTGTTTGTACTCTTGTACGTTATTGAAAATATATATTTCCATTCAATTTCTTGATTGTCCACATTTCATTGTTTTACTCGAGTATTTTATTGATTCTTTTCTTATAGATCACTTTATTAGTTCCCACATCGTATTGGGATTACAACCTATATTGTTATTTACTGTTTCCTGAATCGATTCTTTTATTTTTTCTTTAAATTCTGCTTGTAATAGTATACTATTATTTAGTTTAAAGTATCCCGGCCCTCTAGTAGTATTAGATAAGTTTAGATTTAAAGTGATAGCGGAATGATCAGACATAAATCCAGGGATTATATCACAGTGTGTTACAGCATTTAATATATTCGCTGTTAATAGAAAATAATATAACCTGTAATCTTCACAACAGTTGAAAATTTAATTATAGAAAATAATAGTGAAACTGTAATCATTGGAGGAGATTTCAATAATTTTATTGATTTTAATATGAATAAATTAAATGGAAGAATATATAAGAATAAAAAATGCTCGATAAAAATTAATGATATTTATAAATGAAAACGAACTTCACGACATATACAGGCTGAGACATCCAACTACGAAACGGTTTACTTGGCATTTAAATCATAGGCCACCTATTTTTTACAGGTTATATTATTTTCTATTAACAGCGAATATATTAAATGATGTAACACACTACGATGTAATCCCTGGATTTATGTCTGATCATTCCGCTATCACTTTAAATCTAAAGTTATCTAATACTACTAGAGGGCCGGGATACTTTAAACTAAATAATAGTATACTATTACAAGCAGAATTTAAAGAAAAAATAAAATAATCCATTCAAGAAACAGTAAATAACAATATAGGTTGTAATCCCAATACGATGTGGGAACTAATAAAGGGATCTATAAGAAATGAATCAATAAAGTACTCGAGTAAAAAAGAAATTTGAAAGGGATAAAGAAAAGGAAATAGAGCTAGAAATTAAACGGTTAGAAAACGATTTAGAGGACCACCCAACCAATCAATACACAGTAGACAGACTCAATATTGAAAACAATAAGTTGAACGAAATAATTGAAGAAAAAACAAAAGGAATCCTCTTAAGATAAAAAGCTGAATGGGTAGAAGGTTGTGAAAAATACACAAAGTATTTTTCAAACTTAGAAACAAAGAGATCTGAAGAAAAAACTATAAAGCAATTAACAATAAATGGTACATTACAAAATGATCAAACTATAATACTTGATCATGTAAAACAATACTCTGTGCATATATATAGCGAAAATAAAAATATATAACATAGTAATAGCAGTTTCTCTAATCACGCCGAACCAAAACTAAATGAAGATCAAAAACAGTCATGTGAAGGTCTCATAAATACATTTGAATGCGAAGCAGCAATAAAAGAAATGAAAACTATGAAAAGCCCAAACTATATTGTAATAACGTAAAAGAACAATACATAAATTCAATTAACTATTCGTATGCAAATGGATCTTTAACTGAATTGCAAAAACAAGAAATGATTACTTTATTGCCAAAAAAAAGGTAAAAGCACACTTTCAATAGACAATTGGAGACCAATATCACTCCTAAATGTTGATTACAAAATTGCAACCAAAGTTATAAGTAATATAATAAAGAAGATTCTAAACTCAGTAATTAACATTAATCAAACTGGCTTTATAAAAGGTTGATATACATTGTATTGGAGAAAACGTGCGTCCACTGATGGAAATAATAAATGAGACAAATGAATCAGACACACCTGGACTAATATTTTTTGCTGATTTTCAAAAGGCATTTGATAGTCTAGACCATAAATTTATAATTAAAAGTATGCACTATCTAATTTTTTGTGAATCACTAATACAATGGATATCACTGTTCTTTTAGGATGCAAAAAGTTGCATTTAAAATAACGGTCATTTATCAGATTTTTTTAAAGTGGAAAAAGGTGTAAGACAAGGTTGTCCCTTATCTGCATACATATTTATTTTATGTATTGAAATATTATCGAGAGAAATCAAACATAATGCAAATATTACCGGTCTATTCTTAGGTGGTACGTTAAAACAAACACTATTTGCCGACGATGCCAGTTTTACACTTGACGGGTCACAAAGATCATTTCAAGAGCTTGTAAAAACGTTAGATAAATTTGCCCTTATATCTGGACTAAAACTAAATAAATCAAAATGTACAATTTTAAAGATAGGCAGACTAAAGCATGACCCAAGCCAATGGTGCAATAACAATATGTATACGTGGTCAAGCGACCATGCATCAACACTAGGAATAATATTCACAAACAATAAAGCAAACCTACATGAACTGAATACACTTCCCAAGATAAAGTCATTCCAGCATTGCCTAAATAACTGGAGAAAATGGAACCTATCATCAATTGGCAAAACTACTGTACTAAAGACTTTAACGCTACCAAAACTAATATATCCACTAACTGTGCTTGAAAACCCAGTAGCTGAAACAATAAAACGGATAAATGATATAATGTATGATTTTCTTTGAGACAGTAACTATGAACACTTTGGACTGAAAATGATAAATATTCATGCGTTTATCAACTCACTGAAATGTTCATGGATAAAACGTTTAAAAGGTATACAAAATCAGTTAAAAATAGCATACAATAACGAGCTTAAAAAATATGGCGGTGATATTATATGTAAAAGTAATCATAATGAGAATGACGCAAAGCAATTAGCAAACAGGTATACCTTTTTAAATGAAGTCTGGATCTCGTGGTGCAAAATTAACTTCCAATATTCAAGTACCAACGTAGCACATGATATGTTATGGCACAACTCTAACGTAAAACTTGAAAGAACCAGTACGATATTTTATAAAGAGTGGTATAACAAAGGTGATTTTGTTATGTACATGAAGCATTATATAATGATTTTAGTGTAAAAATAATTTAATTTCTTACTGTGTTTCAGTGATTTTAAGGATACGTATGCACTAAATGCTGGCGACTTCTTAAAATATTACGCATTGATAGGCAATATTAAAACTGAATGGAAAGTAAAGATGAGAACAGAATCGTTAAACAACGAGGTGCCGACATACTTAATAAATAAAACATTATCGTCTAAAAGTATAAATAAAATGTTATACAACAAACAAGTTGAATCAATGAGACTACCACAACTAAAACATGTACGAACATGGGAATTAGACAATCAAGAAATTTAATGGAAATATATATTTTCAATAACGTACAAGAGTACAAACAGTACAAAACTTAGTTCAATATAAATATCTGATGAGAATAATACCAAACAATTCGTTTTTGTTTAAATGCACCGTCATACAACAATTTTGGACTGACGTAAACATGTTATTACAAACGAGTAGGCTATATTATAATCTCAATTTAACATATGAATATATATCGTTTTGTAACGCGAAAGTTGCTTGTAAAAATAAAACAATACTTATTAGTTTTATTATCCATTTAGCAAAATATTTTATTTTCAGATGCAAATATAGTGAATCACAACTAACATTGGAACACTTTAACGCATATCTTAAACAAACAATACAAATTGAAGAAACTATTGCCAATATGAGAGATAAACTCGAAAGAATTCAATTAAAATGGAATGACTTTATTCAGTAAGCAAACACATTTTAACAACACTGCCATTATCTTACCATATCAATATTCCCAAACCACTATACATTACCATATAAGAGAGTTTTGACCCTTCTCACCTTCCGATATAAATAAACCTCCTACCCCAATCCAATAATCCAATAGCATATATAGACCCTTTAAAAAAACAAAACTCATTGTTACATGCATATCTGCACAATTAAGGAATGTGACCATGCTCTGACAAATACGTATTTGTTTTTCTGGTTGTCAGATCACGGTCTGTTTTATTCTTTACGCATACATGTGTACACTATATTATTTTGACCATGTTAACTATGTGTATGATTGTATGGTATGTATTATATACATGTAACAAAGAGCATTACATATTAATAAAACGAAAAAGAAAAAAAAGATGTCCAGCAGAGCTCGCGACAGCTTCCACAATGCTACTCAATTTGATCAGATTGCCCCTTCTTTTATCGCATTTGCTTTGTTTCATTGTACTTATGGGTGACCTGTTACATGATTGTCCCACATTGCACTATAGTGTTGCGGTTTGTCATTGTCAGCGTGTTGCCTTATTGGCCGTTATATTTCGTCGCTGAATATTTCCTCTATGTTACTATCTCTGTGCGCCATACTAAGATGTGAATGAGACCGTGCGGGCGTAGTGACGCCATGCTAATCAGGTTTAACTGACTCTTCGAACTATACTGATCACTGAAGATTCGACAGGGAACGGTTTTGTGCCTCCTTGGACTGTACGTGAGTGGCTTTTTGAAACCATACACTATCTGTATGTATATATCATATGACTTTGTGCGGTTTATCTAAATGAATGTCGAAATAGTGTGAAATATGTAGCAGTGGTACATGTGTGTTGTTAACACCATGTTCATGAAATCCGCTCATTGAAAATAGAAAATGGTCTGATGGAGTAGAGTTGTTTTAGACTTAATTATACAAGCTTCGCTAACACTTAAGTGCGAATGAAGCTATGTCTGTAATATTTCTATGTCAGTGGAACAAAACAACTGCGTAATATTACTGCTTTGGAAATTCAAATATACCAAAATCAAAGTAACACAGTGGCTATGTCTGTTTCATACAAATGCCGTACTTACTCAGGTATATTATAATAAGTTACACATTATAAATCGTGTCACAACAGAAAAATAAACATTACGGTAACCGTCTTATCCAATAGTATATAGCCCATACTAATAAATTGCTGTGGTACAATGTGAAATGATGGCGGACATCTTAGAATTTGGTGAACTGGGCAGTTACCCAAGGATGTGTTACATTAGTTTTACTGTGTCAATATAATACTGTTTCCTTGTTTTAAATTATAAATGCTATCAAATAGGTAACACGATGTAAATTGATTAGAAATCGTGATAGTTGGCTGCCATCTTGGATTTTGGTACACATGACAGTTATTCAAGTATGTGTTGCTATTGTCATGGCCATTTACTGTGTACGTATGCTCGTACGTAAGCATGTTAAATGATGATATATAAGTGACACGGTGACAAATTAATGGAGATTATGATTGATTGTTGGAGGCCATTTTGGATTTTTATACATAATTATTCACGTAATAAATATTTGTTTAAGTAGCATGAACTTTTATTTCACTTACACAATATAATCCAATACGAATAAACCAATAACTGGGTATATACATTAGTTAGCCAGGTTTTTTGAAAAAAAATCCAGGCTATTGGATTGGCGAAAGCCGGGCGGCGGGCGGCGTCCACAATCAATGTTAAGTTTTCGTGTTTGAGTCCATTTCTTTGTTACTGTACCACCTAGGACCACCAAACTTTCACAGCTTCATAATCAAGGGGTGCCCACCACATATCACTATCCAACATATTACTCTTTTTTTTAACTTGACCCATTTTTTCCGCGCAATCGACTTAGCCATTTTCAATGTTAGGTTTTCGCGTTTTCAATGTTTAAGTTTTCGTGTTTAAGTCCATTTCTTTGGTACTGTACCACCTAGGACCACCAAACTTTCACAGCTTTCATATCAAGGGGTGCCCACCACATATCCACTATCCACTGTACTTTTTTTTTTAACTTGACCCATTTTTTCCGCGCAATCGACTTAGCCTTTTTCATTTTCATGTTAAGTTTTCGCGTTTTCAATGTTAAGTTTTTCGTGTTTAAGTCCATTTCTTTGGTACTGTACCACCTAGGAGACCAAACAAACAATTTCACAGCTTCATAATCAAGGGGTGCCCACCACATATCACTATCCAAACATGTTACTTTTTTTTAACTTGACCCATTTTTTTCCGGCGCAATCGACTTAGCCATTTTTCAATGTTAAGTTTTTCGCGTTTTCAATGTTAAGTTTTCGTGTTTAAGTCCTTTATTTTCTTTAGTACTATACCACTAGGAACCACCAAACTTTCACAGCTTCATAACCAAGGGGTGCCTACCACATACAACTATCCAACATGTGACCATTTATTTACCTTCACCTATTATTTCTACGTAATTGACTTAGCCATTTTCAACGTTAACCTTTTAACGTACGTCTGGTTAAATTTTTTGGTTAAAACTTTTTTGTTATACTATATCTCTGCAACTGCTTTGCCCATTACCTTGAAACTTCACATGGGTGTTTATCATCGTCCATATTTTCACTCTAACCCCCAACCGTGCGGCCCTTGTGCGCAATGTCAAGGTCAAATTATTTTGAATTTATTTGTTTACTATATCTCTGCAACTGCTTCACCCATTACCTTGATACTTCACATGGGTGTTTATCATCATTGTCGCACCCGCTTGCAGAAAGCGCGATATCGTCGGCATTTTGGCATACGTCCGTCCGTCCGTACGTCCGTGTGTCCGGTTAAAGTTTTTTCGTTAAAGTTTTTCCATCTACTATATCTATTTTTTTTTTTTTTTGTGTCCATACCTCGCCCAAGGCGCGACATGCAGCCCACGGCCATCTAGTCTACAAAAAGTGGGTATAATTATGTTATCCAAGTGTCCATGCTTGGAAAAAACCTGGCCTTCGTGGCTTTGCCTCGTTTCTTGTTTTATATATGTTTAGTGTGGCGGGGTGAGGTATGGGTGTATTGGCGGCCATCTTTGATTTTTTCGGCCATCTTGAACGAAAATGTTTTAGTTCGTTTGTATGTAAATGGAAAATATAAATTGCAATGTTTTCAGTTCGTTTTACAGCGTGTATATGCGACTATGCGGCAGTTGTATGTGAACGCTTTCAAAACAGCCCTTTTACGGGCAGAAATGTTGCTCTTTGGGGGGTCCACTTATAGGGGCATAAACACTTTATAAGAAGACTTAGTTACGAAGTTATTTTCGGGACTGATACCCACGCGACAGCATGCATATTTATTTCGAAAATAGAATGCATAGTTTTTAAAATTGAAAGTGGCCAACAGAAGATTCAGAACAAAACTGTACATTACAGTCACTGTGTATTTATATGTGTGTGGGTTTTAATTGTTGATAGTGGGTTTACCATTTGAAGAAAGTATATACATGAACCTGTAATATATATATTTAAATTTCGGGAAAATGCGGCGATGTGACTTACAGTTGTTAGAACATGTACTGATAAAAATAACGCCAGATGGCAACCTATGGAAAATTATAGTATATGTACTGGTATATGTATATCCGCTCTGTAATTATTTTAAAATCGAAATTTGAAATTTAGTTTGTTGCGTTTCAGAAAAGGTACGCTCAACGTCTTTGTAAACAATGCAACGAAAAATGAGCGGCCATCCAAGCCAGGTTGAAATCATTGTAGCCTGCGTGCATGTATTTTGAATTTATATCTGCACACTATACTCCAGTCAAGGCTTTACACACTAAATTTGTCCCGATTACAAAATTAATTTCGTTGAAAAGACGCTGCACAAACTTGACCTTGTAACAGTTGTTTGAAGCAGCTCGTTTGAAGTCAGCCACGTTGAATCTGCACATCGAGAACGCGTGTATTTGTTTCATAGTATTTACACGCCTCCGACTAGAAGGAACACTTGATAAACAAATAATAAAATGAAACACGCAGACGTCCAGTGTTTAGTAGTATTTAGATTAACAGCGATCTGCAGGACTTTGTAAATGTTGAAGACCTGTGCATCCGAGCAATCCGATCAAAGTCTACAGTGATTGCGAATATACAGTAGTAGTACAATATATGCTATAAGCATGTTTATAAATGGTCAATGTTAAAGAATACGTGCATTGGTATCAATCTGACACGGTGCACGTATTGAGTGGTAGCGGATACAGATCTAAACCTGTCGGCTACGTGACGGGGGACCCTGGTGGCAGAAAGTATGTTCGCAGTAAATATGCATGTGACACAATACCACGATCAAACATGTTTAACCCAGTGTCAACATGATATTCCAAGAGCCGTATAACTAGCACGACGTTCTCCATATGTTGTATATCTGTGATACGATTCTTTTTCAGACAATTTCCAAATTGTAGTTTTATGTTGATTTTCTAAACATACGACCGGCGAACCAGTAAATCAAAATAATTAAAACCTATGGTCAGTTTTATTTGTGGCAAATTTTATCCAGAATACGTGACCCAGTTAGACAACTGTTTACATTGCATCACAGTCCAATATCCGCACTTCCACATAATCTGAACAGGACCGTTAATCACACTTAGTAAAGAGATCTTCACACATGCGATCTGGGTTTGATATGCTACGTGTGGTTAATGGTGGTCACCAGACAGGATAATCTGAATATTCTGGTTTCATCCCACGTTAAGGAACATACCGACAGGCATGTCACGGAGTTCACTTTTATACGAGTGATACATATGAATAACTGGTGAATGTTATGCCGATATTTGGTTGTTAATAAGGTATGTTTATAAACATTGTACATATATTGTTTTACTAATACGTGTATCAGCCCCCCATACAGCCGGCCGTTTTTTCGTTACCATTTATACATATTCTGTGGAATTTCATTAGAATTGTAAATTCCCTCTATCACGGTAATGTTGTCTACTGCTATATTTGAATTATTATCACAGAATTTAACATCTGAAACCAAAGTTAAGGCGCGTAAATTTATTCATGAATTTGGCGCCAATATGGCACGGGTCTGAGTGCTGAATTTGGCCTATTAATTCCGTCCACGCCCACTGCCAATTGGAATTGGAGTCATTGATCTGCAGCCCCATGCAGCTGTCAGGTGTTCACTGAGCTAAATTATACGACCTATTAATTATTTATTAGACACGCCCACTTCCATTAATATAGTAATTAAACTTGGCTATTACGTAATTGGGGTTAAACCGCTGCTACTACTACTTATATCTCATCCTGTCAACACAGTAGCGTTCTAGATATCGTAAACACATCATTTATATAACACGGATACAGCACGGATATAGCGAATTAACAAAACGCTTACCTAACAAGATGGCAACAGGCACAGAAATGCCGAGACCAATGAGCTACGCCTCAGCCACATCAATTCAGGCTCCACGACCGAAAACAAACAAGGGGCAGTCCACCCCTCACAAAGTCCGCAGAGTTCCAAACGAAATATTTCCTGTGTCTATGGGCCAGGAAATTCGTAACACGCCGGTAAAGGCCCAAGCCGCCACGCCCAACAGGGCAAGGGCAAAATCGCCGACGGCAAACAACGAAGTCGGCTCCAATGCACGGAAGCGGCTACATATGAGCCAGTCTCCGCAGTTTGAGAAACAGAAAGCGGAAACTATATATTACAGAACGACGGGCATGATCAAAGCCCAATTATTCGCGACGGCACTAATCGTGCACCTATGCAATGTACTGAAACTAGGCCAGTTGAGCTTTGGAAGCGCCGGGAAGAAATTAATCAAAATAAAACTCCCTGGTCCCCCATGTCAACAAGGCAAAAGGATTTACGTCACCGGCCAGCAACATAGATTGTACATATCTACCGGGTATACCGAAGCACAAAACACAAAACAGATAAAGCACTCACAACAAAACAAACGTCAAACGGACTCTATGCGCACTACGGGATTGTATTTCACCACGACATTCCATTTAACCTTAACGAACGTGAACTCATGTCCGCCCTCGACGCTAAAGAAAATAATATTGCTTCAGCTCAATACGCGGGTGAGAAAACTAAAACTCACAAAATTCTGGTAAAATTTGAAACGCAATGTGACTACCTACCCTACACTATAACACCGGCCCGCTACGTCAATGCCGGAGAACAGTTAACAGTGGGCATCTCAGCGCGACGTCCGATAAGATGCAACAACTGCCAACGCCACGGCCATAAAACTACGGCATGCAGAGAAACAACACCCGTATGTGTATACTGTTGCAGAACTGGGCATAAATTCCTCCAATGTAAGGACCGAAAAAATAAAAGTTCACCATTTTGTGGTAATTGCTATGAAGCACAAAAAAACAAACTACAGAACTCACGCAGTCTATGACCGCAATTGCCAAATCTACAGGGATTTCGCTAGCAAAATCGAAATCCAGAATAACATTGCAACAGCACAGCGCGAAGCCAATGCACCAAAACACACGGTGACGTCAACAACGTCGAACGACCATAACACCACTACTGTAACTGTTGTACGTAGACAGACGGAGTCACAACAAAATCAGGATAATGACACAAATATTACCATACCCAAACACGAACTAGATCACATCATGTCACGAATTAAAAATCCAGAAAACTTCATAATTTCCAAATATGGAGATGAAGCGAAGGGTCTGTTGACACACGGCACCACACTTGGCCGGTCATCGTCCGAAACAATACGGACACGGATATGGAAGTAATAAACGACCAATCCGAAGACAATAGCGACGTCGACGTCATCACCGACGTCAATCGAAACAATGACGTCATTATTGTCATTGACGTCACCACCGACGTCGCATGCGCAAACGACGTTAAAAACAAAAACAACGTGGAACAGCACGTCAACGACGTACATAGTGAAACGGAATCCATTGACATAAGTACGTACTATGACGTTGCCTCTCCCCCTCATCATTGCGGAGTCACCGGAAAAAAACCGGAAAATAGTCCTAAATATCCCCCATAGTGAGACCAGTCATCCATCACTAACCCAAATATGAAACTCAAAAATGAGGGAACAGATCGCTATGCAATGGAGGAAAAAGCCCGCCGAGGTAACGTAACAAACAAACAATAAATCCCAAACTTAACAATGGGTAGACAGGGCCGGATGGAGGATTTGAATAAATGGGGGGGGGGGGTGCGTAGTGGTGAGGGGGGTCTAGAAAATTTAGAAAATTGAAGTACCTCAGATGCATTTTCCTGGCATTTGAGAACAAAAATCATTGCTTCGTCAAAAATAGGAGGGGGGGGGGGCATCACGCACACACCCCCCCCCCCCCCCTGGATCCGGCCATGATACCAATAAAACGAACAAACCTGAAACCCTGACTGTCCTACAAAGGAACTGTCAGGGATTCACAACCAGTACTAAGGCAGAGTTATTTCAAGAACTAGAGGAATGTGACCATGTACCGGACGTCATATGCCTTCAGGAAATATATAAACGTATAGAAATAAAGGGGTACACGCTAATAACACATAAATCACATAGTACTATAAGAAGCGGGATAGGAATTTTTGTAAAATTAGGCATCTCGTGTACCGATATTAAAATTAAAAACCAAGAAGAAGAGGACAATAACACAATCTTAATAAATGGAGTAAAAATATATAGTAAAACGGGAAATATTGACATATTAAACGTTTACATATCGCCACAGGCAACTACAAATTTTGAAAACATATATAATATTGTCACGAATCGTAGCCGACTAACTTTCTTTATCCATTAATTGTAACACGGGTCACATAGTCTAGAGCAGTAATCGAATATTCTAGTACAAGACGGTCGAATAGGTATTGGTGTATGAAATATCGCCCGTGGAGTACACCGCTGGAGAGAATAGCGCTTTATCCGAAACCGCGCACGGACCACCAGTATTGGATTTTTAATTAACTAATTCACCAGATATCTCATGAGCTAGACTGACTGTCAGATCATTAGTCCACGTACGTAAAATTGTAAGCCAAATGTGGGCACATAAGTTTTACATTGACACGCAGACTATATGAGGATAGTCATGCACTAGGGTGGGTGTATATATTCGTTGTAGCACCATATACTATCAGTCGGACATTCAATTACATTCTTGTGACATTGGAGCGCAAGTTTTCACTGGGAATTGGTGAGTGCATATGTTGTTACTTTCTAATGCTGCCATTTAAGTCTGAATCTTGCCAAGACCGGCAATTCTACGCAGTGTTATCGTATCCTCGATAATACTGCACTATTTAATGTAACTGAGTTATTTGGCCCCGTTTCGACCAAACGCTTGGTCAAGAAAAGCCGTATGACATGTATCCGATGTTATAGATTATCTCCCTTAATCAAATATTATTGATTCATTAATTCGTCGTGTTTACGTGTAAATTATAACGATTACAGGACTGGCATATGGGAGCATTCCGTGAGTATTGTAATGGCATATTATTCTCATGTGTTTGTGTTGCATGTCACTCTGACTAATTCCATTAGCAATGTATTGTATTTGTAAAATGAAGGGCGAACTTGATTGAAATGTTCACTAACATTAGCTATGCATTTTATATTACGATTCAATCCAATATCAGTCTGCGCCCTGTACAATACATGAGAATATTGCCAATTTTAAATATGTCACAATTGTAACGTGAATTTTCTGGACGACTTTCATTACTCTAGGGGGGAACACATGTAAACTCCTAACCCAGTCGTCTGTACATTCATTTTATTAAGTCATATTACGTTCGCAGTGTGTTGTAAATATTGTAAATGCTATTGCGACCAGGATGGGCCAGATCAGACAGTTCTGCTCTAAGTGCACTGATTTATACATCAGTAAGCTGTAATAAGGACATGATGTAAAGTATAATTTGTTTCAATCACTGATGCTTTGGGTCAGCCTGTGGAATCCTACAGTCTGATTAGAGTATACAGTGTTTATTATTAGTAATGTAATGTAAAGTAATGTAATACTGTGAGTCTGCACAGGAGAATACTTGGCACAGTTGCTCTTTATTAAGTTAGCGCAGTTAGCCACGGGCAGTCTGATCAAGGTAAGGCCTGTCGCAATCAAATGTTTGTTTACTAATGGTAAATAACTGTGAATGACGTCTGTATTCACATGTACGGCTGTGAAGAGATATATCGTTGGGTACACTAGATATAGTGGCTGTTCATTAATGTGTTATATCGCATTTTCCGACATATGAATTCCATCAGCCCCCTTCTTCCAATTAGTGAAAATATCTTTGTGTACATTGCAATTTATCATGTTTCATCATTGTAATATATGATGATGTTTAGTATTGCCATGCAATCATGATATTGATTTCATGTGCACTACTGTGAATATTATTGAGACTATAACATGTTACATTCTCGTAACAACACCGTTGGTGTTTTGTAGTCCCAGCCAGTACACCAGCCAGTACACCAGCCAGCCAGTCAGCAACGAGCGACGGCACGTCCCTACTTTGTGTCTGCGTAAATTCAGTACGCAACACAGATTTATTTACTTATTCTGGAGTCCACGACACGACACCGTGTGTTAGCGGAGACTCTGCTCCGCGTGGACCAAGGGCGTAATCGAGTGGGGCATATTCCGGTGACATCATTCCGTCCAAGGACGTGATGACTCGATAAGGACGTTCACCGATGCGTTATGGACCCCATCCGCCCAAGTAGGCTCTGTATCTCATGAGTACCAGTAACTTTACGACGTTAGTATAACGTCACTCCCATCATGGCGGAAGCCGGAGTTGTTTAGCTGATCTCTAACCTTGGATATTGATCCAGATCATGATGACGTTTACTTTTGACTTTACCTACCTGTTCCAGAATCGAGGATGTGCCTTGGTTTTGTGCAAGGGCCTGTGGCGGTGGCTGCTAGGGGACGTTGTCAGTACTGACATTTTCATCTATTGTTTGTGCTTATCATTTATGTAAATATATCATACTTGTAAAAATATACCTTGTTGTCTCTGTCCACAACGTGCTTGGTGTTCCGTCCCTTCAGTAGACTAGCCCGGTGTCACCCTGGCGTGACAAATATACTCCCACAACTGAGCCGCAAAACGCTCATACTGGGTGATTTCAACGCCCACAATAATCTATGGGACCCTGGCTAGGTACGTAACTGCACACGGGGAAACAAACTAGTAAAACTCTTAGACCAAACCAACTACACAATGCTTAATGACGGACGATACACGTACGACTGTTCCTCTGAAAGAAACTTAACTAAAATAGGCACCACGCCTGATATATCAATGGGAAGCCCAAGCGTAGCCCCGCAAACTACATGGGACCCGCTGGAAACCACATTAGGCAGTGACCACTACCCAATAAAAATTGTTATTTCTACCCAGTACCACAAAGCTGATGCTGAAACTATGCCCAAATGGAAATTTGATAAAGCCAATTGGGAACTCTTTACTAATATGGCCGATATAAAACTTAACCCCCAATAAACCCCACCCCAATTGATGTTTCACTCCCGAATGACTTAAATTCCATAAATGGACAAATAACGACCACGCTACAGAAAATCAGCTCAGAATGCATACCCCGCACAAGTGGCAAAATGCACAATAGACCCACCATCCCCTGGTGGACTTTGTAATGCACCGAGGCAATAAAACATAGAGCCATCTGCCTTCGCCGCTGGCGCCAGGTCAGCGACGAGCACCCCCAAATAAAAGACAAACGCAAAGAAGAATATGCAAATGCCAAAATAAATACAAGACAAACACTAGAAAATACTAGACAAGAAGGTTGGAAAACGATTATCTCACAAATAACACATAACACCAGCAGCAAGGAAGTCTGGGACAAATTCAACAGATTCAGAGGAAAAAAATCAAATCCATCACCTCCAATCAAAAACGGTGATGAGCCTATACACGACAATGAACAAAAATCAGAGATACTGACCAACCACTACAGACACGTATCTAGTGACAGCAACCTCGACCTGGAATTTAAGAACCACAAAATAAATATGGAACGTGAGATATCGTCCGTCATCGATAATAATATAGACATAGAAGAACATGCCAGCAGTCAGAGTGAAATGAACAGACCATTCATCTTGTCCCGAGTTCGGAGCAGCGTTATCTAAAAAGAAAATCACTGCACCGGGAGAGGATCAGATACACTATAATATAATTAAGAAACTCCCGCAAAGTTCAAAAATAAAAATACTAGAATTATATAACAAATCATGGGCTGAGGGCACCCTCCCTGACACCTGGAAGGAAGCAACAATAATACCTATACTAAAACCAAACAAAGACGCCACAAGCGCGGCGGCATACCGGCCTATCTCTCTAACGTCAGCGCTGTGCAAAATAATGGAAACCATGGTCGCAAACAGACTAAAGTACCATATTGAATCTAACAATGCAATCAGTAACACACAATCGGGCTTCCGAAATAACAGATCCACAATGGACCAACTGGCCCGTCTAGAAACAACTATAAAAACAGCATTCATGTCAAAACAATCGGTAGTTGCCGTATTTTTAGATCTGGAGAAAGCCTTCGACCTAATGTGGACTAAAGGTGTAATATCACAACTACAGGCAAAGGGAATAACTAATAGAATGCTTAAATGGATAGACAACTTTCTAACCGATAGAAAAATCAGAGTCCGACTAAGCCAATCACATTCTGCATACCAAACAGTAGAAAATGGAAGTCCGCAAGGGAGCGTCCTCAGCCCTATCCTATTCAATATAATAATATATACATTATATGACGAACTAACATCCAATAACCCCGCCCTACTACTATCCCAATTCGCAGACGATGGCGCAATCTGGCATATACATAGACAAATTAGTAACTCAATAGAACACCTACAAGGACTAAATACCATAACGGCATGGCAAAAGAAATGGGGTTTTAAAATATCACCGCTGAAAACCGAGGCAGTCATTTTCATTAACTCGCAAGCTACATATCATAAAGATACAAACACATATAAATATCAGCGGGAAAACCGAATAATACCACAATTAACTGTTAACAACACCCCCATACCATATACACAAGCAGCTACATTTCTTGGAATGACACTCTACTACAGACTGACATGGGAACCCTATATAACAAATCTGCTCAACAGATGCAGGAAATACATAAACCTACTAAAACTAGTGTCCGGCACATCATATGGAGCAGACAAAAAAGCACTACTGCTACTATACAAGGCCCTCATACTGTCAAAACTTGACTGTTCACTCCTATACCAAAGCTGCAACCCTAAACAGCTAGAAAAACTATAAACTATACAAAACCAAGCCCTGCGCATAGCCACAGGAGCATATAGAAGTACCAGAATAGCGGCACTGCAAGTAGAAACCGTAGTACCCCCACTAGCACTCGGAAGAGAAAGTATACCCTAAAATACTGGGCGCGCTCCAAGCCTCATGGAGATAAATTACCCATAAACAAACTACTAAAACCAGCTTTATACCATAAAAGACAGATATCACGAAATAGTAAGAAACAAGCCAAGGCAAAAGAAAGAACAAACTTGCAAGCCCCATACAAAGCCCCAGCATATTCCCCCAATAGGCCCTGGCACAAACAATTGCTATGCAATGACATCAGGTGCGCTATCCGAACAATATAATATATCCGATATTGAAATTCAACCATTCCTTTATCATATCCCATTTTACCCCCATGAAATAGAATGCAAATCAACCCTTAAAGAAGTAATAGCAGATAAAACATTAAATCCGGCTGAAAATCTGGAAATAGCAACAAATCTTATCAACAGCAGATATAACGACCACCTACAAATATATACAGATGGCAGCAAAAACCCAGAAGAAGGAAGCACATCCTGCGCATTTGTAGTACCAGCCGAAGAATACAAAGAAATGTACAAGCTTAACGACAATCTAACAGTATTTACATCAGAACTAATAGCCATAGAAAAAGCACTTAAGTGGAACCTTAAACAGGAGCAAAATTCAAACACGGTCATACTGTCTGATTCGCTCAGTTCCATTCAAGCCTTAAATTCAGGTAAATCAAAAACCAGACCCGACACGATACATATGATAAAACATCTAATAAGCCTAAATAGGACAATGGGCAAAACGATAAGCGTAGAATGGGTACCATCACACATAGCATCACACATGACAAAGCAGCAGCAGATGCTCACATGCTAGGCACCCCCGACAATACAAAATCGATACATGTAGAACTTTACACAAAGATAACCCAAATACGTAAGGAACGGTGGCAGGAAGCTTGGAACATCATACCGCTATCAAACATACTCCCTACAACTGCCCTACACTCCCAACTAAGTGCAAACAATATAGTATGGATCGAAGATCGGATGTGATACTAACAAGACTCACATTAGGCCATAATGGGATAGGAGCCAATGACTTTACAAAGGAAGATGAACAAACCCCTACATGTAGAGCATGCAACAGTGATGAAATAGAAACACTAATGCACTTTATATACCACTGTCCCGCGTTGACGGAACATAGAAACGAGCTAGCTGTAACACTGCAAAAAAATAAATTTACCAGACAGCATCTACACATTGCTATTTCCGCCACCAGAGCTGGAAGCAGAAACATACCAGGCCCAATTAAAAATATATAAAAGATACAGGATACTGGAGTAATATATAATACATAAGATATAAATAATAATACATAATATACACAATAAACCCAGCCAGACATCGGGACTCTGTAAACGCACCCTAGCGCAAGATGGGGAGGGAAGCAAAGTAAGGAGTATTTAGCCGCGAGAACTAAGGGAGCTCAATATGTAAATAAAAAATAGGTCGCAGCAAAACAGTCTAGAAAAGTAATATACAAATGCTTACTAAAACACCTGACTACAAAACACAGGCTAGACATTGTACATAACCTCAATATAACACAAGCCATGTATAAACACACAATCACATGCTCGCATGTCAGCACAACTGTCGCCGGGCCACACAACTTGACCCGGACGACAGAGGGTTATGCTCTCAAACAAAAAGCGTAACAGCCCAGACAAACCGGCCGGACGCCGGGCCAATATGTGGGTTAAGCAAGTCTCATTATAAGTTTAGGGTTCTTAAGCGTGTGTTCCGATAACAGGACACACCAGCAAGAGCCTAAATACGATATAATGGGAAATGCAACGAAAAAACACACAACTTGACCCAGACGACAGCGGGTTTTTCATAGTCTCAATAAAAGGCAACATCGCAGACAAACCGGCCGGACGCCGGGCCGATATGTGGGTTAAGCAAATCTCATTATAAGCTTAGGGTTTCTTAAGCGTGTGTTCCGATAACAGGACACACCAGCAAGAGCCTAACTACGATATAATGGGAAATGCAACGAAACAACACGCAACCTGACCCGGACTAGCGGGATTTTCATAGTCTCAATAAAAGGTAACATCTAAGACAAACCGGCCTGACGCCGGGCCGATATGTGGGTTAAGTAAATCTCATTGTAAGTTTAAGGTTTCTTAAGCGTGTGTTCCGATAACAGGACACACCAGTCAAAAGACGTTATAATGGGAAATGCAACGAAAAAACACACAACTTGACCCGGACGACAGCGGGTTATATGATCTCAAACAAAAAGCATAACATCCCAGACAAACCAGCCTGTTACCGGGCCGATGTGTGGGTTAAGCAAATCTCTTTATACATTAAAGGTTACTAGAGCGTGTGTACCTGTAACAGGACACACCAGGAAGAGCCTAAAGACGACATAATGGGAAATGCAACGAAAAACACACAATTTGATCCGGACGACAGGGGGTAACATAGGCTCAATGTATGCATATACCTCGCGAGCATGTAAACAAGATTGTCTTACCAAACATGGCCTCACAAAACATATTAACAAAAAAACAAAAAAAACAAGCACCAATGTGTAGAATAGAAATTGTTATTAATAAAAATGTTCTCTTTCAGCTTCATTACATACAGTGGGGCCTCTCTGCACCGGAGATCCCCGGGTTGTCTGATACAGAGATGCTTTGCGTACATGAACATGCATTACCGTCAACAAAGTCCGACACACCTAGGATACAAAGGCAGTCGGCGTGTCCAGTTTAGGGGAGTTATGCTGCAAACATGTGACGTATGGCCCATACCAGACCGATGACACACTTACACCAAAGCCAAGGCAAAACTGTACGGGGAACAGGGAATTGAGTAAATAACAACTAATAACACCTCCCTATTTTTCAGCCTAGTGTAAATAATGTGCATGTTTATCAAAGCCACGAAGCGTGCCTGATAATAACAAAAGCCGCAGGCACATAGCTCGGCTACACAGGGTACACAACAGCTAGTTACATGATGCCTCTATTTCAGGTATAAACACAATGTAAATACTTATTGCAAAATAAAGGATAAACGCCCTCAACAACTAATTAAACTAGAAAATGTGTTCATAGAACACGGATGCCCCACATATCGCTTTGATAATAAATGAGGCCAAATTCCAAGTCAAAATTTTGTTTTAGCCGAGCGTTAAAGTTTTTGAAGCACCAAGTATGTGACCTTGACCCTGGGCTTGGCGGGGCAGGACGAACGTGGATTTGGCACAGAGCAGTAGAGGATCATTAGAGCAATGTGTATATGAAGTATGAAGATGATCCGTGAAAAGGAACAGAAATAATAAGATATTTACCCGAGCGTTAAAGTTTTTGAAGCACCAAGTATGTGACCCTGACCCTGGGGTTGGCGGGGGCAGGACAAACGTGGATTTGGCACAAGGCGGTAAAGGACCATTAGAGTAATGCGTATATGAAGTATGAAGCTGATCCGTGAAAGAAAACAGAAATTATAAGATATTTACCCGAGCGTTAACGTTTTTGAAGCACCAAGTATGTGACCTTGACCCTGGGCTTGGCGGGGGAGGGACGAACGTGGATTTGGTACAGGGCGGTAGAGGACCATTAGAGCAATGTGTGTATGAAATATGAAGCAGATAGGTCAAAGGATGAAGAAATTATGAGACATTTACCCGAGCGTTAAAGTTTCTTGACGGACAGACGGACGGACGGGACGGACGGACAAGGGTAACACTAAATGCCCCCTCCACTATCGTGGTGGGGCATAAAAAGAGGCAGGCCGGATCAGCCTTTACAGCCACAAAAAAATGAACGATAACAGGGCTACGTCATACAAACGCACCTACAGTACAGCCACGAAATAAAATAGCAGACGCCACATCTTAGACAAGGGCGCACAGAGAATAGCACAACATACACAAACACCCGATCTAAATGGGAAGCATAGCATAGCATCATTATGGGAAGAGGGTTGAGTCAATGTAATAAATAGGCCTACCAGCCTGTATGGAACACAGCTCCCGGCAGCAACGTGGTAACCCTAGGAAAACAATGAAATGAAAGAAAAACCCTCCACACAGGGATACCTAGCCGCCAACACGCCAGCTAGCCAAATATAATATTACAGCACACACCCTCCCCCAACACAGAACTAAAATTTAGACACAATATGTATATGGGTATACATGTACATGTGTGTGTATGCATGCATGTATGTGGATATATATATGTGTGTATGAGTGTGTATGCGCGTATGTGTGTGTGTGCGTGTGCGCGTAAATGTATGTACATGTATATGTATATATATAGTAGTAGTAAGGGAGTCAAAATGATACCACCTACCGTGGTATCGTTTATAACCCTCTATAATACCCCCACCACCCCCGAAAATCAAAAAATTGGTTAACGAGGAAAATTGGGTCTCCCGACAGCAAATTTATGAATTTTTGGAGAAAATAATTTTGAGAAGAGGGAGTCCCAATTATATTGGTAATTGACTTTTGAAAAAAAAGTCGAAATCATTCATGCAAGTATTATCGTTTATATTCCTCATTTTTCTTCTCCGATATAGCTAATTTATTTCGCAGATCAGCAAATAATTCTACCAGCTCTATTCTACCACGTTCACCTTTAGCCACCTGACAGCGTAGTTGCTTATGTCTACAAAGAGTTTGGGCACTAACAAGAATTACAAGGGCATCTAGGGCATTGAAATTGTGGGGGACACAAGGAAACTTTCTACGTCTCGCTAGATGCCTTCGTAGATAGTCGTTACACGTAAACGTCTTACAACAAGTCTCACACTCCATTATATATGTATATATTTATCTGTTCAATTGACGTGAAAAAAAACATTATGTAAATTTTTGACGTCCAATTGAACAGATAAATTTTATAGGTTATACAAAAGTATATATACAAAAGTATAATACAGAATATGATAACGCCAGAAAACTAGAGCAGAAATAGAAAGTTTGAGAAGAGAAGCCGAATCTCTAGGGATTACTTATAGTACACGGTTGAGAGTTAGGGGGTTGATAAAGCTGATAAATGCCACAAAGAATGAGGCGTTTATGAAGCGGTTTACCCGCGCCTATAAAAGAGGGGCATTTACAAACATCTCACTAGCGGATGAAGTTGGTAACATAATTTCAAAAAGAAAGTATTGCGGAGTAAGGCTAGTGTAATAAAACCTTCAAGCACCAATAATTTGTCCCAAATTAGACACACAGGTGGCCCAATACAAAATAAAAGATCTCTCGTTCGCGCGATAGTGGAAAAAGGTGAAGAAATATTGGGGGCTCACGATGAAACATTGGAAAAGTTAGAAATGGAGACGGGTAGTTACATTATCCTTTCGTAAAAACATTAACATTAACGAGTCTGAACGCATGTCCGAGAAACTCGCTCCGTATCTAACAAACCAATTTTTATTTGAGATATTCATATTCTTACAAGCTAGAACATATGGAGGAAATTAAAAATGGAAAACCTGTAACATAATAATGCACAAAAATCTCGGTGGTAGCGAACCACTATCATCAATGAAAACGTTTAAAAAATGGCTGTCAGATAAGGAGCAAACACGAATAATGTCCGATAAATAGACGACCGAATACAAAGTGGAAGTTTGTAAGATGGGTAGAGGTTTTCGTAAAGCTAATACAGGGTAGTAGGGGAAAAGATTTGGGACTACAATCCAAAGAAGCAGCAGGAGGAGAACTTCCAGAATGGCTGAAGAATAAAAAAGGTATGTATTCTTTAGATAAGTATAATGACGACCTTTGTCTGTTCAGGTGTCTAGCTATGCATATGACAGATAAAAGACCCGACAGATGTACAGAAAAGGCGAAAGAACTTAGTAAGCAATATTTTGGTAGTAATGTGGTTTCACCAATTCCTTTTTCAGATCTGAAAAAGGTTGAAGAGTTTTTTAAAATCGGTATAGAATATATCAACCCACCCAATGTAACGTATGGTGGTTTGAAAAAGGTACCAGCGCACTATAACGCAATAGGTAATAAACCAATGACAATAGGACTGTTTAATAATCACGCATTTCTAATAAAAAACCTTAAAAACCTATCTAAAATTTACGCTTGCGATAATTGCAAGCAGAAATTCACGAAAGCGAGTAATATGAAGAGGACACGGACCAAAATGTATGAAAGGTGAGACAAAAGTAGTATGTGATGGTAATTATTTAGAGCGCCCGCGTTCGTCGTTCGAGAAAGCGTTCTACCCAAAAAGTTCTAACAGTTATGGGGCGATCGATTGGATGTACTCTGTGGAAAAGCGCGAGGGAATTCACATTCACCACGAACAGTGTGGACACGGGGTGAAAGATGGATATTTTAGGAGCTCCAGTAGATGGATACTGTCCAGAAACCAATACCGTATATCAATATCACGGCTGTTACTGGCACGGGTGTGAGATTCATGCAAAACATAGAAAAGAAGAACGCGCATCCACTATGAGAAGAGATACACTTATTAGAAGAAGCAAAGAATTCAACCTAGTAGTTATGTGGGAATGCGAATTTCAAAGAACTGGTAAAGACATAAAGATCGGTTGCGACACTACTCTTTATCCATATCAGATAGTATACGATTTTGAGGCATATCTACCAGAATATGAAACTCTCGGTAATAATCTAGAGTACGAAGCGAGCACGTTCCGGTAAGCGTTAGTATAGGAGATAATTTCTCAGGAAACAGTAACTCTATATTTGTGATAAAGATCCCGCAAAACTTATAGAAAAATTCTTAGAAGATTTAAAAGTCAGGGGAAAAGCTATAAGAGAAGAAGTGTGGTCAAGATATGGGTTTAATACAGAACATTTACGTAAAAACCAAATCGCCAAGATCGAACAGTGGATAGAGCAAGTACCGGTTATAGGTTTTAACAGCAGTAAGTACGATATAAACTAATAAAGAAATACCTAGTAGGCGAACTGGCATCAACAACAAAGAAAGTAATGGTCGGAAAACGTGCAAACGCAACAATATTTCTATTTACTCCAGAGTTTAGATTTATTGATGTAATACTTTATCTAGGACCCGGTGTAAGTTACGATAGTTGGATAAAAGCCTACGAATGCAAAGGACAGAAATCTTTCTTTCCTTATGAGTGGTTCGATTCTCCAGACAAACTGGATTACCCAGGACTACCGGATATAGAGAATTGGTATTCCAAACTATCTGGGAAAATGTTAATATATGAAACAGAATTAAGTAAATGTCGTAGAATTTTCGAAGAAAATAATATGAAAACTTTCAGAGATTGGTTGAAATATTATAACGATTTAGATGTAGCACCGTTCCTAGAAGCGGTGGAAAAAAATGTGTGAATTTTATAAACACAGAGGTGTGGATATTTTCAAAGATGCGGTAACACTACCTGGAGTAGCTATACAATATTTATTGAGAGGAACCATTAAAGAACAAAAATCTTCAAAGACGATTATACCGGAGGATGCTCTATATGCACCAAAAGAAGAAACATACGAAATGATGAAGGACGCTCTAGTTGGCGGTCCATCAATAGTATTTACACGATATGCAGAAGCTGGTGTTTCAAATATTTGATCTAATTCCACAGGAATTAACAAACCGTGCAAGGCTGTTTTGGGGTACGACGCAAACGCGTTATATTTATCTACGTTAAATAAAGAGATGCCGTGTGGGGAGAGAAACTATACACCATATAGATACCCCACATAACCCTAAATTTATTAAAAAGTTTTTAAAAAGTAAAAGAGTTTTATCCGGAGACTGGTTTGGGTTTGCGGAGGTGGATATAGAAGTTCCACACAACTTAAAAGATAAGTTTTCTGAAATGTCCCCCAATATTTATAAACAGAGAAGTAGAGGTTGATGAAGTTCCCACACACATGTTAAAATATTTAAAAGATACTGGCCGAACAAGAGGAGATGGAAAAAAATTGGTGGGATCTATGACAGCCACTAAAGTATTGCTGTACGCGCCACTGTTGAAATGGTATTTAAAACACGGCCTAGAAATAACTGGAGTTCATCGTGTTATAGATTATATTAGCGGAAAACCATTCGAATGGTTCGCAAAAGAAGTTACAGCCGCAAGACGAACGGGTGATGTAGAACCAAATAAGAAACCAGTAGCCGACATAATGAAATTATTAGGAAACTCGTGTTGTGGAAAAAATGATAGAGGCAACGGAGAGACATTTAAATACGACATATACACAAAACGAAACCTGTGTTGACAAAGCATTAAGATCCGCGTTTTGATGATTTGGAAGAGATAGGAGATGCGTACGAAATATCTTCAAGAAAACCCAGGTGTGCGGTAAAGAGACCATTCCATTGTGGAATAGCGGTTTATCAACTAGCTAAATTGAGAATGTTGGAATTTTACTACGAATTTCTTGACAAATACGTAAAAAAAGAGAAGACTTTGAATTAATACCGATGGATACGGATAGTATGTATATAGGAGTTAGTGGAAAAACGATAGAGGAATTGATTAGACCTAACTTACTAGACGGGTTTGAAAAAGAAAAAAAGAAATGGTTGGCTTGGGATAAATGGAGCGAAAGAGAGCCCGGACTTTTCAAAATGGAATTTAGCGGAGATAGGGCGATAGCGTTATCTAGTAAGTGTTATTTTGTAGAAAAATATAATTCTATTAATAAAAACTCTGCGAAAGGAATGTCCAAGAGAACTAACAATTTAAATTGGGATAGATATAAACGAGTACTAACCGAAACTACAGAAGATGGAAAACACATTATAGATGTAGCACAAAATAGGGGATTTAAAATGAAAGACGTGTTATGAAAACGTACTGTCAACAAAAATTAGGACTCTCGGCATACTACGATAAAAGACGTGTGTTACCAGACGGAATACATACAGAACCTCTCTAATGATTTATTTAATAATTTTGAAAAAAATTATGAAAATTAACAATCTAAAGACTCTGATGATCCGGGGGTAGCTGGGTGTCAGAAGGCACCGCGAGAAGTTCTTCGCGAACAAACCCTCGAGATGGCCCATCATCCAAATAGTAGAGCACGGGCTCATCGGGCTTGGTAATAGATCGATCTAGATGATATACATTGAGAGACCACACGGGATCAGTCGCGCGGCGGCTGCCACCTTCGAGCTCTCCCGGTTGATAGAGGTACCGGACATCAATATCTGATGGAAGCCGTTGCTCCTCTAAAACCAACGGGTCGCCCGCGCGAGACGGCAGAGGGCTCGCTCGTCACCCTTTTAAACTTGATGGCATCTACGGGCTTCTTACCTATCAATCTGGTCACCTCTCCGTTCAGTGCGGAGACCACGGCGGGCAGTCTGGCCACCCACTCGGTCGATCGCGAATGAGGGTCTACAAGTTCTTTAGCGTATTGGTGTCCGAACAGTCTCTCAGCCAGGGTTCGATTGAAGCGTTCCACGATCCCCTGGTCCCGGTGGATGTTGACGCGGCCGCGTCTGATAGAAACTTCGTGCTTAGACAATAGATGAGAGACCGCGCCCATGAACTCGCGGCCGGGATCGACCTGGAGAAGATTCGGCCATTTGAGAGGAATCCTCTTATATATTCGGGAGAGAGCCTCGGCCACCTCCTTAGACTCTTTAGTGGCCAACGGCTCAGCCCCCTTATAACGACTCGCTACGTCAACGACTGTCAGCGCGTACTTGTACGTCTTACGACCGACGCGATCGTGAGGGAGAAACAGGAGATCCGCTTGGTGAACTCGGCACGTCGAATTTCAGGCGCGGAATATTGTGATGCGCGGGTAAATAGATCTGCCAGATGGCCTGCTTCTTGAGCCATTCCTTGACAGCGTTTTCTGAAACCTTGGTCGCCGCCGCGAGGTTCTTGATGGCAGCGAGTCCCTTCCAGTAGCCGCGGGGGCTATAGTACACGTTCGCTAGCTTGCGCGTTAGGCGAACCGATAGTTTGGTATTAAGTTTGCGCGTGTTCATCGTATGCGATGTATTCTAATATATCTGACAATCTCCAACATGCCCTCGCCAGATCGTCCGGTAACTGCGTCGATAATAATAAACCTTTAATGAAGTGCAATCGCGATTGGGGGTTAAGTTCTGAAGGAAATTGGGAAAATCTAATCCCCCAGGATTGGTGGAGGAATCTAACATCCGCTTTGCGAAAAGGGTGGCCGCTTTTTCGTCCTCCCGCCACGTCTCGAGAGAATCTCGGGCCAGACGAATCATACCCTTTGCACCAGCTATGCGGTGTTTAAGGGCAGTGTAGCCTACATCAATCATAGCAAAATAAAGTTCGTCAACTGACATCGTTCTATATATATATATTTATAAAAAAAGTAGTTTATTTAAAAATAATTAATTTAAAATCTCGATTGAATATAGTAGCCGACGAGACCCACCACACCCATTCCCACGACGATGAACGCGATCTCGCGGTCTTTTTGGGCCTCTGACGGTACATAGAAATCTGAAAGTTGGGGCTCGCGATCCAGCGGCGCGAGACTTTTCTGCGGATATGCCAGCGCGTACTTGCGGTTGGCTTCTTCAACGTTCTGAAAAGTTTGTGCGGCTGATTTTCGCGGCGAAGCTCTTCATTGACCCAGTCAAGATGGGCGGTTCGTTTTTCCGACCACGCTTCCTTTGCGTTATTGAATTGTTCTACAGCTAAATCGTGACGCGTACTCTCCTCATCCACGTTCGAGTTTTGTAGTTTAGATAATAGAAAGTTGCTGCCGGTGAACGCAAATGCGTTTAAGAGCGCACCACCTACCATTATTGCGATTGAAGCCATTTATTTCCATATATTAACTGGTAGAATTCCAGCTTTAACTAGATAATCTCGGGTCCAAACTGCGGCCGCTACATCTAAGTAAAGTCCAATTTGGGAGCGGATCCTCCTCGGGCCATCTTTGATAGTCGAGCATACCCGATACTGAAACCCGATATCACCACGGCGTGATAAAGCGCATTCACTAACATTTTACCGTCTTGTTCAGCCATTATTGCATATAAAAGGGGTCGCGATCAATGTTTAAATGGGGCGCATCCAATCGCGATTGGTGTTTCGTAACTTTCTTCTGAACACTGGCTGGTTGTTTTTTCGATAATGTGGGGTATTTCCACACGCACAGGGCACCAACAACTGCCAGACCACCACCAACAACCCAACTCCAATTCACGAATTTGGGTTCAATCGGATTCGCCCAACTCCAACGGCGGTTGGTATTGGGTGACAAATTCTTTGAATTTGGGTGTGCTTCCAATTCGTGAATTGGGGGTGTACACAACTCTGTCTTCAGATGTTTTGCTGTCTCCGTCCCCGATTGCAACCCCAATCTCGATTGGAGTTTAGCCTCTCGAAGCTCGGCGAGTATTTTATCTTGTTTAACTTTTCGGGTGGCAGCCGCCGCCGCCCAGCTGCCTGTCTTTTGGGATTTTTTTATATGCGGTATGTCATCCAGTGGCGGAGTAACACTCGGGTTCGATTGGGTTGGAGCAATCGGGTTCAACTCCGTCACTCTCGCGGGTGTGTCTTGTGTCATCATTTTCAGGGCTTATAGTTCGTGGGCATATATGTCCAAATTGACAGTGTTTACCCGTGGTCAACGCGGTTGTCAGCGGGGCTAAGTACATTCCAAACTTGTGATAAATTGAGCAGCAGGCTGTTCTAAGAGTGTGACCTATAAAAGGGTCAGTCTCTAGATCGTCAATCAATCCCGCGGTGTTTGGTATAGGGAGAAGTATACTAACGGCGGTTGCGTACAAATGAATAGCCGCCGATCCGAGAGTTTTTGTCATC
>CM055265.1:207882601-208015645 GCA_029237695.1 Conchocele bisecta | reverse complement strand
GGAAAGTATGAACCCAATCGTTAAGCCAGTTTAGTCGCCTTTTACGACAAGCAATGGCTACTGCAGCACTATTCTCAGGATCAGTTGATCCCGCCCCAGTGCCTGCACGGGGCTCTAACCACGAGGCCACTGCGCTCCCCATTTAGTGGTCAAGCTGGAAATTTGCACATGCTTGCACATGCAGAAGCGTTCAACTGGAGAAGGCTATTGTTCTCTCTACAGGTAAGGTGTACAGAGCGCATGAGAAAACGGGTCTTCATGCATTAATGTTCAGTTTGTAGCATAGAAAGAAATAGAGTTTGACCTTGACCCTGGAGCCCGGAATTTTTTTTAATAGTCCTATATTCATCTACATATCATAGTAAAGGTATGTATACAGTTTGATGACTGTAGCTCATAAGGTGTTGAAGTAATGACCGTAACACGAAAACTTAACATTGAATGACGACGCCGACGACGCCGTCGCCACGACGCCGACGACGCCGACGACGCCGACGACGACGACGCCGTCGACGACGCCGACGACGCCGGCGACACTGACTCCGGAAAAGCAAAACCTATGTCTCGCTTTCCGCTTCGCGAATGAGACAAAAATTAATAAATTTATCCTTAAATTGAAAATTTCTCCCTCAAATTGTTCTCAGGAAGATAAGTATACTTTGCAATTTTGATGAAATAGGCTACTGTAGTTGATTAGTTCAGGGGCCTATTTCATCAACATTGCAAAGTATACTTTAGTAGCAAAGTATACTTTGAGGGAGAAATTTTCAATTTTATGATAAATTTATTAATTTTCATTATAATGAATTTATTACATTATCACAGCCAATTTGGCTGTGATAATGTAATAAATTCAGTATAATAATTCTGCATACTTTTAATCAAGAAATATATGCATTTGATAGTTCTATATGAAATAATGCATTTCAGGAAAAATAAATGATTACTCCCTCAAAGTATACTTTGCTAGTAAAGTATACTTTGCAATGTTGATGAAATAGGCTACTGGTGTCTGACTACAGCCCGAGGTCGAATCAAAAATACCAACTAGAGATCATGGGGCCGTTTCACTAAATTTTGTACGACAAATGTTTGTAAGTGCAAAATTATGATAGTCTGTAAATTCCACGTTAACAACGTTTTCTCGTAAACAATTATTGGATTCCAATTGATGGATTTACATGCTATGCTCAATAAATTTTCAGACGATCCTAAATTTGCACTTACGGACATTTTAGTCGTACAAAGTTTAGTGAAACGGGCCCCATATTTGTAAAACCTGGTTAGGCCCCATGGCATATTGGATCATAAATAAAAAAAAAAAATCCCATAGTTTCAGTTAAAATTTCTATAAACCAATCATATTTGGGACTGCCAATGGTGTCTGGTATAGAGGGGTATCGCTGTACATGTATTGTCATACATATTAGGCAATATATGAACATGCAGAGTAAAGGATACAGATCGACCATGCACAAGATATGATCAGTTTTTGAAGTCTTCACACCTCCACTTATTTACCATTTTCATGGTATGTGGATGTGACTGGAGAAATGGGGCTTATGGGTTTTGCGACCAGTGTAGATCCAGATCAGACTCGCACTGTCTGATCAGCAACTGCACCATTCGCTATTCCATCAATGAAACACCCATCATGGTTGTAACAAGCGATATAGATTGTTATCGGGGTACAGGAGTGTACTACCGGTATTTGAGAAGGAGATACACTGGTCACAAATCCCATAAGCCCCATTTCTCCAGTCAGAGCCAGATTTACCATTTCCATGATATATCTCCGATACACCATATCACAGTTTAGTCCCCACAGCTGACAGTAATCCTTACAATGCTAGACTTTGTTGCCTGCTCTTTATTTTATATCTTGTCAGGAAAAGCATGTTTCGACAACACTTTAACCCTTAGACCGCTACACACAACAATTGTCTGCTGTTGCTTTTATATCTTGCCTTATTTCTCAATAACAAACACGGTTCGACAGCACTTCAGAATAATTTGCTGTCAAAGCATGTTGTAAATTATTCTAAAGTGCTGTCAAAGCATGTTTTGATGATAACAAGAGTTGTCAAAAGACAACGAAGCTCGCCTGTTGGCAGCCTTCACTCAAACTTGACACAGTTGCATAAAAAAACATGAATATTACATATAATTGACCTTGGGTTAAGGGGCGTGCGGTGGACCTTGACATTGGGGTCAGTGGTGCAAGGTGGGTCGTGGGTTTGCTATAGCATAATATAGCATATTAAGATGAATGCATGTATGAAATATCAATGCACTCCCTGAAAACGGAAGTAAAACAAAATTTAACCCAAAGTTAAGTTTATGAACGCACTAAGTTGGTGATTTTCTACAACATAATGCTATTCACATGAGGAATGCATGTATGAAATATCAATGCATGACGGTAGTAAAACAAAATTTAAAAAGTAAGTTTATGAACGCAGGGGAAAGTTGGTGATTTTCTACAATAATTAGCTCACTGAGGAATGCTGTAGAATGTGCTAGGTTTGCTGACCTGGGGAAAGGGTGGGGGTGGGTCATGATTTGCGTAGCATAGATCATCAGATGAATGATTGTATGAAATATCAAAGTGTTCCCTGTAAAGAAACAGAAGTTAAACAACATTTAACCCAACGTTAAGTTTATGAACATGCTAAGTTTGTGACCGTGACCTTGGGGTAAGGGTTGGGTGGTGGGTTGTGGATTTGCTACAGCATAATAGAAGGTCATCTGAGGAATGCATGTATGAAATATCAAGGTGTTCCATGAAAGGAAACAGATGTTAAAAGACATTTGGGGTGGGCGGTGGGTCATGGATTCACTATAGCACGATAGAGTTTCATCAGATGAATGCATGTATGAAATATCAAGGCGTTCCATGAAAGGAAACAGATGTTAAGACATTTACTCCAACGTTAAGTTTATGAATGTGCTATGTTTGTGACCTCGACCTCGGGGAAAGGGGTGGGGGTGGGTCATGGATTAGCTGTAGCACAATAGAGGATCAACAGATGAATGCATGTATGAAATATCAAAGTGTTCCCTGTACCGAAACAGAAGTTATAAGACATTTACCCAACGTTAAGTTTATGAACATGCTACGTTTGTGACCTTGACCTTGGGGTAAGGGTTGGGTGGTGGGTCATGGATTTGCTACAGCATGATAGAGGGTCATCTGAGGAATGCATGTATGAAATATCAAGGTGTTCCATGAAAGGAAACAGAAGTTATAAGACATTTACCCAACGTTAAGTTTGTGGACGCCGACGCCGACGCCGACGACGCAGGGGGTATGCCATAAGCTCTTATGCACTTCGTGCAGGCGAGCTAAAAATGGAAAAGAGAAAATAAACAGCAGACGACAAAACAATTAAGATAGTGGTGTAAGGGTTAAAATCATTTTCAATGGAAATGATAAGAAGTGCTTCAGTACATGTTTTTATTGTGAACTAGAGCAAGTCAGCAGAGGCTCATAGATACCCTGGCCGGCGTCTGGACCGATTTATTGGATTAAAATCAGAAACACTTGCATTTCTAATGAACCACTCTCTGGAAATAAAAATCAGCTTTTAAATAGGTAACAACAACTTATTAATTTGTGTTGTTAGGCGATATATATGTGAGCAGATAGCCACGAGTATTGGCATTAACCATCAGCTCAAACAATTCATACTCGCAATTTAAAAATAAGAGATCGATGGCCGCACAGTGGTGTCCACACTATTAAACAAGAGCTGTAGGACAACAGCATAGCTCGACTACGAGGGTTGTCGATGTACACATAGCTTGACAAACAAGGTGGCTGCGGCCTGCATAAAAAACTTAACCAAGGTTGACTAAAAACCTTAACCAAGGGAAATTAAGTAAGTAATTCAAGGATAAATGTAGGTCAATGTCAGATATAGGTCAGGGGTTATTGATGTACATCACTAGGAGATGAAGTTTTCCAAGTATGGTTGCTGTAGGCCCAGGAGTATTCCATATACAAGCTTGGCTAAAAACCTTAACCAAGGGGAAATAAGTAAGTAATCCAAGGATAAAAGTAGGTGAAGGTCAAATATAGGTCAGGGATTATTGATGTACATCACTAGGAGATGAAATTGTCCAAGTATGGTTGGTGTAGGGCCAGAAGTATTCCATCTACAAGCTTGACTAAAAACCTTAACCAAGGAGAATTAAGTAAGTAATTAAAGAGGAAATGTAGGTCAATGTAAAATATAGACCAGGGGTTATTGATGTACATCCCTATGAGAAAAGGTTGTCCAAGTATGGTGTCAGTATGCACAATAGTATTCCATGTACAAGTTTGACTAAAAAACTTAACCAAGGTTGACTAAAAACCTTAACCAAAGGGGAATTAACTAAGTAATTCAAGACGAAATGTAATTCAAGGTTAAATGTAGGTCAAGGTCAAATATAGGTCAGGGGTTGTTGATGTACATCACTAGGAGATGAAGTTGTCCAAGTATGGTTGGTGTAGGGCCAGGATTATTCCATCTACAAGCTTGACTAAAAACCTTAACCAAGAGGAATTAACTAAGTAATTGAAGAGGAAATGTAGGTCAAGGTCAAATATAGATCAGTGGTTATTGATGTACATCACTAGGAGATGAAGTTGTCCAAGTATGGTGGGTGTAGGGCCAGTAGTATTGCATATACAAGCTTGACTAAAAACCTTAACCAAGGCGTGACGGTGACGCCGACGCCGACGCCGACGCCGACACCGACACCCGGGTGACAACATAAGCTCTAACTATTCTTCGAATAGTCGAGCTAAAAATAACTTGGAAAAGGTATGCAGTTGCATATCTCTGTGACATCATATGTCACCCTCTCCATTTTTTGGATTTAAGTTTGTGTGACTTGAACGCATTTAACGATAACAATAAATCGGTATCTCACCTTGGGTAACACGACTTAGAGAAGCTTAATTATGTCTTGGCCACGTGAGCCTGATGTCTCCTCTCTGGTTGCCTAGCAACTAATATAGAAGCATTCACGAGTATAAGCTTGGAGAAGTCGCGGGAGTACTGGACGAGGCCTTCCGGCCTTCGTCCAGTATTCCCGCGACTTTTCCAAGTTTATATCTGCTAATCCATTATTAAACACAGAGAAGGTTGCATTGTATGATTATGGATAAGTGGCTAGGACTGTTCAATCTAAACAAACAATACTGAGCCGTTTTCACTATTATAGGAATGAATGTGAAGATCACCATTGTTGTACCATTCATTCCTTATAATTCCAGCATTTGAAATAAATTCATCAAGAAAATGTGTTTATTTTCCGTTTTCTTAAGAATTATTTTAACTGCGTCTCACGTTACGGAAAGTAGTTCGGCGTGACAGTTTACTGGGATATAAATTTTGGATGGAGACTTGCTACGGACCAATCAAATGTTAGGGAATTGTGTAAATATTTTTGTGCTGGAATTATACATGTACATGTATATTGGATGACCCTCGTACATGTAGAGATTTGTACATATTTACATATACATGTTACATGATCCGACAGACCAGTTGATGAAAATATGTGAAGGTCACATGTTTCAGTGGCTTGTGATGTACTCTACTGGCAGATGTACGCTGGCTGCCAATATAAGGGTATCGACTATAGACGCTTATCAACAACTTTATCCAAGGAAAATTACTTTTGAAAATCGGCGTCAGTGAACATCACTTTCTCAGGTCAGTAAATCTCATCATGTACACCTCCTCCAAAGACAAGTGTATAGGGTTGTAAAGATCTAAAGTGCATAACATCTTATAATTACCGTATATATGACAATGGTACAATAAAACATTTTTAATATCACAACAGTAACTGATTATTGGTATCCTCACATCATGAAACAATATGATAACAGTCAGTAAGAAAAGGGTATGGTACCCGCCCGTTCTACCCCCCACAATCACTCTTGAAACTAGAATAACCTATCTGTAGCCAGGTCCTCACAACACCAGAGGAACTTTGTCCCACTCCCTAAAAGTAATAGGATTAGTACTAAACTTACTACTTTTATAATGGGTATAACCGGATTCAACTGTCACATACCAGAAAACAAAAAATGTACCCGAGCGGCAATACATATTTCACCTGTATGCCTTCCACGTAGGAAAATAAAGTTTGTTTTTTTTTTATTATTTATTTTGTAAGGGTTTTCAGAAAAAAATATCGGTCGTGTCCCAATATTTAGGGTTACTATGGTAGTCAACAAGATGATGCAAATGTAGGCTACTACACACCTTGTCAGTTGTACATCTCGAACAAAATTTTCAAAATAATCTCAGAAATGACCCAGTAAACACACACACACATGTGCATTATAATGTACACGACAAAATGTGTTGATGGTCCACAATAATGGTTCTAGTATGAAAGCCAACATCTGTAGCCTATTTCACCAACATTGCAAAGTATACTTTTCTAGCAAAGTATACTTTGAGGGAGTAATCATTTATTTTTCCCGAAATGCATTATTTCGTATAGAACTAACGACTGCATATATTTGACGATTAAAAGTACACAGAATTATTATACTGAATTTATTACATTATCACAGCCAAAATGGCTGTGATAATGTAATAAATTCAGTATAATAGAAATTAATAAATTTATCCTAAAATTGAAAATTTCTCCCTCAAAGTATACTTTGCTAGAAAAGTATACTTTGCAATGCTTGTGAAATAGGCTACAGATGTGTCATACACAGCATAAGGCCATAATAAAATGTACTCTGATTCTCAGTTATCGCCGTGTCAGAAAAATCCCTGCCGTGTCAGAAAAATCCCTGCTCGTCGATGTAGAAATAAAACTACTGTAAAATCTCCACATGATCAATAAAAATATAATCATGCACAAATATGTTATATCCAATCATGTCTGACGAAGATCTGTAGCCTATTTCACCAAAATTTATTCCTAAGCCATACTTTTTTTTTTGTCCCTAAGCAAAGTATACTTTGAGGGAGTAATCATTTATTTTTCTGGAAATGCATTATTTCATACAGAGCTAACGACTGCATATATTTGACGATTAAAAGTATGCAGAATTATTATACTGAATTTATTACATTATCACAGCCAAAATGGCTGTGATAATGTAATAAATTCAGCATAATATAAATTAATAATTTTATCCTAAAATTGAAAATTTCTCCCTCAAAGTATACTTTGCTAGAAAAGTATTAGTAAATTTATCCTTAAATTGAAAATTTCTCCCTCAAAGTATACTTCGCTAGAAAAGTATACTTTGCAATGTTGGTGAAATAGGCTACTGGTGAGTGACTTTAACAAAATCAGAATCTAACAATATATTACAAAAATCCACCATCCCACGTCACATTCAGCCAACCCCGTGTCGAGAACAAAAGTACTTATTGTTTATGGCCTAATGAGTCTGATTTAGTTTGACGTGGCAAAAAGTAACATTAAGTTAGTGTAAAATGGCATAAAGAAAAAGTGAGAGTGATATTGGTTTAACGTCTCTTCAACAGCTAGAGACGGGACCTCGGTTTCAAGTCTCATCCGAAAGACCAGTGGAATGATATTGTTGATATTTCATTGGTTGATGATGTTACGCGACATTTCCAAATGTAAACAAGTCCATGTTGCTTCAGGAATGTCAATGGTATAGAAACGTATTTATTAGCATAACTTGTTACTTGATAAACAGGCTGTTTCACTAAACTTTGTACGACTAAAATGTTTGTAAGTGCAAATTTAGGATTGTCTGGAAATTTCAATTGATGGATTTACATAGGCTGCATAAATGTAAATCCAATAATTGTTTATAAGAAATTTTTGTTAATGTGAAATTTACAGACTATCATAATTTTGCACTTACAAACAGTTTAGTCGTACAAAGTTTAGTGAAACGCCCCCCTGAATACCAGGCAGTGTTTTCATAAAAAGTTTATCAGGCTGGGATCGGAAATGGTAGAAATTCCTCCAAAGGAAATGGTTGATATTCCTACATGTTTCTTAGCCTTGTCTGATAAACTTCTTGATAAACAGAATACCAGGCAGTGTCTTTTAATAACAATTTTATCGGACTCAGTTAGGATACGGTAACCATGTGTCCTAGCCTTGCCCGATAAACTTGGTATCAAAAATACTGAACTGATAATTTCTCTATATTCTGGCTGCCCACACATGAATGACATGGGTACTGCTTTATAAACTATACATGATTTCCAGCTAAGTCGGACATGACCTTGTACTGTGCTTAAAGGTACATACTCACTCAGTAGGCACAAACTGTTCTTTATAGGAATTAAATAAGTGTATAATGGTGTCACTATTCCACCAGTTCTAAACGTTACGAGTGCCCGCTATACAGATATAATCATTTAGTAATATTTATTTTACTGATAGTGACTCGTGGTGGTATCAGGCTTTTTTCATATGCAAATGAGGCATGATATTTTTTAATTATTTTATTATAAATTAAAAGTGTCGACTGAAAACATTATATTTTCAACAGATCATAAAGTAAGATAATTGCACATCAAAAAATAAATACAATGTACAGAGAAAAAATAGTAATGTTCCGTTAACATTTTAAGGAAACACGGTTATCGCCCCTGATATCAGTGTGGGATAAAATGTATAATAATGCCAATCAATATGTGGGGTAAGGGTGAATGAATGTTTATTTTGCCAGAAAATGTCCCATATGATGTCTCTATTTAGTAAAATGAAGAACATTTTGTGCCTGTTGAGTGGGCATGTACCGTGGGCAAATGTTTACCACCTTGTAACTATGTTTAACACATTGTACCTTGTATGTAATGTAACACATGTTTAACCTTGTATTGTATGTAACACATGTTTAATTGTAGTAACCTGTATTGTATTGTAAGTAACACATGTTTAACCTTGTATTATAACCATGTAATGTAATTGAGAACACATGTTTAACCTTGTATTGTATGTTTCACCTTGTATTGTAGTAACATGTAACCTTGTATTGTAGTAACACATGTTTAACCTTGTATTGTATGTAACACATGTTTAACCTTGTATTGTATGTAACACATGTTTAACCTTGTATTGTATGTAACACATGTTTAACCTTGTATTGTATGTTTAACCTTGTATTGTATGTAACACATGTTTAACCTTGTATTGTATGTAACACATGTTTAACCTTGTATTGTATGTAACACATGTTTAACCTTGTATTGTATGTAACACATGTTTAACCTTGTATTGTATGTATTAACACATGTTTAACCTTTGTATTGTTAACCACTGTTTAAACCATCCATGTTTGCATATGTACATGTATTTCAGTAACATACACTAATTCACAAATAGACATGTGACCTTTCAACCAAAATATTTACATTAGCATTAATAAAAGCAGAGCTCCAGATAAGCTTTGTGTCTAAAGAGTATTGTACCCCCTGATTTCAAATTAATTGCGTATTTTATTTTTACAAATGTTTTATTGATTTTATTCATTATTAAGTTGGGAACAAATGATCAAAACAAATTAAACATTCACTTATTTGAGTGTATTATTACTTATTCATTTATTTATACTGTAATAATTCAAGCACAAAAATATTTACACAATTCCCTAACATTTGATTGGCCTGTAGCAAGTCTCTGTCCAAAATTTATATCCCAGTAAACTCCCATGCCGAACTACTTTCCTTAACCGTCAGGCGCAGTTAAAATAATTCTTAAGAAAATGGAAAATAAACACATTTTCTTGATGAATTTATTTCAAATGCTAGAATTATAAGGAATGAAAGGCCTTTTTGTGGAATTTATCGGGGATATAAACTTGGAAAAGTTCCAAGTTTATACCCCGATAAATTCCACAAAAAGGCCATTCATTCCTATAATACAGCTGAACATTTACTTAGCTGAGGTGCAAAAGCAACTACGTACATGTTCAACTTTATTAGAGTATTTTCACTACTCAATTTGAAAATCAATGCATATTTTCACATTGCTGTGAGTATTTTGTACTCCCACTGTCAATAATCAATACATATTCAGATGAAATAAATGCTTAAAAGACGCCAATACGCACCTTATCTGGAGCTCTGATAAAAGTGCTGGATTTGCTACAATACGAGATGGTGTCGGACCTGTAGCCAATTTCATCAAAATTTCAATGCATACTTATCTGCCAAAGTATACTTAGAGGGAGTAATCATTTATTTTTCCCGAAATGCATTATTTCATATAGAACTAACGACTGCATATATTTGATGATTAAAAGTATGCAGAATTATTATACTGAATTTATTACATTATCACAGCCAAAATGGATGTGATAATGTAATAAATTCAGTATACTAACAATTTATATATACATGTAATACTTTAAGGGAGTAACCATTTATTTTTCCTGAAATTCATTATTTCATATAGAACTAAAGACTGCATATATTTCATGATTAAACGTATGCATATACTCATTATACTGAATTTATTACATTATCACAGTCAAAATGGCTGTGATAATGTAATAAATACAGTATAATAAAAATTAAAAAAATTATCCTTAAATTGAAAATTTCTCCCTCAAAATAAACTTTGCTAGATAAGTATACTTTGCAATGTTGGTGAAATAGGCTACTGAGATGGAACCCTCGTGTAGTTTAAAAATAAATACGAATGAAAGCTGAAGCAAGCAAAAACCGCCCACTGGCAGAATGGTCGGTACGTCCAATTCAATCTCAGAGGATTGCAACAGGCTACGTTCTCGTTGTCCACTGGCCTACGGATTGATGGATACATCAAATTCATCCTCGGACGACTCGGACAGGAGGTGTTCGCGGTCGTGGTTGAGCGTGGAGAAGCGGGCGCTGGCCGGGATCTTCAGGTCGGGGATGGTGCGCAGGTGTATGGTCCGCCACGTGTACTGCCGTTGTACCCGACAGGCAGCCACACCGTACACACCGCCGACCAACACCGCAAACAGCAGCATCACTATATCTGTAATGTGCCACAGGCAAGGTGTGTTTAACCATTATGATTTTGACCCACCAACCAGCTGTCATTGTTTGATTAGGGTTGTACGTCCGTTCAAGAGCAACGAAATGATTCTAAAGTGCTGTCAAACCATGTTTTTATTGTGAAATAAGGCAAGATATAAAAGCAACGGCAGACGACAATTGGTGTGTGTAGCGATCTAAGGGTCAATGTTTCTATTGACAGCCAGTGACATTACAAGAATTTACTTAGAATAACAATTAACTTACAACATATTAAGAGAACTATATAGTAACAACTCATTATCTAGTTTAATATTATCAGCTGGTGGTTTAATTTAAAACAATTTACTTACAATAACAACTGAAGGGTCAGTGGAAGAAGGGGGCTAACTCCATGAGGGAATTAGCCCCCTTCTTGCACTGACCCTTACAACAATTTACAACAATTTACGTACAATATTTTAAATTCACTGAGCAAAAAATCACTATCCTAAAGTTTCCAAATGTCATCCGTGGCCCCATTTTGTACTTACATGTGGTGAATGTATTGGCAGCCGTTTGGGTGGCATCGTCCAGCCTCAGCAGGTGCGTGACGTGGGTTAGGGAGCCATTATTGGGGGCTGGGTCCAGTCCCAGTAGGTGGCACAGCAACGGGTAAACGTCAACATTGTTAAACGAGTGCACAGTCGCACCTTCCTTGAACGATGGCCCCATGGCCATGAAGATAGGATGCATCGTTTCTATGCTGTTGTTGTAACCATGGTTTCCGGCTAGATGGTAATCGGAATGTGTTCTGTATTTGACAGGATTCAATCATGCTAAATATTTAAGTGAAACAAGAAATTGAAAGGTCATTGGAAGAAGGGGGCTAAGCCAATTGTGCTTCAAGGAGCTGTTTGACAATTCAAGCCGGAAGACTATTTAACTCCAAATCTACATAAACTTAAATAATTAATGCTATCTCTAAATAATTAGAGCTAGCTTCAATTCTAAATTGATTTATATCTAGCTGTAATACGTTTGGTGCAAGCTCCAATTCATTTGAAGAGCTCTCTAATTCATTTGGAGCTATCTCTAAATCAATTTAAGTTAGCTCTAAAAGCCCGTCTAATTCATTCTCTAATCATTTAGAGGTAGCTTGAAATGAATTAGACCTATCTCCCAATTATTTAAGAGAGCTCTTCAAACGAATCGGAGCTAGCTCAAATGAATATATCGAGCTCCAATTGAGTTAGAGCTAGCTCAAATTGATTGTAAGACGGCATTACATATGTGACCTTTCCAAATCATTTGGAGCTAGCTCTAATTCATTTAGTGATAGGTCTAAATCATCTCGAGCTAGCTCCAATTCATTTCGAGCTAGCTCCAATTCATTTGAAGAGCACTCTAATTCGTTTAAATTTATCTACAAATCAAGTTATATAATGTTCTCTACAAATCAAGGTATATACTGCTCTCTACAAATCAAGTTATATAATGCTCTCTACAAATCAAGTTATATAATCTCTACAAATCAAGTTATATAATGTTCTCTCTACAAATCAAGTAATATAATGTTCTCTCTACAAATCAAGTTATATAATGCTCTCTACAAATCAAGCTATATAATGTTTTCTACAAATCAAGTTATATAATGCTCTCTACAAATCAAGTTAAATATGTTTTCTACAAATCAAGTTATATAATGCTATCTACAAATCAATTTATATAATGTTCTCTACAAATCAAGTTATATAATGTTCTCTCAACAAATCAAGGTATATAATGTTCTCTACAAATCAAGTTATATAATGTTCTCTCAACAAATCAAGGTATATAATGTTCTCTACAAATCAAGGTTGTTCTCTCAACAAATCAAGTTATATAATGTTCTCTACAAATCAAGTTATATAATGTTCTCTCAACAAATCAAGGTATCTAATGTTCTCTACAAATCAAGTTATATAATGTTCTCTCTACAAATCAAGATATATAATGCCGTCTACAGATCAAGTTATATAATGTTCTCTCTACAAATCAAGTGATATAACAAATATCTACAAATGTATTATAGCTAGCTTTAAATCAATTAGAGCTCTAAATATTTAAAGCTAGCTCTAATTATTTAGAGCTAGCATTAACTAGATTGGTCAGTAAGCGAGGCTTACGGAATACCCCCACGTGGGCCCAGGTACCCCTAAAATATGTAAAAATGTCCAAGTGTGTGGGCTTGTGACCTTGACTCTGGGCTTAGCGGGGGCGGCACGAACATGAATTTGTCACAGGGTGGTGGAAGTCCATTGGAGCAATGTGTGTGTGAAATGTGAAGCAGATCCGAGCAAGGAAATAGAAGTTATAACCGATTTCTCTGATGTTAAGTTTTGTAAAGAGACTAAGTATGTGACCTTGACCTCGACATCAGCGGGGATTTCACAGCATTATGAAATATTAAAAGAAAAATTTTTTTCAATGAAATGAAATAGAATTTATAACATATTTCTCTGATGTTAAGTTTTGTCAAAGGAACTAAGTTATTGTGACCCTTAGACCATTGGATCAGCGGGGGTTGGACAGTCGTAGATTTGTCACAGCATGATAGTACAACCTTAGAGGAATGCACAAGTGAAATAATAAGAATTTTCAATGAAAGAAATAGAAGTTATATAACTTATTTCTCTTATGTTAAGTTTTGTAAAGAGACTAAGTATGTGACCTTGACCTTGGGATCAGCGGGGGTTGGACAGTCGTAGATTTGTCACAGCATGATAGTACAACCTTAGAGGAATGCACAAGTGAAATAATAAGAATTTTCAATGAAGGAAATAGAAGTTATAATTTATTTCTCTGATGTTAAGTTTTGTAAAGAGACTAAGTATTTGACCTTGACATTGGGATCAGCGGGGGTTGGATGGTCGTGGATTTGGCACAGCATGGTAGTAGAGCCTTACAGGAATGCATGTGTGAAATATTAAGCCTTTTAGATGAAGGAAATAGAAGTTATAACAATATTTCTCTGATGTTAAGTTTTGTAAAGAGACAAAGTATTTGACCGTACCTTGGGATCAGCGGGGGTTGGACTGTCGTGGATTTGGCACAGCATGTTAGTAGAGCCTTACAGGAATGCATGTGTGAAATATTAAGCCTTTTAGATGAAGGAAATAGAAATTATAACAATATTTCTCTGATGTTAAGTTTACGGACTAAGTATTTGACCTTGACCTTGGGATCTGCGGGGGTTGGACAGTCGTGGATTTGGCACAGCATGGTAGTAGAGCCTTACAGGAATGCATGTGTGAAATATCAAGCATTTTAGATGAAGGAAATAGAAGTTATAACAATATTTCTCTGATGTTAAGTTTACGGACGCACGGTCGGACGCATGGACAACCTGACTCCAGTATACCCCCCACAACTCGCTGCGGGAGGGGGGGGGGGTGGGGGGGGGGGGGGGGGGGGGGGGGGTGGGGTGGGGTATAAAAATAGGTCAAGGTAAAAAGTATGGCGGTGCAAGTATGGCGGTGCAAGTATGGCGGTTCCACGTGGTACAGTAACAGAGAAATAGACCTAAACAGGAAAACTTAACATTGAAAATGGCCAAGTCAATTACGCGGAAAAAATAGGTCAAGGTCAAAATATGCTTGTTGGATAGCGGTATCTGGTGGGCACCCATTGCTTATGAAGTTGTGCAAGTACGGTGGTTCTAGGTGGTATAGTAAGTCAGCAACAGATTTAAATATAACTAGAAATGTGGCCTGTCGGCACACGAATGCCACCGCTGGCAGCCAAAGAAAACAAGGCATATTTGAATGTGGATTTGTCACAGGGTGGCAGAGGACCATTGGAGCAATGCGTGTGTGAAATGTGAAGCAGATCCGAGCAAGGAAACATAAATTATAAGCCATTTACCCGAGCGTTAAGGTTTTGAACGCACCAAGTCTGTAACCTTGACCCTGGGCTTGGCTGGGGCGGGATGAATGTGGATTTGTCACAGGGTGGCAGAGGACCATTGGAGCAATGCGTTTGTGAAATGTGAAGCGGATCCGAGCAAGGAAACAGAAATTATAAGCCATTTACCCGAGCGTTAAGGTTTCTAACGCACCAAGTCTGTAACCTTGACCCTGGGCTTGGCGGGGGCGGGACGAATGTGGATTTGTCACAGGGTGGCAGAGGACCATTGGAGCAATGCGTGTGTGAAATGTGAAATTATAAGCCATTTACCTGAGCGTTAAGGTTTCGGGACGTACGTACGTAACGTACGTACGGACGCCGGTAACACTATATGCCCCCCTCACCATTCGGTGGCGGGGGCATAAAAACTTAACATCGAAAATGGCTAAGTCGATTACGCTGAAATAATAGGTCAATGTCACATGTTGGATAGTGGTATTTGGCGGGCACCCGTTGATTATGAAGTTGTGCAAGTATGGTGTTCCTAGGTGGTACAGTAACGGAGAAATGGACCTAAATACGAAAACTTAACATTGAAAATGGCTGCAAAGTCGATTACGCGGAAAAAAATAGGTCAAGGTCAAAGCAAGGTCACATGTTGGTTAGTGGTATGTGATGGACACCTGTTGGTTATGAAATTGTGCAAATAGGGTGGTTCTAGGTGGTACAGTAACAGAGAAATGGACAAAACCGCCCGGATTTCGCCAATCCAATAGCCGGGATTTTTTACCAAAAAAAACAGGCTAAAAATCGAAAATATGTTTTATTGCACCTTTTGAAAGTGAAAGTTCAATCTCTGTTGAATGTTACTGGAATCCATTCTAAAAGTGCGCAGTCGCAACACGAACACCGGTGTGACATCATGTCGTACAACAAGACAAGATGACGTCAGGCAGTGTCTGAGGCATAGCGTGGCTATGTCGTTGCCACAGATACCGTAAAGTGAGTTACATGTATGATGTCACATTTTCGCATCAAATTTCTCATAAATCCCCCATGTTTGCTATGCTACTGTATGCTTTATATATGTATCGTAATATGTTTATGGTTTTGTTTGTTTGTTTATTAGTGTTTAACGGCCTATCATGTAAGGCCGGGCAAACGGGTTTGATCCCATTTTAACCTGCTGCATTGGGGGGAAAATCCCAAAATCATAACTGAATATTTACATTGAGAACAAATATATTCAGCCCTGAAATTAGAATAACCTGACCTGGTGCCAGGTCTATACCACACCAAGTCACTTGGCCCCTTTGCCTAAAATAGGATTACGAATATCGTAATACTCACATAAGGGGTAATATGTTTATGGTACTAATATTGTATTCTTTTTGTTTCCTAACTGATAAAAATGCCATGAATCGCCATCCAAGTACAGCTTAGCCCCCGTTTCCCACTGACCCCTTCAATGGTATGGAATGCCAAATGTACATAAACTCAAATAATTATTGCTGGCTTTAAAATATTAGAGCTAGCATTAAACATTTAGAGCTAGCATTAATTATTTGAGTTTATGTAGATTTGGCGTTCCTGGAACGCCAAATCTACATACACTCAAATAATTATTGCTAGCTCTAAATAATTAGCATTAAATATTTAATGAGTGTGGTATGGAATGAAAATATGGATGATGATAACGAAGTATATGAAGTTTGAGGTCAATCCGAACTAGATTTGTCAGTAAGCGGGGGCTGTCAGTAAGCGGGGGCTTACGGAATACCCCCCGCGTCAGCCCTGACCTAGAATGAATTCCAGCTCGCATACTATCATTTTCAGATAAAAGACTATGTCAGCACATATGGAGAGTGCGATGGTGGTTCCAGTTGAAAAAAGCAAACTAGACATTCTAAGTCCGTGACCTTGACCCCTGGCATAAATGGGGGTCGTAGGTTTGTTGCAGAATGATGTATGAGTGTCAGAGAAGGGGCGGGTAAAATATGAAAGATTTCCGCAAAGGGAAAGAGAAGTTAAAAGGAAATTTACAATTGTTAAGTTTTGTGACGGACGGAAACACGGAAACACGGAAACTCGGACGGATGGACGGACAAGCTGACTCCAGTATACCCCCCCACAACTTCGTTGCGGGGGGTATAATTACCGTTACAGAAATAATGGGTAACCAAAAACTTTAACGTGGACGGACGGAGGGATGAACGGACGGAGGGATGAACGGACGGAAGGACGGACGGAATGACGAAAACTATATACTCCTGGACATACTTTGTATGCCGGGGGTATAAATATAAATGGTATCATAGTCGGGGAACAGCTGCTGTGCTATTGTATTACTACAGCGATTGATTCTTCATGTTATCAAATACGTGAACATTGCTCGAAGAATAAACAGCAGGACAATCATGTCACTAGGAAAATATATTAAAATACAGTAAAACCATTCTAAACCAGACAACTCAATTTCAATTTGTATAACTTTCAAGTCAGTGATAATGCCTGCTCTTGATCAGAAAGCTTCTCTGTACGGCCACCTCTACAACAGCCAATATTTTTTTTCCATTACGGACAATGTCCTCTACATGTATATTTAACATCCCTACAATAGTCACCTCCCTACAACAGTCACCTCCCTACAACAGCCATTCTTGTGTATTCCCATTGGTGGCTGTTGTAGAGAGGTTGCACTGTAATAAGACTTGGCAGTTTTTTGACGTTTATAAATACTATCTATAGCATTACCGGCATTGGTCGTATTGCTCTCCGTTGAGATCCAGTAGTGTTCGGCTGGCTCAGCCAGGATCGGTTGTATTCGATCGTTGTGCTTGAAGTGATAATCATCCGGTATGTCCTCCTTCCGATAGACGTGCAAATTGGGAATGTTCGATAAGTTCTTTAAAATCTCTTTTTCTAACTCTGTGAAAAAGAAGCAATATTACAAATACTGGTTAGTTACATAAAGAATACTATGCTAGTGTATTCACATTTATCAGGCAAGGCTAGAAAGTGCGTAGGAATTCCGAGGCTTGCAGAGGATTTCCTACCCTTTCTGAGCCCTGGAAGACTCGGACCTGTGACACAAAAAAATGCCCATTACAAAAAATAAATTACCCCAGCTACTTGATATCATACAGTACTATCTTCTTATCTTCTATAAAGATAGTACTGTATGAGGCCAAGTGGGTGGGGGAATGGATATTTTGTAATGAGCATTTGAGCAAGTCCGTTAAACACTAGCATGTTATTATATTTATCAAGTAACATTTTATACTAGACGATGGGCAAACAGAACATAGTGACAGTAGTTGTAACACACATTTGTGCATCCAGTCAATGCAGTGTACGACAATTTGATATCAGTCAGCGTGTATTAGGTCAATGCAGTGTACGACAATTTGATATCAGTCAGCGTGTATTAGGTCAATGCAGCATACGGCAATTTGATATCAGTCAGCGTGTATTAGGTCAATACAGCGTACGACAATTTGATATCAGTCAGTGTGTATTAGGTCAATACAGAGTACGACAATTTGATATCAGTCAGCGTGTATTAGGTCAATACAGCGTACAACAATTTGATATCAGTCAGTGTGTATTAGGTCAATACAGAGTACGACAATTTGATATCAGTCAGCGTGAATTAGGTCAATGCAGAGTACGACAATTTGATACAGAGTACGACAAAATTGATATCAGTCAGCGTGTATTAGGTCAATACAGCGTACAACAATTTGATATCAGTCAGTGTGTATTAGGTCAATACAGAGTACAACAATTTGATATCAGTCCATGTGTATTAGGTCAATGCAGCGTACGACAACTTGATATCAGTCAGCGCGTATTAGGTCAATGCAGTGTATGACAATTTGATATCAGTCAGCGAGTATTAGGTCAATGCAGCGTATGACAACTTGATCTCGAGCAGGGTGTATTAGGTCAATGCATAGCGATTTACCTGATAAATGCCTGTGCTATTCAATAACCAATAATGGTGAGCTACAAGATACGATACATGATGTGTGAAGATATAGGCTTATTGATGTTGTGGCCAGTGTAGCCTCAATTTAGCCTGCTCAGATGTGCAGTCTGATCAGGGACTACATTGTTTGCTATTGTTTACATTCCTAATGCACACCTTATATATTTGACCAATTTGTACTCCCACTTGTGAGAGTTGACGTAAAGTCACCTAAAACTAGATTGGTCAGTAAGCGAGGCTTACGGAATACCCCCCGCGTGGGCCCAGGTACCCCTAAATATGTAAAAGTTTCCAAATGTGTGGGCTTATGACCTTGAATCTGGGCTTAGCGGGGGCGGCACGAACGTGAATGTGAAGCAGATCCGAGCAGGGAAATAGAAGTTCTAACCAATTTCTCTGATGTTAAGTTTTGTAAAGAGAATAAGTATTTGACATTGACCATGGGATCAGCGGGGGTTGGACGGTCGTGGATTTGGCACAGCATGGTAGTAGAGCCTTACAGGAATGCATGTGTGAAATATTAAGCATTTTAGATGAAGGAAATAGAAGTTATAACAATATTTCTCTGATGTTAAGTTTTGTAAAGAGACTAAGTATTTGACCTTGACCATGGGATCAGCGGGGGTTGGACGGTCGTGGATTTGGCACAGCATGGTAGTAGAGCCTTACAGGAATGCATGTGTGAAATATTAAGCATTTTAGATGAAGGAAATAGAAGTTATGAATTATAACAATATTTCTCTGATGTTGTAAGTTTTGTAAAGATACTAAGTATTTGACCTTGACCTTGGGATCAGCGGGGGTTGTACGGTCGTGGATTTGGCACAGCATGGTAGTAGAGCCTCAGAATGCATGTGTGAAATATTAAGCATTTTAGATGAAGGAAAGTTATAACAATATTTCTCTGATGTTAAGTTTTTCACGGACGCACGGGGGACGGCCGGACAACATACGGACCAGGCAACGGACGCACGGACAACACGACTCCAGTATACCCCCCACAACTCGTTGCGGGGGTATAATAAAAATTCCCTGAACATTCCATGAATACTGAATATTCAACGAAGTTCAAAGAAGTCTGTGCAAGTAAAATGTCATAGCATTTTGACATCAGTAAGTGACGTAAATTGTGTGATGTATGACATCACATACGTCTTTGCAACGTCCCATTTTTTTTCTGCTAATGCTGCACATCTGGTAGTGTAAACACAAATGGCGAACAGAATACTGGATCAGCATAGAAAAATTGGTATTAAACTATCCAGTGACATCATGACAGGTTAGTTTCTTAGTTGAACAGTTAATTTATTAAACTAGATTGGTCAGTAAGCGAGGCTTACGGAATACCCCCCGCGTGAGCCCAGGTACCCCTAAATATATAAAATTTTCCAAGTGTATGGGCTTGTGACCTTGACTCTGGGCTTAGCGGGGGCGGCACGAACGTGAATTTGTCACAGGGTGGTAGAGGTCCATTGGAGCAATGCGAGTGTGAAATGTGAAGCATACCCGAGCAAGGCAGTAGAAGTTGTTAAGTGTTGTGAAGAGACTAAGTATGTGACCTTGACGTTGAGATCAGCGGGGATATGTCACAGCATGATAGTAGAGCCTTAGAGGAATGCATGCATGAAATATTAAGAATCTGCAATGAAGGAAATAGAAGTTATAACATATTTCTCTGATGTTAAGTTTTGTAAACAGACTAAGTATTTGACCTTGACTTTGGGATCAGCGGGGGTAGGACGGTCGTTGGATTTAGCACAGCATGGTAGTAGAGCCTTACAGGAATGCACGAGTGAACATTAAGCATTTTAGATGAAGGAAATAGAAGTTATAACATATTTCTCTGATGTTAAGTTTTGTAAAGAGACTAAGTATTTGACCTTGACCTCGGGATCAGCGGGGGTTGGGCAGTCGTGGATTTGGCACAGCATGGTAGTAGAGCCTTACAGGAATGCATGCGTGAAATATTAAGCATTTTAGATGAAGGAAATAGAAGTTATAACAATATTTCTCTGATGTTAAGGTTTGTAAAGAGACTAAGTATTTGACCTTGACCTTGGGATCAACTGGGGTTGGATGGTCGTGGATTTGGCACAGCATGGTAGTAGAGCCGTACAGGAATGCATGTGTGAAATATTAAACATTTTAGATGAAGGAAATATAAGTTATAACAATATTTCTTTGATGTTATGTTTAGTGATGGCCGGACGGACGGACGGACAACCTGACTCCAGTATACCCCCCACAGCTCGTTGCGGGGGGTATAATAAGACAGCTATTCAATCAGCAGGGTCTCAGGAGTTTACACATTTTGACTATATTCTGAATAACTTTTTACCAAACAATCGGAATGTGATAAAATTGTGCTACAGAGTAGCAATTAATCAGCCTGTTTATTCCAAAATCCACATACATTTGTATTTTATTTATGACGTATGAAGGCTAAATTTGACGTGAATTGTGCATTGGGGGATCACATGGTTTCCGAATGGCATGACGTTTTCAGATGTGTTTACAGTAGATTTCCTTTAATATCTTGCTAATGGAATGACATATTTTTATGAAATATACCGCAGCAAATGCGCTACACGTTGCCCTTTATTGGACAGGCGGCTTTATCTCATAATTATGTCGTTTTGACGAAGAATCGGTTACCGTAAATGTAAACAAGAGCTGTAGGAGAACAGCATAGCTCGACTACGAGGGTTGTCGATGTACACATAGCTTGACAAACAAGGTGACCGCGGCCTGCATAAAAACCTTAACCAAGGTTGACTAAAAACCTTAACCAAGGGAAATTAAGTAAGTAATTCAAGGTTAAATGTAGGTAAATATCAGATATAGGTCAGGGGTAATTCAAGGTTAAATGTAGGTAAATATCAGATATAGGTCAGGCGTTATTGAAGTACATCACTAGGAGATGAAGTTTTCCAAGTATGGTTGCTGTAGGCCCAGGAGTAATCCATATACAAGCTTGACTAAAAACCTTAACCAAGGGGAAATAACTAAGTAATCCAAGTGTAAAAGTAGGTCAAGGTCAAATACAGGTCAGGTATTATTGATGTACATCACTAGGAGATGAAGTTGTCACAGTATGGTTGCTGTAGGCCCAGGAGTATTCCATATATACAAGCTTGACTATATAGAGAATAGTAGGTTAGTGCCGTGAATGGGAAAACATATCTGGCAAGGCTCAGGAAACGGGATGGGCGAGGCTCTGCAAAGCACATCCCGTTTCCGTGCCGCGCCAGATATTTTTTCCCATTCACGGCACTAACCTACTATTCTATTTATCCCGTCACCACATACAAATGGCTGTAAAATGCAAAAATTGTATTGACTGGATATCAAAAATGTTTCACGGCACCGTGTTTCACGGCACATACGCACTGTGTTGACGGGATAACAACCTTAACCAAGTTTGAGTACAAACATTAACTAAGGGGAATTAACTAAGTAATTCAAGAGGAAATGTAGGTCAAGGTAAAATATAGGTCAGTGGTTATTGATGTACATCCCTATGAGCAAAAGTTATCCATGTATGGTGTCTGTATGCACAATAGTATTCCATCTACAAGCTTGACTAAAAATAATCCAAACATTAAACCAAGGTTGTCTAAAAACCTTAACCAAGGGGAATTAACTAAGTAATTCAAGGTTAAATGTAGGTCAATGTCAAATATAGGTCAGGGGTTGTTGATGTACATGTACATCACTAGTAGATGAAGTTGTCCAAGTATGGTTGGTGTGGGGCCAGGAGTATTCCATCTAAAAGCTTGACTAAAAACCTTAACCAAGGGGAATTAACAAAGTAATTGAAGAAGAAATGTAGGTGAAGGTCAAATATAAATCAGGGGTTATTGATGTACATCCCTATGAGAAAAGGTTGACCAAGTATGGTGTCTGTATGCACAATAGTATTCCATGTACAAGCTTGACTAAAAACCTTAACCAAGGTTGACTAAAAACCTTAACCAAGGGGAATTATTCCGAATTAACTAAGTAATTCAAGGTTAAATGTAGGTCAAGGTCAAATATAGGTCAGGGGTTGTTGATTTACATCACTAGGAGATGAAGTTGTCCAAGTATGGTTGGTGTAGGGCCAGGAGTATTCCATCTACAAGCTTGACTAAACACCTTAACCAAGGGTAATTAACTAAGTAATTCAAGAGGAAATGTAGGTCAAGGTCAAATATAGATCAGGGGTTATTGATGTACATCCCTATGAGAAAAGGTTGTCCAAGGATGGTGTCTGTATGCACAATAGTATTCCATGTACAAGCTTGACTAAAAACCTTAACCAAGGTTGAGTAAAAACCTCAACCAAGGGGAATTAACTAAGTAAGTCAAGGTTAAATGTAGGTCAATGTCAAATATAGGTCAGGGGTTGTTGATGTACATCACTAGGAGATGAAGCTGTCCAAGTATGGTTGGTGTAGGGCCAGGAGTATTCCATCTAAAAGCTTGACTAAACATCTTAACCAAGGAGAATTAACCAAGTAATTCAAGAGGAAATGTAAGTCAAGGTAAAATATAGATCAGGGGTTATTGATGTACATCACTATGAGAAAAGGTTGTCCAAGTATGGTGTATGTATGCACAATAGTATTCCATGTACAAGCTTGAGTAAAAACCTTAACCAAGGTTGACTAAAAACCTTAACCAATGGGAATTAACTAAGTAATTCAAGGTTAAATGTAGGTCAAGGTCAAATATAGGTCAGGGGTTGTTGATGTACATCACTAGGAGATGAAGTTGTCCAAGTATGGTTGGTGTAGGGCCAGGAGTATTCCATCTACAAGCTGGACTAAAAACCTTAACCAAGGGGAATTAACTAAGTAATTCAAGAGGAAATGTAGGTCAAGGTCAAATATAGACTATTAACAAAAATTCTGGGCTACTGGAGCCGAGAATTTTTTTTAATAGTCCTATATTTATCTACATATATCTGCACAGGTCCACATAATGCCACAATATTTTCAACACAGTTTACGGAAATGTAATATAATCATTTACCTGTATAAATTACCTGTAAGTGGTCAGTGGTCAGTTGCACATGCTAGCACATGCTAGCACATGCACAGGTGAATAGTCTGTATAAAGCACTTACGACCTTATGCTACTAGACAAAAATTGAAAAATAATTTGAAAAAAAAAAATGAAAAAAAAAAAATGAAAAAAAAAAAAAAAAAAAAAAAAAAAAAAAATGAAAAAAGAAAATGAAAAAAAAATGAAAAAAAAAAGAAAAAAAAAAAAAAAAAAAAAAAAAAAAGTTTAAAAATAATAATGCTTGCTATTGGAGACCAGATTTTTTTTTAATAGTCCTATATTTATCTACAAAATCTGCACAGGTCCACATAATGCCACAATATTTTCAACACAGTACCCAATGTAGTGATTTACCTGTATAAATTACCTGGTCAGCAGTGGTCAAGCACTGGACATCTGCACATGCTAGCCCATGCTAGCACATGGTTCTCCCAGTTTCTATTGTTCTCTCTACAGGTAGGTGTACAGAGCACACGAGAAAAGGTGTACAGAGCAGACGAGAAAACAGGTCTTCATGCATTATTGTCCAGTTTGTAGAGTGCGCAAAACAAAAAAGGGAGATAACTCAAAAATTAGCTACACAAGAGTTGTCATTCTTGTGCGCGACACACCTCCGGGTCGTGGTCTATGCATGTGTGAAGTTTCATGAAAATATTCCAAAGGGTGGTCGAGTTATGCTCCGGACAGGAAATCAGTGAGCGAAAACAAAAAAGGGAGATAACTAAAAAATTAGCTATGCAAGAGTTGTCATTCTTGTGCACGACACACCTTCGGTTCGTGGTCTAATTGAATGTGTTAAGTTTCATAAAAATATTCCAAAGGGTGGTCGAGTTATGGTCAATCAGTGCGCAAACAAAAAGGGAGATAACTAAAAAATTAGCTATGCAAGAGTTGTCATTCTTGTGCGCGCACACCTTCGGGTTCGTGGTCTATGCATGTGTAAAGTTTCATGAAAATATTCCAAAGGGTGGTGGAGTTATGCTCCGGACACGAAATCAGTGCGAGAAACAAAAAAGGGAGATAACTCAAAAATTAGCTATGCAAGAGTTGTCATTCTTGTGCGCGACACACCTTTGGGTCGTGGTCTATGCATGTGTGAAGTTTCATGAAAATATTCCAAAGGGTGTTCGAGTTATGCTCCGGACAAGAAGTGTCTGCGGCGGACGCGGACGCGGCGCGCTGTCAAATCCATAGTATCCCCCGACGGAGTCCGGGGGATACAATTAACTAAGAAATTCAAGGTTAAATGTAGGTCAATGTCATATATAGGTCAGGCCTTGTTGATGTACATCACTAGGAGATGAAGTTGTCCAAGTATGGTGGGTGTAGGGCCAGGAGTATTCCATCTACAAGCTTGACTAAAAACCTTAACCAAGGGGAATTAACTAAGTTATTCAAGGTTAAATGTAGGTCAAGGTCAACTATAGGTCAGGGGTTGTTGATGTACATCACTAGGAGATGAAGTTGTCCAAGTGTGGTGGGTGTAGGGCCAGAAGTATTCCATATACAAGCTTGACTAAAAACCTTAACCAAGGTTGACTAAAAACCTTAGTAGTATATAGGGAGTCAAAATGATACCACCTAACGGTGGTATCATTTCCCCACCCTATATACTACTCCACCGCCCCCCGAAAAACACCGTTTTCGTCCAATAGCACAAACTGGTCACCAACACAAAAAAACGTGACAATCGGTGTCATAAATACATCATGTTTTTTCCAATTGAACAGATAAATTTAATAGGTTATAACAAAAATATTATAACAAAATGGATAATATAATACGCAACCATATGGAATCTTATAACGCTGCTAAAGAATATTACGGTGTTTCTACAACATTAAAACACTTTAAAATGAGAATAATATGCAATATAGAATACATGAAATATCAACGTAATTTATTACGTTCCGATAAAAACGTTGCATTTACAATATTATACCGGCATTTGTGTCGCTGGTACAAGGATCAAATTCGCGAAATGAAGCGACTAAATAGGATCGGAGAAACACTACAGAAACATTATCAAAATGATATTATTATAAAACCGTTTAAAATCAACGATTCGTTTACGGTTCGATATTGCTTTTAACGAAGAAATTATTAGAAGAAATCATTAATGCAATTTCAATGCGTCCGCGTGCGATAGTTTATTTTCCAACACGGCATTTTCCTCCTCCACTATAGCTAATTTATTTCGCAGATCAGCAACTAATTCTACCAGCTCCAGTCTACCGCGTTCACCTTTAGCCACAGGGCAGCGTAGTTGCTTATGTCTACAAAGAGTTTGGGCACTAACGAACTTACAAGGGCATCTGGGGCATTGAAATTGTGGGGCGACACAAGGAAATTTTCTACGTCTCGATAGATGCCTTCGTAGATAGTCTTTACACGCAAAAGTCTTACAACAAGTCTCACACTCCATATGTATATATATGTATATGTTTAATATTCAATTGGACGCGAAAAAAAACATCATGTTCATCCAATTGAACAGATAAATTTCATAGGTTATATTACAGAAAATATGATAACGCCAGAAATCGAAAGTTTGAGAAGAGAAGCCGAATCTCTAGGGATTACTTATAGTAAACGATTGAGAGTTAGGGGGTTGACAAATCTTATAAACTCCACAAAGAATGAGGCGTTTATGAAGCGGTTTACCTGCGCCCACAAACGAGGAGCCTTTAAAGACCTCTCACTAGCGGAGGAAGTTGGTAACAGAATTCAAAAAGAAAATATTGCGGGGTTAAGGGCCAGTGTAATCAAACCTTCAAGCACATCCCAAATTAGACGCACAGGCGACCCAAATAATAAGAAAACATCTATCGTTCGCGCGATAGTGGAAAAAGGTGAAGAAATATTGGGGGCTCACGATGAAACATTGGAAAAGGTAGAAAAGGGAAGACGGGTAGTTATATTATCCTTTCGTAAAAACATTGACATCAACGAGACTGAACGCATGTCCGATAAAATCGCTCCGTATCTAACAACCAATTTTTATTTGAGATATTCATATTCTTACAAGCTAGAACTATGGAGGAAACTAAAAATGGAAAACCTAAAACTCTAATATTTCACAAAAATCTCGGTGGTAGCGAACCACTGTCATCAATGAAAACCGTTAAAAAAAATGGTTGTCAGATAAGGAGCAAACACGAATAATGTCCGATAAAATAGACAGACCGAATACAAAGTTGAAGTTTGTAAGATGGGTAGAGGTTTTTGTAAAGTTAATACAGGGCAGTAGGGGAATATATTTGGGACTACAATCCAAAGAAGCAGCAGGAGGAGAACTTCCAGAATGGTTGAGGAATAGAAAAAGGTATGTATTCTTTAGATAAGTATAATGACGACCTTTGTCTGTTCAGGTGTCTAGCTATGCACCTTGATAAAAAGATCAGACCTGACAGATGTACAGAAAAATAAAAAAGCGAAAGAACTTAGTAAGCAATATTTCGGTAGTAATGTGGTTTCACCAATTCCTTTTTCCGATCTGAAAAATGTTGAAGAGTTTTTTAAAATTGGTATAGAAGTATATCAACCCACCAAATGTGACGTATGGTGGTTGAAAAAGGTACCAGCGCACTATGATGCAATAGGTAATAAACCAATGACAATAGGACTGTTTAATAATCACGCATTTCTGATAAAAATTTACGCCTGCGATAATTGCAAGCAGAAATTCACGAAAGCGAGTAATATGAAGAGACACGGACCAACATGTATGAGAGGTGAGACAAAAGTAATATGTGATGGTAATTATTTAGAGCGCCCGCATTCGTCGTTCGAGAAAGCGTTCTACCCAAAAGGTTCTAACAGTTATGGTGCGATCGATTGGATGCACTCTGTGGAAAAGCGGGAGGGAATTCACATTCACCACGGAGGTGAAAGATGGATTTTAGGAGCTCCGGTAGATGGATACTGTCCAGAAAACAATACCGTATATCAATATCACGGCTGTTACTGGCATGGGTGTGAGATTCATGCAAAGCATAAAAAAGAAGAACGCGCATCCACAATGAGAAGAGATAAATTTATTAGAAAAAGCAAAGAATTCAACCTAGTAGTTATGTGGGAATGCGAATTTCAAAGAATGGGTAAAGATATAAAGATCGGTTGCGACACTACTCTTTATCCATATCAGATAGTATACGATTTTGAGGCGTATCTCCAGCCAGAAGTTGAAACTACCGGTAATAGTTTAGAGTACGAAGCCGAGCACGTTCCGGTAAGCGTTAGTATAGGAGATAATTTCTCAGGAACAGTAAGTCATATTTGTGATAAAGATCCCGCAAAACTTATAGAAAAATTCGCAGAAGATTAAAAGTCAGGGGAAAAGCTATAAGAGAAGAAGTATGGTGGTCAAGATACGAGTTTAATACGGAATATTTACGTGAAAAACAAATCGCCCAGATCGAACAGTGGATAGAGCAAGTACCGGTTATAGGTTTTAACAGCAGTAAGTACGATATAAACTTAATAAAGAAATATTTAGTAGGTGAACTGTCATCAACAACGAAGAAAGTAATGGTTGGAAAAAGGGCGAACGCAACAATATTTCTATTTACTCCAGAGTTTAGATTTCTTGATGTAATACTTTATCTAGGACCCGTTGTAAGTTACGATAGTTGGATAAAAGCCTACGACTGCAAAGGACAGAAATCTTTCTTTCCTTGCGAGTGGTTCGATTCTACAGACAAGCTGGATTACCCGGGACTACCAGATATAGAGAATTGGTATTCCAAACTATCTGGGAAAATGTTACTAGACGAAACAGAATTAAGTAAATGTCGTAGAATTTTCGAAGAAAATAATATGAAAACTTTCAGAGATTGGTTGAAATATTATAACGATTTAGATGTAGCACCGTTCCTAGAAGCTGTGGGAAAAATGTGTGAATTTTATAAACACATGGGGTGTAGATATCTTCAAAGACGCGGTAACACTACCGGGTGTGGCTATACAATATTTATGAGAGGAACCATTAAAGAACAAAAATCTTCAAAGACGATTATACCGGAGGATGCTCTATGCGCACCGAAAGAAGAAACATACAAAATGATGAAAGACGCTCTAGTTGGTGGTCCATCAATAGTATTTACACGATATGCAGAAGCCGGTGTTTCAAATATTAGAGTGGGTTCCAAACCTTGCAAGGCTGTTTTGGGGTACAACGCAAACGCGTTATATTTATCTACGTTAAATAAAGAGATGCCGTGTGGGAAAGAAACTATACATCATATAAATAACCCACATAATCCTAAACTTATTAAAAAGTTTAGTAAAAGGGTTTTATCCGGAGACTGGTTTGGGTTTGCGGAGGTGGATATAGAAGTTCCACACAACTTGAAAGATAAGTTTTCTGAAATGTCTCCACTTTTTATAAACAGAGAAGTAGAGGTTGATGAAGTTCCCGCACACATGTTAAAATATTTAAAAGATACTGGCCAAACTATAGGAAATGGAAGAAAATTGGTGGGATCTATGTCGGCCACTAAAGTACTGCTGTACGCGCCACTGTTGAAATGGTATTTAAAACACGGCCTAGAAATAACGGGAGTTCATCGTGTTATAGATTATATTAGTGGTAAACCCTTCGAATGGTTCGCTAAAGAAGTTACAGCCGCAAGACGAACGGGGGATGTAGAACCAAATAAGAAACCGGTGGCCGACATAATGAAATTATTAGGAAACTCGTGTTGTGGACAAATGATAGAGGCAACGGAGAGACATTTAAATACGACATATACGCGAGACGAAACCTGTGTTCACAAAGCATTAAGATCAGCGTATTTTGATGATTTGGAAGAGATAGGAGATGCGTACGAAATATCTTCAAGAAAACCCAGGTGTGCGGTAAAGAGACCCTTCCACTGTGGAATAGCGGTTTATCAACACGCTAAATTGAGAATGTTTGAATTTTACTACGACTTTCTAGACAAATACGTAAAAAGAGAAGACTTTGAATTAATACAGATGGACACGGATAGTATGTATATAGGAGTTAGTGGAAAAACGATAGAGGAATTGATTAGACCTAACTTACTAGACGAGTTTGAAAAAGAAAAAAATAAATGGTTGGCTTGGGATAAATGGAGCCAAAGAGAGCCAGGACTTTTCAAAATGGAATTTAGCGGAGATAGGGCGATAGCGTTATCTAGTAAGTGTTATTTCGTAGAAAAACTTAATTCAATTAATAAAAACTCTGCGAACGGAATGTCCAAGAGAACTAACAATTTAAATTGGGATAGATATAAACGAGTACTAAGTGAAACTACAGAAGATGGAAAACACATTATAGATGTAGCGCAAAATAGAGGATTTAAAATGAAAGACGGCATTATGAAGACGTACTGTCAATGAAAATTATGACTATCGGCGTACTACGATAAAAGACGCGTGTTATCGGACGGAATACATACGGAACCTCTCTAAAGACTCTGTCGATCCGGGGGCAGCTGGGTGTCAGAAGGCACCATAAGAAGTTCTTCGCGAACAAACGCGCGAGATGGACCATCAGCCAAATAGTAGAGCACGGGTTCATCGGGTTTGGTAATAGATTGATCTATATGATATACATTGAGAGACCACACGGGATCAGTCGCGCGGCAGCTGCCACCTTCGAGCTCTCCCGGTTGATAGAGGTACCGGACGTCAACATCCGATGGAAGTGCAATCGCCGATTGCTGCTCCTCTAAACCAACGGGTCGCCCGCGCGAGACGGCAGAGGGCTTGCTCGTCACCCTTTTAAACTTGATAGCATCTACGGGCTTCTTACCTATCAATCTGGTCACCTCTACGTTCAGTGCGGAGACCACGGCGGGCAGTCTGGCCACCCACTCGGTCGATCGCGAATGAGGGTCTACAAGTTCTTTAGCGTATTGGTGTCCGAACAGTCTCTCAGCCAGGGTTCGATTGAAGCGCTCCAAGATCCCCTGGTCCCGGTGGATGTTGACGCGGCCGCGTCTGATAGAAACTTTGTGCTTAGACAATAGATGAGAGACCGCGCCATGAACTCGCAGCCGGGATCGACCTGGAGAAGATTCGGCCATTTGAGAGGACTCCTCTTATATATTCGGGAAAGAGCCTCGGCCACCTCCTTAGACTCTTTAGTGGCCAACGGCTCAGCCCCCTTATAACGACTCGCTACGTCAACGATTGTCAGTGCGTACTTGTACGTCTTGCGACCGACGCGATCGTGAAGGAGAAACAGGAGATCCGCTTGGTGAACTTGGTTCGGAACCGGCACGTCGAATTTCGGGCGCGGAATATTGTGAAACGCGGGTAAACAGATCTGCCAGATGGCCTGTTTCTTGAGCCATTCCTTGACAGCGTTTTCGGAAACCTTGGTCGCCGCCACGAGGTTATTGATGGCCGCGAGTCCCTTCCAGTAGCCGCGTGGGCTATAGTACGTATTCGCCAGCTTGCGCGTTAGTTTGGTATCAAATTTGCGCGTGTTCATCGTAATGCGAAGTATTCTAATATATCGGACAATCTCCAACATGCACCCACCAGTTCGTCCGGTAACTGCGTCGTTAATAATGAACCTTTGTTGGAAGTACAATCACATTTGGAGGTTAAGTTCTGAAGGAACTCGGAGGAATCTAATTCATCGATTGGAGTTGAGGAGGATTCTAACATCCGCTTTGCGAAAAGGGTGGCCGCTTTTCCGTCCTCGCGCCACGTCTCGAGAGAATCTTGGGCCAGACGAATCATACTCTTTGCACCAGCTATACGATGTTTTTGGGCAGTGTAGCCTACATCGATCAAAGCTTAATAAAGATCGTCAACTAACATCGTTCTATATATATATATATTTATAAAAAAAGAATTTAAAAACAATTATTAATTTTGTAAAAAATTATTAAATTTAAAATTTCGATTGAATATAGTAGCCGACGAAACCCACCACACCCATTCCCACGACGATGAACGCGATCTCGCGGTCTTTTTGGGCCTCTGACGGTACATAGAAATCTGAAAGTTGGGGCTCACGATCCAGCGGCGCGAGCCTTTTCTGTGGATATGCCAGCGCGTACTCGCGGTTGGCTTCTTCAACGTTCTGGAAAGTTTACGCGGCGTGATTCTCGCGGCGAAGCTCTTCGTTGACCCAGTCCAGATGGGCGGTCCGTTTTTTCGACCATGCTTCCTTTGCGCTATTGAGTTGTTCTACAGCTAAATCGTGACGCTTGCGCTCCTCATCCACGTTCGAGCTTCTCATTTTCGAGAATAGAAAGTTGCTACCGCTGAATGCCAATGCGTTTACAAGTGCACCACCTATCATTATTCCGATCGAAGCCATTTTATTTCCATATATTAACGGGTATAATTCCGGCTTTAATTAGATAATCTCGGGTCCAAACTGCACCCATTACACCCAAGGTCACGAGCCCTATGTCTCTCACAGTAAAGTCCAATTTGGGAGCGGGCCCTCCTAAGACCATCTTTCCTGCTCGAGCATACACGATACTGAGACCCGATATCACCACGGCGTGATAAAGCGCATTCACTATCATTTTAACCTCACGTTCAGCCATTATTGCATATAAAAGGGATCGCGTTTAATGTTTAAATGGGGCGCATCCCTCAACACTGTTGAACGCGATTGGATTGGAAGCGCATCCAACAGTGTTGGGGGTTGTTTTTTCAATTTCAACCTTGTTGATGATTGGGGGTACCTGTTGTTGAAACGGTAAAGCACATACAGGGTGCCCACAACCGACAGACAACAACCCACGGGATCCAATCAGTTGGAGCAATCGGTTTCGATCCAATCGCGATTGGGGGAGAAACAGCTGCCACTGGGTGTTTTGTCGTCTCTGTCTCCGATTGCAACGACCGTTTGGCCTCTCGAAGCTCGGCGAGTATTTTATCTTGTTTAGCTTTTCGTGTGGCAGCAGCCGCTCTCCCAGCCGCCTGTCTTTTGGGATTTTTTTTTATATGCTGAATGTCATCCAGTGGCGGAGTAACACTCGGGTTCGATTGTGTTGGAGCAACCGGGTTCAACTCCGTCACTCTCGCAGGTGCGTCTTGTGTCATTTATAATATTAGGGCTTATAGTTCGTGGACATATATGTCCAAATTGACAGTGTTTACCCGTGGTCAACGCGGTTGTCAGCAGAGCTAAGTACATTCCAAACTTGTGATAAATTGAGCAGCATGCCGTTCTAAGAGTGTGTCTTATAAAAGGGTCGGTCTCTAGATCGCGAATCAACCCCGCGGTGTCCGGTATAGGGAGAAGTATACTAACGGTGGTAGCGTACAAATGAATAGCCGCCGATCCGAGAGTTTTTGTCATCTCCGCACCTAATTTGGATTCGTATCGCCGCGTACATTGTATCGACCCCCTCCGCATCTGACATCTTATCCACCTGACAAACTGAGAGACGCCTACCGAGATAATGATCCGATTGTCCCCGGCAACCAGCGCAGCCAACCGCTCGCGTCGCGCCGCATTTTCATGTTCTTTCGGGACCGTATCGGCAGCCGTGCCGGCAGTCGTGCTGACAGGTGTTCCTACAGTTTCAGTCGTGTCGGCAATCGGAGCGACTGTTTCTTCCATTAGCTGATCGAGAAGTTTGTCGCAGTTCATTATTGTTAATTTTCTTAAAATTATTCTTACAAGTCTCATAAGTCTAACATATTGCCAAGCGCACCACCAGATACTTATGATCACCGTTATGCTCGCAATAAAGCTCGCAGCGGAGCAACAAATTCTTAGCAATTGCTCAGCATTGTTAAGCATTTTCTCAGCATTGTTAAGTATTTGTTAAGCATTGTTCAACATTGCTCAGCAATTGCTCAGCATTTGTTAAGCAGTTACTAATTAATTACATTATAAGCAGTTGGTTGATCAGTCTTTAGCAGAAGCTTGGTGTGCTTAGTTTCCGAAAGTATCTGTTGAACCTCCAGGCGCTCCTCGCGCGTTGGGATAATGTCGTTCTCTCTAAGACATTCATCGAATGAGTCTCGGTCCTTGCAGTGGAAGAGGGCGACCCATTTTGTTTGTTCGCGCAGATCCTTTAGGACGGCGTTGTACTTTTGAGTGGAGATCCATACGCTTTGCCTAGCATGGCGGCCAGAAAATGCGAGCTCGGAGAGCATGTCTTTCTTTTTGGTCATCGTCGCCTTGGCCGAGCAGTCGTCAATCACGTATAGGGTGGGCTCTCCCTGGAATATTTGATAGAAGACACGCAGCCAACCGTGTAGTCGGTCACCGGGGTCAACGACGTATACTTCAGGGTCGGTCCATATCCACGGGCGCCACTGATAAGTATCGTTGTGCCGCACAGTGGGACACAGGATCACAATGTGACGAAAGGCATCGCGGTAGGAGCCCTCGAGTAAGTCGAGGATGAAAACCGTTTTTCCGCATCCTGTCTGCCCACATATTATGGCAGAGTGGGCATCTCCAATCGTGAATTGGTATTTATTGCTAAAATTAGTATAAAGCTGAGACGTATCGACCATCTTCTATATTGAGTTGCGCGTCTGTAATTATATATAAGTACACGTTCAATGGCCCGGCTCCATCCGCCTCTTTGGTTATCTGGATCGTCACACCCTCACTAGCGTTCTCAACTTGACGTCCGCTACCGTGCATTTGGTCGTCGTCGCTGGCTCGCATGTCTAGCCATAGAGCGTATTTGGTAGTCAGAAAATCCGAGAGGGAGACGTCCGAGAGCTGCAGGTCTTTGGCAACCGCGGCAACCTCCGGGGAACGCTTAGAGTCGGAAGCAAAATATTTTCTTACTTCGTCCCACTGCTGGTGCGCGCGAAGACCCGCGCTGTAGAGTTGATTGGGTACTCCCTCAATCGTCACCTCTACCTTCGTGATTTTGGGGTTATAGAATTTGTCGGATTTTCTAGCACCGAGCGCGAACCGATCCTCCTCGAACAACATCAGTATACCTTTCATCGAGCGGGCGGGTACGCACCCGACATACAGGGATCTGATCAATCGCGCGAGTTCGGGCATCGTGACCATGTCGTACTCCAGCGACACATTGTCGATCGTATACTTCGATGTCATGTCAGTGGCTATGATAACTCGGCCGTAGTCGTTGAACGTTAGTTCGTATTCGAGGCGGTCAGCCAAAGCGCTCTGATAGTATGGCATGTGGCTATCCAGCAACTCAAAGTCGAGCGGGATGTACAATCGGTTGCCGTACACGGCCGCGACCGCGTTGTCGCTCGCGACGTTATCTGCCTTGTCACCAGCCCCCATTCTAAGTCTGGTTACGTTCTTATTTCGACTGGTGTCAATACCCTGATAGACAGCGTTTTCGCGCTCTTGCGCAGTCTTCCATAGGTCCTGGTAGCAATGGTAAACGTCGCTGTCATCGATCGACATCACCTCATTACCAGAAATCTTTATCATGGTCTTCTTGACGATGGCGCGACCCAGGTTCTGAACAATGGTTCGGTCCGCGTCCGTCGATGTAAGCGAAATAGTGAAAGCGAGGCGAACAGTCCCCGGCATAATGACGTCGCTAGCTCCGAGGTTGGGGAAGCGGACTAAGAGCTGCTGGTTCTGGTCGATCGTCGATGGGTTGTTCGTAATAACGACACTCTGTCTCACATCTTTTGCCCCGAGTGGCTCACGCAGTCTGCGATATGGATTGAGTTTGCGACCGTATTGACTCGAAGACATAATCTATTAAACCTGTATGGTTTTGTCTTTAATATAATAATAATTATTAAAAAAGATGGCTGGTCTCGATATTGGCATGGACGAATTCGGCAGAGACGATTACCTCGATGATGATGATGTCTCCAACCGAACTTCCGATTATATGGATGATGATGATGACTTCGAAGAAACGACCTTCATAGAGACCCCACCCGAGAAGTATCCGTTTCCCGGGTTGGCTACACCCGTGAAGAATTTGTTTCCACCCGTGACGAAATCACGTTTCTTCCCGACACCCCTGAGAAGTATCGGGGTAATACACCTTTACATACGTGGGAGGCCCCACCCGAAACTCCGACATGGGCGGGCGGTGCCGATATTCCTGCGGGGATCCCCAAGGGTGAGCTGGCCGGACTCCCGGAAACGGATTCTCTGGTGAAACGGTGGGAGAGTATAGTGTCTAAACACGGCATCAAGGCCACGACGACGAAACGCTGGCGAAGACGGCCACCGCTATAGAAACGAGCGATATCAGCGAGGTCCCTCGTATAGTCACCGACGCTATTAACACAGTGGAAACCACGGTCAACGAAATAAACGGCACGAAGTATGACCCACCGTTACCTCTTCGCGAACTCCTGGGACTCAATAAGGTTCTGCAAACGGGCCGTGGTGAACTAGTTAATAACCTCTCCAAACTCACAGAGCTGGACGAACATATCGAGCAAGAAGAAAGAAAACTTGGGGAAGCCCGTGGCGATAGAGAATCTACCGAGCGGATCAACAAACTCCTGCGGTCGTTGCGGGATGAAAGAGAAGCTCGCTTAGCGGCTGTCTCAATTAACCGTGAGACACTCTCTGGACAATTAAGTCGTAGCCACGAATCAATCACGAGTATCCTGCACGAGGACACGACACTCGGTGAGCGTCTTCGCACTCAGTTCAGAGAGAAGGGCTTCACAATGGTAACCATCCTCACAGCTTTCACCATGATTATATCGACCCTAATTCTATCTATATCGTCTCTAGTTCTATCTATCTATCGGGTGGTGCAGCACCAGCACCCGCGCCAGCACCAGCACCAGCTCCATCCGGTGGAGCCAAAGAATGGATAAAAAAACAACTAAAAGCCCTCGCCAATCTCCTGGCTAAATTAGCAGGAAAGGTGGCTGCCGCGCTGCCTGGGTTGATAGGAGGTCTCCTTTCCTTCTTGTTATCTATATTATCAAAAACGGCCGGATGGCTCGCCAATAATGCTTGGGCTTTAATCGTGGCTATCGCCGGTCTCCTATTTTTAGCCTCCCGAGAGTTCCTAAATCCAAAGCACAAATAGTCCGACCGCCACGAGGGCAACGACGAGCCCTAATTTCTCCTCCTCATGGGTTGTGACACTATTTTCCCCTGTTCCAATCCAATCGCGTTCAACAGTGTTGAGGGGGGAACTCAATTCGTGAATTGGGGGTCCTATTGCAGAGGGTGAAACAGGAGCGGAACTCAGTGGAACACTGGGTTCAAATGAACTTGATGGGGTGTCCAATTTGTGAATTGGGGGTGGTGGGGTGGGTGCTTGTGGTTTTATGAAATCTTTTTCAAATTTATTTGAATTTTCACTGTTGAACCCGACCGTCTTGGGGGGGAGTTTGATGATACCAGTGTTCACGTTCCCGTTGCGGCCGAATTTTTGATTGGTGGTGGCGACTACGATCTGATTATTGTAACCGTCAACCGGGTCGTCTCGTAGTATCATATTACTCGGCGCCATATAAAGACCTATTCCAAATGCGTAGTCTACCGGGGTGCGGGCAGTCTGTAAAACGTCTTGATAATTCTGGATCGCCTTCTGGAGGTCCACCTTAGCTGAGATGGCGTCCTCGACAAGTGCCAAGAACTGTTTTTGTGCTCAAAGGCCGTTCCCGTTGTACCCAGTATAGCGCTGCGCGTTTGCTTCTGTGAGGCGAGGATTGCCCATACGTATATGCGAATAGATTCGTTTAGGCGAATAACCCCACCCTGCGTAAATCCAGTGCTTTCATCTAACATAAATGTGGTCCACGCATTTCGCATCTGTGGAGTATCACCCAGGTCTAGGTATTCCACATGGGCTACTTTAGTAGGCAGCCAATGGCAATCACCATCATTACACGCAAGTCCACCAAGCACTTCAGCACCGAACGTCATCTTATTCAACTTATAATTATATTTAGTCCATGTTGCCATTTTTCTAACTGGTGGTGGGGTGGCCCCTCGAGCGCTCCATAGCCCTGAGAAATATACTGGAACTTTATCCAGACGCTCCCCACTAACTAAGCCTTTAAGGTGAACTAACCCTAAACTGTTGGTTGGGGTGTATACTTTCTGTCTCCAGTCGGCGTCTTTTGATACCCCAAATTCGCTACACAATCTTTCGAACGCCTTACGGTCGTATGTGCTGGAAATGGGATCCCAGCCATCATCTTGAGGTAGTGGAATACCTAGTTCTTTGAGAATCCTCCTAATTGTGTAATACACGTGAAAGTTGTAGACACTTCGGAGCATGACATTTTTGGATGTCAAATGGTCTTGATGCGAAACTCCGCATCCGGCCGTTGCGCACCATACAGCAAAATTTAGCTGGTTCTGCCAGAAGTTCATATGGGAAAAATCCCAGCTTAGTATTACATCTTGACTAGTAGTCTTTGGAACTACATATTTCTCAAACATGTTGGGGAAATTGGCGGCAAATCCACTTTTCGGCCTAACTGTTACAATTGGGTGTATAAGTCTGTTAATAACATCTTTTTGTTTGTATTTGCCTCCGATCGCGTACTTTGCATTAGGGTTAAAGCTAAATGCTTGGGTATCCATTGAAAGATATTTATTATGTTTGCTTCTATCACTAATGTTCAAAATGAGAGTTGTGAACTTCAAAAGTCAATCGACAACTGCTGCGGAAAACGCCGGGCAGGCCTCAGATCAATCACCTTCACGGTTGGGTGGAAAAACGTGGGGGATAATGAAGGGTTCGGCTACGTGAAGGATAGACGACAAGTAGGTGTAAAGCTGCCTGCCGGACTGTGGAGTTCGAGAGCCCTCCAAACTTTTGTTGCGTCGGAGCTTGCTGGTAGAGCCGGCCTCACAATCTCGAAGGTTACCGGACTCGCGACCTTTACTGTCGAACCCACCAACCAGGTAACGATCACCCCGGATTTGGCTGTGCGGCTCGGTTTTACAAAAACATACTCTGACAATAGGGGTTGGTTTGACCCGGGTGAGCACATCGGTGATAACCCGGTGGACTTCGTCTTCACGAAAACTCTCAGGGTGCACCTGGATCAATTGAACACATCGTACAACACGTTAGATGGAGCTCCCAGCACATTATTAAAAACTGTGCACGCCAGCGACTGTTTCTATGGTGAGACCCTGACCTTATACTTCCCACACCCCGAGATGAAAGTTTTGGAATCAGGACACATCCATGAGTTGAAGATTTCTATTCTTGATGATCAAGTGAGAAAGTTGAATAACTATTACCCGATTTCGGTCGTTCTTGAAATAACCGATTAAACATTAATATATATATACATATTAATCATGAGCATATACGGTCCAGGTGGTTCCAACTTAGAATGGGACGTTCCCGTCGTGGCCGCAGCATACGATGAAGCCGCAATGAGAAGACTGGAGAGGGGCGTATCACAGTCCCACACAGTTTTAACTAGGGCGGTTGAACAAATTAGAACATTACAAGCTAGCAAACACGTCATAACAGTTTGTGCCGAGGAGCGGGGTCCACTAAGCGAGGGGGCCTACGAATATTCATTCGGTGCCAACGCGAGCAACAGATACGGGGGATACACCATGGCAGTGTCTGGGACGATTTTTCGAATGGCGGTCTGCTCGGTCAACTTTCGCGGACACGCCACTGCTGAAGTCCGAGTGCATATCGTCCTGAATGGTGTAGAACAGAATATTGGCATCACCAAGCACGCGGGGCAGAGGTCAGGGTTTACTATATTCGATGATGACACTACTATCAAAGTTTCGGCAGGTAGTGTTATTAACTTTGTTATGCGAAGAAATATAGGCGGTCGGTCAATATATTAGAGGGGGTGAGCACCGCGTTAGCCTTAGCATCCGTTAAAAGCGGGGTGGGAAGTGTGTCTTTATTGTCAACAGTTGTCGCTGCACCGGTCGCGGCGACCTTGAGTGCTGTAGCGGCGGGGGCGGGACTGTTTTGCATGACGACCAGACTCGTGGGCCGAAAACTAGAGGCCAAGAGTCGAAAGCACGATCGAATAGCGGTTCTCGCGAGATCTAAGAAAAACAGTATCGACGTTATCGTGTCGAAAGCGATAGCCGACAACGATATATCAGATAGCGAGTTCAAGATGGTCGTCGAGGAGATGTCAAGGTATCAGGAGTTAAAGGGTACGATCCGGTCCAAGGCTCGACCACAGATTCTCGCGGACGAAGACGTAAAAAAACTTGTTATGGAGGGGAGGGCCGACGAGAGAAAAAATCTCCTCGCCCGTCTCGGGACGTGATATGCTTATTCGCGTGTTTGAGGCAACAGCAGGATATTCCTCCACCTTACAGCCCAGCTGTTCCGACGGCCCCTCCATACGGAACATAAATCTTTTTTAAGGGCCCCGTTACGACACCCACTGACCACCATACATTTCTATAGCCACAAAATGTGCGTACCAGGAAGTAATCGTACAGCATTCAACAACGCATCTCTATATCTTGTCGACTATGGTTAAACTAATACACGCCAATCGCTATTGGAGAAATACACCGGTGACTGTTGTGTGTGTTTAAATCAATACACACACCGTGACCTCGATAAGGATATACTCGACTGTTATACACACACACACGAGGGTGTGTATTACAGCCGAGAATATGGCAACCCGCTATCGATATTTCCGGAAGTAGTTCTTACATTCTTATTGGTTGGCATGTTTTTTTATTTTTCTAATTTTACTTTCAATAATTTAGAACGTTATAACCTATATTATTAAATAAAAATGAACTTGTTATATATAAAACAAATTAAAAAAAAACAAGTAAATATTTGGTATTGCACAACACGGTTTTAGCTTCACATATGTAAAATTAACAACAATAATTTGTCTTGGGGGACGCCCCTTGACAAAAAAAAATGAGCGCTCAGTGCTTCCGTGCACGCACTTCCAAGGTTGCCTAGAATTTCGACACTGGTTCCTAGATCAGCCGATAGATGGGGGTGTGCTGTACGGGCAGCTATACACCCGGCTAGCCACAACACGAGAAAGACAAAGAACAGAGAAGGTGGCTAGCCGGGTGGGCCCAGAAGGGTTTTGCTGGCGCGGGTTCGAGTCCCACTCTAGGGGTTAATTTTGTTTATCTTTTCTTTTCTTTTTATTATGCAAAATCCCCAATTGAACAAACATTTCTCTTTTTTTTTTCTTCTCATAATTAATTCGGTGGCCGGCGCATTATCGGGTGGCCGAAACCATTACAGATTTGTCACTTTATATTTCTGGCGTATATAACCTATGAGATTTATCTGTTCAATTGGAAAAAACATGATGTATTTATGACACCGATTGTCACGTTTTTTTGTGTTGGTGACCAGTTTGTGCTATTGGACGAAAACGGTGTTTTTCGGGGGGCGGTGGAGTAGTATATAGGGTGGGGAAATGATACCACCGTTAGGTGGTATCATTTTGACTCCCTATATACTACTACCTTAACCAAAGGGAATTAACTAAGTAATTCAAGGTTAAATGTAGGTCAAGGTCAACTATAGGTCAGGAGTTGTTGATGTACATCACTAGGAGATAAAGTTGTCCAAGTATGGTGGGTGTAGGGCCAGTAGTATTGCATAAAAAAGCTTGACTAAAAACCTTAACCGAGGCGTGACGGTGACGCCGACGCCGGTGTGACAACATAAGCTCTAACTATTCTTCGAATAGTCGAGCTAAAAACCTTAACCAAGGGGAATTAACTAAGTAATTCAAGGTTAAATGTAGGTCAAGGTCAACTATAGGTCAGGGGTTGTTGATGTACATCACTAGGAGATGAAGTTGTCCAAGTATGGTGGGTGTAGGGCCAGTAGTATTCTATATACAAGCTTGACTAAAAACCTTAACCAAGGCATGACGGTGACGCCGACGCCGGGGTGACTACATAAGCTCTAACTATTCTTCGAATAGACGAGCGAATAACTATTGTTTGAATAGTCGAGCTAATAACTATTCTTCGAATAATCGAGCTATTCTTCGAATAGTCAAGCTAATAACTATTCTTCGAATAGTCGAGCTAAAAATAACCAAATTTAACATTGCGACATAGTCAATGACATAGTGTTCAGGTTGTCATGTGACTACATGTACATCCATGGGAATGGGAATATGACTACTATACAGAACTCCAGATAAGGTGCGTATTTGCGTAAATACCCAATTAAAATTGCCAAAAACCCAATTGAAATCAGAAGTAGTGAGTATCAAAAAGCAATGAAAAATTTGTCGTATCTTTATCATGCTACAGAAAGCAATAAACAGACCACAAATATAGCATATTTTCTTATTTTTCCATGAAATCACATCTTGATATTTCATTTGAATTGTCTCCAAGGAGACAATTCTAATGAAATACCAAGATGTGTTTTCATTTAGAAGCAAACTACACAATGAGTGCGGTCTGCTGATGTGTAAACAGTTGTGTGATTCTATTATACACAATTAAAATTTTGAAATACCCAAATTGCTTCAGAAATGATGGAGTGACAATACTCAATTACTAATTCCTTATCTGGAGCCCCGACTATATTTAGCAAAACTAGCGTATGCAACGTTTGTTATTATATTTTTTTCAGGTCAACCATAGGGTCATATATGTTCAGAAAACCAATACAAATATACTGTGAAATGTTATTTTATCAACTCTTTTGCTCGCATGTCATCCACATCTAAGAGCCAGTGAATTAAAAAAATGATTCCACATATAGTTATGTACAATGCTTCAAGTAACAATCAACACCAATCCAACATTACCTTTAGTTTTTGGTCTGAGAGCACCAACTGGTCGAGAAGATGTGATGTCATATGAATCACGAGATATGTATTTATTCAGATCAATTTCACCATCACTTGGTGTGGAGGTCATTCCATGATCACTTGTTATTATTATATTCATATGCTCTAGGAGGCTGGAATTCTGTAATTTTTCAAGTAGGTAACCAAACAATTCATCTAGTTCTTCTATCTTTTTAACGATTTGTGGCGAGTCTGGTCCATATACATGGCCAGTGTGATCTGGCTCTTCAAAATACAATAATCCTAGATTTATTGGATACTTGTCATTAAACCAATCTACTATAATGTCAACTCGCTTTTTATATGGTAGAGACTTGTCATACGGTAAGAAGCGGTAGGGTAGAAAACCTTTAACTGGTGCACAGTTCCCCGGCCAAAATACAACACCAGTACGATGTTGTGTGCTTTGCCGTTGGTTGGTCACCCAAATTGGTTCCCCACCATTGTCAAACCATTTTGGATCACAGTCATGAGTCTTGTTCCCAAAATGTAACGTTTCATTTAAATGTGGATCATATATGACATTTCCAACCATGCCATGACTTTCTTCATAGAGACCAGTTACCAGTGTATAATGGTTTGGAAGTGTTTTCGTAATGAAAGCGTTTTTGATCCCTTTGACAGACCATCCTCCATTTTTAATTACACGATTAAAGTTTGGCGGAATAGATTTAGTCTTGTGTATATAATCCCATCTGAATCCATCAAAAGAAATAAGGAGTGTTCTTGGTATCGCATACACTGAAGAACAAAGAACAGTCTGCAGCAATACAATCCATATAGTCAGCATCGTGCCAATAACTGACAGTGAAATCTGCATAATAAGTGTTTCAATCGGTACCGTATATTGCTTATGTAAAAAGAAATTAAAATAATGATGGCAACAGATGTTATTTTGTTGTTGTTGTTGTCCGGACTCGCTTCCTGGTTCGAGCTATTCGCAGGACAGGTTTATATCGCCGCCCGGCCGCGCGGCCCGGCCGTAGCTGGCGGCCCTACTTAGTTATGGAAGCGTGTTCGTGTTAAATCTGGTCCCAGCTGGTGGTCGTGTCTGCAGGCATAGTGTGTGTAACTGATATCACCAGGCGGTCCAGCCGGAGCAAATAGCTCATTAACCGTGTTACCTATACCGCATTGTTGGTCAGGTGATATATAACTTAACGTTTTCTATTATATTTCCATGAAAATAGGCCGTCAGAACACATACATTTTGTAGTTACTGTTGTATTTTTTTTTCGTTAGCCTAAGTAATGAATATTGTTTTCAAAAATATATAGTAACATACCTTACGCTTACTAAGTATGTGTAAAGTATTGTCTGCACTGAACAAACTTATCATAAGCAGCGATTAAGGGTAACATTGTAAATATATGTCCGGGAGCATGTCAGAGTGGTTATCTTCGAGTTTGTGACATGACAATATTACAGTAGGACACAAAGAAAGTACACACATAATAGCTTAAATATATATTACAGACAGACGACTAATGTCATATGCAGCACTATATTTACCGAATTACTGACAAGTTACGATGTGCTTAAATAACCGTATCCTTATCTAACTACATGTAGATATACAAATTGTATTGTAGTACTCTTTGTTTGATTAGAATAGCGTTAATTGGGATTGTCCGCCTGCGTCGCTCATATCTAATTGCAGAGACTCAATAGGACCGCCTTTTCAAATCGCGGCCGTCTTACACATGTGTGTTAGTTTGCACTGTCTATCCTGGAATAATAAGTAACGATATATATCCGTCTCGTGGTTAGATCAGCGTCTACAGTGACTGGGTCAGCGCCTGAGATTCTCGATTCATACAAGTATGATATACTTAAATGAGACACACCATCAGTGTAATTTCATGAAATACGTTCGCAAAAGTTACAATATTTGTCATAAATAAAGTCAAAAGTTGACAAAAAGTACATGCGGAATATAATTTTCAACTTATGAAATACCCAATTGCTTCAGAAATGATGGAGTGACAATACTCAATTACTAATTCCTTATCTGGAGCCCTGACTATATGACGTCATTTACGGGAAATATCAAATTTTCTGTAAATATAGTTCATGAAATATCGCAGATGTCCGAAGGTACAAAATTACATGGGGTGTCTCAAATAACCATTCAATATTCTAACTACATGCACTTTGCTTGTAATGTCCCGTCTCGTGGTTAGATGAGCGTATACAAGAGCCGGGTCAGTGCCTGAGATTCTCGATTACACCCCAACACATATAATTATGATATGATATGCTATTAAATTGCTGTATATAGGATAGATAGGTGGGAGTGAAATCAGTATCAATTCATATTTGCTTGTAATATCCCGTCTCGTGGCTAGATTATAGTCTACTGTATAGTCTAGTCAGTGTCTATGGAAGAATTGAAACAGAGGAAACCGGCCCCAGGGCGTTCTAGGCTCTAATTAAAATAGTCACCTCTGGTTATTCAACCCACTACCGGGCATAGCGGGCGATCTAGAAATAGCTTCAGCAATGTCTCTGTTTTTTGCCCCAACACTGCGGGGGCCAAAATACAATGCAGTCATCTGCTATTGCTCGGCCTGCAGGTGGTGTTGATTATGATTGACCAGTGCCTTATATATACACATATTAGTTACTATTTACATATTAATTTTGTGCGTTTTTCCAGTGTTATTGGTGAAAACAAATAAGTTCAACGACGATTTTATAAATCTGTGTGTTTGTATTTGGCTAGTTAATTTCCTCTGCAAAATCAATTATGGCTGTCTTAGGACATAGCCAAGTTAAGTACATTAGAGACTATACCAGTTGCGAAATCACTACCATCTCGCGCCCGAGATACAGGATACGCGACTTTATTAACGAAGAGGAGTTATTCGAAGCGATCCCGTACCGTAAGTAAACACCACATCATATTGACGTCATTTATGTAGGTCTTCCATGTATTACAGTCAATAGGTGGTGTGAAATCAGTATCAAGTCCGTTGTGCAGTGACTCAGTTGGGTCGCAATTTCATGAACGGCCGTATTACCCATACATGAAAAAAATACAGCCTAAACTGCCTGTCCTGGATCAATCAGTTACGATATATAATAGTATGATATACTAAAAGTGGACACGCCATGTGATTTTGTACGTTCGGACATCAGCGTAATTTCATGAAATATGTTTACAAAAGTTACAATTCTTTTCATAAATAAAGTCAAAAGTTGACAAAAAAAGACAGAGTACATAGGGAATATAATTCCACATGTACTCTGATTTTTTTTCAACTTCTGATGTCATTTACAGGAAATATAAACTTTTCTGTCTCAAATAACCATTCCATATTTTACGTAAACTCTTCCTATCAAACACGTGCAATTCTACCCAGCCATCGGATATTGCGGCCCGATAAGCTAACTCATACTTTTTTTAATGCTGGCTTCAAACGCATTCGTGTTCTGCATTGATGGAAATTGAACAAAATGGTGTATTCCTCCTATTTAATATATTTTAAAATATGCAATCATCAAAATGTCATGTTCCGTTTCGAATATATATGAAAAAGTGACATTTTTGCATGTTTGATTGTGGTATAGAGAACATATGACATACAATTTACTCATGAATCTAACTATACTATAGGATAACTAGGAGTTATGTTTGAATATAGAAACATACAAATATATTAGTTTCTTGTTATGTGTTTTTTCTTCCATTAATGAGCGTTACGGAACATGATTGTTACCGAAATGGTCGTTACGAAAATGGCATCAAATTCCCGTGGATGCTTTTAATCCAGCTATTGATAAAATAAAGGTGATGAAATAATAAAATCTTACATATTAAAATAATCATTAATTATGGTTATAAGATATCTTTTTCATATTTTATCTAGAATTAAAAATAAGAGTGTCGTCATTACCGTAACGGTAACATGACGTTTTAGCTGCAATATCTCTTTTAATAACGCAAGTGGTGTTTATATTAATAATGTCACGTACTTTACAGAATATTCAGTTATTACTTATAGTATGCCATATAATGTATATTTGCATGTTTCATGTGCGTGCGTGCGTGCGTGCGTGCGTGCGCGCGCGCGCGCGCGTGCGTGCGTGCGTGCGTGCACGTGTGTGTGATGTAATGTAATATAATGTTCTGATTGAATATATGTTGTGGTACTTAAATGCTCTCCTGCTGGAGGAATAAAGGAATAATAATAATGTATCTGATTGCGAGCACAGAAACGCACATGGTCCCGTGATTATGAAACTGTTTGAGCACGTTCACGTACTCGAAGTCAGAACATTAGATTTCCAAGACCTAGCACGGCACGGCATTGGCCAATAAAGCTTTCTAATTTCAAGCATGGATTATTCAATACATTTTTGTAACGCTTTTTATGATCACGGATCATGCTGTTAATTAATCGTCGAGTCATTATCAAGCTGTGCATAAATGTAAATGCTTGTATTTAACAACGGCACTGGCTCGATGACCATGCATGTCGTCTCCCAAGCATGGGAGATAGGAAGGAGGTGGATACAGAGGAAACCGGTCCCAGGAGGCCTAGCTCTTATTAGAATAGTCCCCTCTGGTTCTTTAACGTGCACAGACTCTCCTTCAAATCTGATACACGGGACCACCGTTTAAAGTCCCCATCTGAAAGGACTAGTAGAGCAGGAAATACAAAGTATCTCAGAAATACTGACGACCGGGAACTGAACCCTGAATCGAACCCGGGTCGCCAGCGTGGTACTAGTAGTCCGACGGTGTTACCTCTCGGAAACGGTCTGCTCTCAAGCTGTGCGTCTAATTATCACCGTGTTTTATAATGGCGCGTGTTAGGACGTACTAACACGTGGTCATCATGTTATGGTTATTAATTACGCCAGTCCATAAGCGAGTTGGTACACCGGCTGGCAACACGCGCCTTGAAATGTTTCTACCGCCAGCGTACAAATATGCTATTGAGATTTCTACGTTGATCACGGAATATATATATAGAAGGGAACAAAGCGGAACTCAACAGTGTAGGTCTAGATCAGCCGGCATATATATATGGTTGCCTACTCACTTACCTGAATGATAATATTCAAGGAAACACACTATTTAATAGAAATATATACGTCACTTAGTGATACTATTGTCTGTTATTATAGGATCATCATAATCCAGATTAAGAGTTTCTCATTCAATAACTATATTATACTCATTTCATGTATATAGCTCAATTCCAAGTTATAATTGCACGCTTGTACGTCATGCATCATGACAGCACAGTAGTCAAGACAAACGGTGCGAACACTGTACTCATGCGCTGCCGCACATGCCGAAACGGTGTTACACTGTATGCCAATTTCGACTATTTACCAGGGTGTAGCCTGGTCAGGATGTACACTGTATGTTGAATTTATCAGGTCTTGGAAAAGCTATTACACAAAGCATCAAACATGTTAGTTTATTGTTGATATATGTTGCTATATTTATGGACTGAGTTATTAAATGATATTGTATTGTAGCTTTTGATTAACTAGCGCAAATGTAGTCGTATCGTGGCTCAAGTAGTAATTTACCAAATAATGAAGATTGTGGAAGGGGAAATGTGACTCGAACGATGCTTAATCATGGTATATACTTATTAAAAATATACAAACACTGTTTTTATCGGCCAAAAAATCATGTGAACACAACAATATGAACTTTTTTCCCGATCGATAATAATGACGACTTTTAATTAAAATACGTAGCTTAGCCTCATATCAGAGTCTGTGCATTAGTGCTTTATATTTAATGCATGTACACATTCACACATTGCTTTGTCAATGACGGTTTACAAATGTGCATTAGTTCTTTGTATTCAATGCATGTACACAGTCATACATTGCAAATGTAAATTTATGAGAGTTTACCAATGTTGACAAAATGCTCAACGGTGTAGAAACAATAATACAGTGAATGCTATTATAATAATATTTAAATTAGTCTCGTCCAAATAAAATAAATTTGTTATATAGAAACTACCATCTGAATGTCTATGTATCTATCTTCCTATACTGTCAAACCCATGGTTGGAACTTAGACATGATTATATTCTTGTATTATATATACATGTACATACAACGTCAACTATAATTGGTGTTCCCGGTAATTAGCCGGTACCCATTTACATTCATCACATGTCTATTTTCCGTTGTATACCTTTACACAGCCCATATGACCCCGGATCCACATAGCCCGGGTGTATCAATTACCAGATTGCACGCCACACATTACACACCACGCTTAGCAGCGACTTACAACATAATGCCGCCATATTCAGCGCTCGCGGCTATATTGCGATATAAACATGTTTTTATATGATATCAAGGGCGGATTCAGGGGTGGCCAAAATGCGCCAGAACGCAGGAAATGCGATGTAGATTTCAAAAAGAAATCCGGGGGGAATGCCCCGGACCCCCCTAGCACGTTCGATAATATAGTCAAGTATTCCAAAATTGTTACGCCCCCCTAACCCGAAATCCTGGATCCGCGCCTGTATATTATTGTGATTTAGTTAGGACATGCTTTCCTACTTATGTTTCCTAGACAGTTATGAAAATACAGTGTTCAAAGTATGACTTTGTGGCTATCTACTGACTTGAAAGTACAGTGCATAATATTTCATAATACCTATTTTTATGGCAAATGTATCAAATTAAAGGTATGTCTCCATACTTTAATTTGGTGTATAACATGTATGTCTACGGTGTGTGTAATTAATATAAATATTCAATTGAAGTTAGCAAGAATTTGCATTGTTTGGCAACGGTAAAATGGAGCTTGGATTCTCCGGAACCCACGGAACCGTCCATAATTGCTAAACTATGTTAAGAAAATTGCAAAATTACATGTCATATTGAACATTAGTCTATATGCTTTAACATAGTATATTGACTGTAACGATTAACCGACGAACAGTGAAAAAAAAAAAAAAAAAAAATATTTACTAAAATTCGCAGTGCCGGATTCGGTTTAACAGTACTTACAATCCAAGGAACCTTTATAAACCATTCTAATTTCAATACTGTATAATCAATCGTGACCAATAATACACCAAATAAAAATTGTATCTCTATGTTTTAAAATGATGAACACAATATAAAGATCGACAAATTTGAAGTTACCAAAAAAGTGAATTGAAATTAACGAATATTGTTCAGACCAGGTATCTTTTTATGTGCTGCATTTCTGAATTATAACGTATTTGTGGAACTTTTGTAATGTTGACTAATGTAGACCCAAATCAGCCTACATGTATATATATGTAAATTCTGATCAGGGTCTTCACTGTTCGCTATTCAATCAATGAATCGCGAATGGCATTCTGCTAAACATAAGTATAGATACTTATAGAGCATGGACTTAATTGGTTCAATTCTGAAACTATACGTCGGTAAAATTGTGACCAGTGTATATCCAGATCATAATGTATAAACGTGACTGGGACTGTGACTGGGGTATACCGGCGTATTGAAGTGTTGACCAAAGTAGCTACACATCCATCTTCCTATACGTACAGTCTGATCATAGTCTGCACTGTTCGCCATTAATTCAGTGATTCATCCATAATTATACTTAGCATAAGTATAGATCCTTATCAGACTGCACGAGTGCGCTAGACGATTATGCGATTTGACTGGTGACAATTAACATCCATAATTAATATTACGTAAAAAATTGCGAACAACATGGACCCGGAATGGATTTCTGGTGATCTAGATTTATTGCGTTTGTGACCAGTGTAAACCCAGATCGGCAGCACAGTCTCATAATGGTTTTCATTGTTTGTTATGTCTGATCAGGATATATACTGTTCGTAATGTATGATCAACACTAGGGATAATAACAAACGAGTGTGCTGGCTGATATACCGAGCTTCACTGGGCGAAAACTCACTGGACACAGGACTCAAGCTCACATTGTCGGGCGTGACAAACATGCGTCCGCCATTACTAGAATGAGCCTGCACACCCGTAGTTACTACGCCTTTATATAAAAAATGCTGGAATATTAAATGACAACAAGAAACGTATGTTAAGCAAGTGCTCATTTAATTAGTGTGATAATCAGCGTATTTATATAAATATATACAATGTAAAATACATGCAAAACGGAACAAACTATGCGCGACTATATATACCCGGTGCTAATAATATAGCAAAGCAATGCAGCAAATGCATTCGCATCAAGTCTGACACAAGATATAAGTCTATATTGTAATTATTCGCCAGTAATTCAGAAACGAATGCTACCGCAAGGAATCCACAATCAGATGTATTAGTTTGTCGTTGAATGTCCGGGATATGAACACTTAAAGGTCACATTACAAACTATCACTTATTTTCTTCAAAACGCGCTAAAAACATCAACGGCTACCCTAATAACCGATTTCCGGCTCGTTTGTATTTTTCGTGATATTGAGATTTCTCATATCGCACCTTATCTGACATCTATACAGAACCATGCAATGAATTGGTCATCGCTTATCTCTACTGGTACTGCGACGTACTGGCGCGAGGTGGTGCTGTAAAAATAACCGCTATGACGTAGCAGTAGAACAGCTTACCTGATTGGTGGATGAAGGTTTCTTATATAATATCGTTTGGATGTACGGACATCATGTAACAGTATTTGTTGCATAATTTCTTCGTTTTTTGTCGTTTAATATATACGTTAATCGTTATTTTTTCCTTCGTCTAGTTATACTTGAATTATTTATACGTTGGTTGCAATCATCGGCGACGACTATCTGTGCGGAAGTTGTTTGTAATTCACGGTCAAACAGACAGACAGCCAGAATAAAAAAAAATGAAATTAAATGTTATATTCTATTATTTTTTTACAAAATGCTAACCTCCGACATTTCGTAAATTGATTCTGCAATGCTTACTTCAGCATATTTGTGCTTTGACAATTTCGAGTTGAAATAATCAGTGACACGTACGCGTGTGTAGCTATGTTCAAACGGATGCCGCCGGAGGTCATTAATAGCAAACAACTTATCCGATGATTTGACGGCAGGCAAATAGGGAAGTGGATCTTGGGACAGGTGTATTCTGAATTCAATGAAGCCACACATATTCTATGCTGATTGGTTAAATCCATTTTGTTTATCTGTCCTAGTCAGTGACAGACGTGTGAAGCTACGTTCAAACGGATGTCAACAATAATTGCGGTAGGTGTATATTGAATCCGCGAGGCCACACCTATGCAAAGCTGATTGGTTGAGTCCAATTTTCAGACATGGTAGAATAGATACACTGTGCACATCCGGGTGCTTTCTACAGTTCCGAAAATCCAATATTGATGTGTTTGTTTGTATACATGGATGAATGTTATATTGCAGGACTAAAATTGTGTAACTTGAATGTCCACTCGCTAATTTTTCCGCAAATACTGTTTTCGAATACTAAAATATAACTAAATCACATATTTTGTTCGTTGACAGATAAAAAGAATTAAAAGTATATATATTCAATTTTCACATATACAGTAAATTCTTTACTATTTCTAATTTATTTTCCTACTGACTTGTTTCAAATAAGTAGAAACTGTTTGGACTTGATGTAACTAAAGATGTTTTCCAGAATAAAATCGTTGTTTTGTCAAATGGGGGTTCCGTCGAAGCTTGATCCTATATGTGGCTGTGACTGGAGAAATGGGGTTTGTGTGATTTATGACAGATTGACCAGCATAGCACCAGATCCATATATGCACCTAACAGCTCTGATAAGTGTTTACTCTGTTGCCCGTCTGATTTAGCATTATATATAACTACTATCAGGGAAAACAGATTGTAACCTGACGATGTAAATATAAATAAATGTATATATACAGACTGGTATCCTACAGCTGTTGAAAATTGCACAGTATGTCCATTTTGTCACCGACTGTCGCATTTCAATATGTAGTTTGTAACTAGGTCATTCTTATATTTTTACAGTACAATACAGTGCCATATATTTATATCAACGGTCAAATAAACTGGAGTTCTAAGTAGTCTGTTGAACTATTACATGTAATAATCGTATTATGCATAGTAGTATATGAGGATTAAAATGATACCACCTCCCACTGGAAGCCCCCCCCCCCCCCCCCCCCCCCCCCCCCGCTACGCACGGCGACTCCCAGATGGAGGTGGTATCATTATTGACTCCTCATATACTACTTGGATTTTCCCCCACTGTTCGCACGGTATGTATGAGAAGAATGCAGGCCCGTACGCAGGATTTTCTATTGGGGGGGGGGGGGGGGTGCGTCAGGGGGGGTGCGTCAGGGGCGAGCCCCATGTAGTGGCGCGAGTACGTTAGGAGGGTACCCCCCTAGCGTACTCGCGCCACTACATGGGGCTCGCCCCTGACGCACCCCCCTGACATTTTTTAAACCTAGATGGCCTGAAATGCATTCTCCTGCATTTTATGTCATTTACATTCGGATTTCAACGGTGGCATTTTCATGCAAATTGCATGTACCTGTATATTAATGCATTTCAAGATTTGTTGAGTGGTTATACTCAGTATATATACATCACATAATGGTTCTAGTTAAGTGTGCGAGGTTGAAGACAGGTAGTCACGAGAGATGTCATCGTACCGGTATTTACGCGTTTTGTAAGCATCACCTGGCATGGATGAGAATAGTTTCCGTTTCGCCTCGCCCATGTCGGCATTGCGGGGTAGGGACCAGATCCGAGTCACTGCTATGTCCACCATGCGGTGGCACTCAGGCTACGCATCGACTGGTTTAGCAAGGAATTACGTGCTCGCAAGCATTATCGTTTAGTAATAATTCAAATCAGAAAGTCTGTTATAAAGATATAACCGATATTTTCTCAATGTTAAACACCGTTCCCATCCGACCACCGTTGTCATGCCGGTTGTTTACCTGAGCAATGGCGTTCCTACCCGACCGCTGCTTGTTTATATCTGCACCCACAAAAAAAATATGCTGGGCATGTCTAACTGGACCACCTTTTTTTTAATCTATCAGCAGACGACAATGTTCCAATTACACGGTTATGTGTATTTATAGCCGAGTGTATTTCGCCTTATCGAGGCCACGGTGTGTATTGATTTAATTTTAAACCACACAGTTATGAAACATAAACCTGGAGATAAACATTACCTGTTCACAAACCGCCGGTGTATTTGTCTTGTGTATTGGTTTATGCACCAAGCTATCGAGGCGAACTATATATGAGAGTGTTGCCTGCGGCACGCTGTAACACGATTACTTCCTGGTACGGACAGTTGCGGTTATAGAAATGTATGGTGGTCAGTGGGTGTTGTAACTCCCCCCCCCCCCCACCACACCACTTTATCTCCCAGTTATAACCTAAATTTATCCCAATCAGTATTCTCAATCTTGGGAAGGGTGGCGCGCACCTTAGTTCTAATAGTATTTTTTAAATCCTCATATCGAGACATCTCCTCCACCACCAACTCAAATTCAGCGTCCTATATATTGTTATCGGCCAACGCTTTGGACACGATAACGTCGATGCTATTTTTCTTAGACCTCGCGAGAACCGATATTCTGTTGTGCTTTCTACTTTTATTTTCGAATTTTCTTCCCACTACTCTGAACGCCATACATAACAACCCCGTCCCAGCGGCTACCCCGCTCAAACCCCCTACAATGGGAATTGCCACGACTGTAGACAATAATGTGGCTGTTCCGGCCCCACCCATTATATAAATTGCTGCCAGCACGGCGCTCGCCCCCTCCACTATGTTTGCCGCGCGTCTATAAGTTTTAGCATTCATTGTCCTCGTTTTTCCCTCCCGTTTTAGAATATCCTGCATCTCTACGATATTTTCCAATCTAAAATCTGAAGGGGCTCCGATTCCAATACCATCCAATCCGCGATTGGATATTGGAACTCCGCTCCCGAGCACGTTGAAATTGGGGGAATCACTCGTCATATATATCAAGTTGAATTAACAATGTTACAACAGTGGAAGAACTGGCTGGGTCAGCGATTTTCGTAACAAAGTTAATAACACTACCTTCGGAAACTCTAATTGAATTGTCACCGGCGAACAAAATCATCCCTGACCTCTGTCCAGCGAGTTTAGTGACTCCAATCGCCCGTTCTTCCCCATCCAGTACGAGATGTACGGTGACCGCGCCCACATAATTACCCTTAAAATTAACCGAGCAGACCGCCATTCGGAGAAGCGTACCTGGAGCTGTCATGACGTACCCCCCATATCTATTGTTCGCGTTGGCCCCAAACGAATATTCATAGCTCCCCTCATGCAATGGGCCCCGCTCCTCAGCCCAAACTGTTATGATGGGTTTTCTGCGGCGTATTGAGTACATTGCGCCGTCCCGCGCTAGGAGCGCTTCAGCAATTTCCTCAAAACCCTTTCGATGCTCTGAGCGCAACATCCCATATGCTTCCGTAAGGTCCGTCTGGTTGTCTGATCGGATTTTCTCAATACCCGTTCGATGCTCTGAGCGCAACATCCCATATGCTTCCATAAGGTCTACTCTAAGCTGTGCTATACTCCTGTGAATCTCGATCGCAGCCGCCGACACAGTTTTATTGATCAGTGATATGGTTTTTCCGGTAGTTAAAAAATCACCTGTGGGGTTGGATCCGTCGGGAGCTCCAATCTCGATTGGGTTGTTACTCGGATTTATATCTGTCAATACATTGGAAGAACTACCTGGTCCGTATATACTCATTGTTATAAATTCTATTACGTACTTGAGTCTAATTCTTTGAATTAATTTGAAATTTCTAGGACGACCGAAATCGGGTAATAGTTCTTCAACTCTCTCGCTTGATCATCAAGAATAGAGACCGTAAATTCGTGGATAAGTCCCGATTCCAAAACTTTCATCTCGGGGCATGGGAAGTCTAAGGTCACACTCTCCCCAAAGAAACAATCATTGGCTTGCACGGTTTTCAGTAATGTGCTGGGAGATCCGTCTACGGTGTTGTACGATGTGTTCACCCGATCCAGGTGCACCCTGAGAGTTTTCGTGAAGGCGAAGTCCACCGGGTTATCACCGACGTACTCACCCGGGACAAACAAACCTTTATAGGCTGCGTGTGTTTCTCTAAAACCGAGTCGCACGGCCAATGTCGGGGAGATCCTTATCCGGTTGTTGGGTTCGACGGTAAAGGTCGCTAGTCCGGTGGCTTTCGAGATTGTGAGGCTGGCTCGTCCGTCAACCTCTGAGGTGACAAAATATTTGAGCTGTCTAAAACTCCACAGTGCGGGAGGCAGCTTTACACTTACTTGTTGTCCATCCTTCACATATTAAAACCCTTCGCGCTCCCCCAAATTTCGCCACCCAACCGTGAAGGTGATTGATCTGAGGCCTACCCGGCGTTTTCCGCAGAAGTTGTCGATTGACTTCTGAAGTTCACAACTCTCTTTTTGAACGTTAGTGATAGTAACAAACATGGTAATATACTTTCAAAAGATTGTGGGTTCAATTCTGTTTATGTTGGAAACACTCCGCGCCGAGTAGAAATTTATTCTGTATAGCTAATATACAGGATATTAGAGATATACATTATTCACTGTAAAAGATGGCGAAACGCTACGGTGTAAAAGACCTCGCGTTAGGTCGGCAAGACATGTGCGTCGGAATGAATGGGGCCAAGTTCAACGCGCGTTTTCTAGATTTGATCTACGAGTACACAAACTCCGTAATAACTGGCAATATCGATGTTAACAACGCAGCTGTGGTGGCGTGGAAGATAACACCGATGGATTGGTGGCAAATCCAGTTGAACTTTGCAGTGTGTTGCGCGAGCTCTGGGTGTGGGTTTTCATCCGAATTACTCGGTGAGGATGATCCAATGTTGAAATCGTTATTTCTATTTCATTTTTACTATCAGACACGGCGCGTTCTAGCGGAAATGAAAACGCCACTTCCTCAAGACTTCGCTTTTAACTGGCAATCTAACACGTACGACTCTATGGCCTTCGCTAAATTGTGCAACGAGTTTGGGGTTACACCGACAACAGATTTCAGACAAAAGGTGGACAAGTCTAACGGTGGTCTAGGTAGGTTGACAATGTTTTGGAAGCCCGACTGAAAATATAGGTTAGATAATGGAGGGCGGATGAAACCTTTCTTCAGTGAGAAAGACTCATTCACACACGGCGTAGACATATCTAGAGCGTGGACAACATTTGTGGAAGAAAAACAAAAAACTTTCACGCATGCTGGGATTTCCCGCCTCAATGACTCCATTCGCACGTACGTCTGGGCCATCCTCGGCGCACAGGGGCAAGCGCGCAGTTCTATAATAGGAGCCGGGACGGCGTTCGACGCACAAAAACAGTTCTTGGCAAATGTCGAGGACGCAATAAACAAACCGGTGGACCTCCCGGCGGCAATCAAACGGTATCAAGGCGTTTTGCAGAGTGCCAGCACCCCAGTAGACTATGTATTTGGAATAGGTCTTTATATGGCGCCGAGCAATATGATGCTACGAGACGACCCGGTTGACGGTTACAATAATCAGATCGTAATCGCCACCGTCAATAAAAAAATCGGCCACAACGGGAACATGAACGCGGATATCATCAAGCGCACCCCCAACATGCTCGAGAGTGGAGTTGTAAGTGGAACCAATTTCATAAAACCACAAGCACCCACCCCAGTACGAAGCACACCACAAAGTTCCAGCTCAGGAGCGGGAATTATTGTATCATCAAGTTCCACCAGTTCCAGCTCAGGAGCGGGAACTAGTGTCACAACCCACGTGGAGGAGAAATTAGGGCTTGTCGTCGCCCTCATGGTGATCGGACTATTCGCGCTTTGGTTTTAGGAACTCTCGGGCGGAGCATAGTAGAAGACCGGCGATCACCACGATTAAAGCCCAAGCATTCTCGGCGAGCCATCCGGCCGTTTTTGATAATATAGATAACAAGGAGGAGACGACATCCCAGATCAGCGCAGGCAGCGCGGCAGCCGCCTTTCTGGCTAATTTAACCAGGAGACTGGCGAGGGCTTTTAGATGCTTTTTTGCCCACTCCTTGGCTCCGCCGGATGGCGCGGGTGCTGGCGCGGGTGCAGCCGCCGCACCGCCTACGAGCATCTTGATAGCTAGAACTATGGTCGATATAGTCATGCCGACAGCTGCGAGGATGCTTAATATTGTGACGCCCTGCTCTCTGAACAGAGTGCGAATACGCTCACTGAGTGTCGTCTCCTCGTGCAGAACCCTCGAGATTGTTTCGCGGATCCGACTTATTTGGGTGCGGAGATCCTCACAGCAAGCCGATGCAGCCTCCAAGCGAGCTGCTCTTTCGTCCCGCAACGACCACAGGCGTTCGGTGATCCGCTCGGTAGATTCTCTATCGCCACGGGCTTCCTCCAGTTTTTCTTCTAGCGCGATATGTTCATCCAGCGCCGAGAGTTTGGAGAGGTTAAGGACCAGTTCACCCCGGACCTTTTGTAGAGCCTTATCGAGTCCCCGGAGTTCGCGAAGAGGTAACGGTGGGTCATCGTTCGACCCTTGTTCACTTATCCTATCTGCTATAGCTTTCTTGAGTCTCAAACCTCTTAGGGAAATTCCCCAACTCTTGGCTTGCTCTATCATTTACTTTATGGTAGGCATTATACTGAGTATAACCAATGGATTTTTATCTCTAATAGGGTGTAAGTTGTTATTATATTTTTAATAAATGTATGACAAATTGTTGTATTATACTGAGTATAACTTATGGATTTCTTATCTCTAATAGGGTGTCAGTTGATATTTATGACAGATTGCTGTATTATACTGAGTATAACATAGGGATTCTTATCTCTAATAGGGTGACATCTCGTTGATAACTTCTCATCCAGAAGTATATTGTCTCGCGGTTGATGAAAAATAATTCCCACTCTTCTTATCCATACCCGCCGAACAGTGGGGGAAAATCCAAGTAGTATATGAGGAGTCAATAATGATACCACCTCCATCTGGGAGTCGCCGCGTGTAGCGGGTGGACTTCCAGTGGGAGGTGGTATCATTTTAATCAATCCTCATATACTACTTGCATACATTTCGAAAGTTCTACTGATACGTCATATACCCACATGACCGCAAAAGGGAAACAACTGTGGTAATCAAAATAAGGGGAAGTTAGTCATGCAATGACGGCTGGAAAAAACTGGTTGTCCAGAATATGAAATCCGTAAAAGAACGGCACATACTGGTCGGATTATTGTAAAATTGGTCGTATTTGATATATAAATGATGAATACATATGCGTATCGCGAAAACAGAAGCTTGTTATATCTCCTTTAATGTATCACAAGCATTCCCATATATTTGTAAAAGTTTTATTTTATGTTTGTATTTAGAGTTCTGTTTGATTTTATGCTATCTAATATAACGATTGGGCCATTTTCATTAGCTTGAAATGAACAAATCTAATGTTCACAACCAGTGTGGTGAATCTGACAACTTGGCTCTTCTTGCTGCTTCAATTGTGATTAATGTTCCAGGTTTCAGTATTATCAACGAAAAATGGCATATATATATAATTTATCCTGCAAACTGTTTGATTTATAATAGTCACGCTTCAATATCGTACTAGCTGTGAACAGCCTGATCATAGACGACGAACAGTATATATCATGGTCATACATGAAAACAGTATATATACTGATCATAAATGAGGAACATTATATATCCTGATCATAAATGAAGAACATTGTATATCCTGATCATAATGTACTAACAGTACATATCCTGATCAGACATAACAAACCGTATATATCATGGTCATAAATGGCGAAGAGTATCACGATCCTAATATATCATGGTCATAATTTACGAATATTACATATCCTGCTCATAAATGACGAACATTATATATGCTGATCATATGTAACGAACGGTATATATCCTGATGATAAATGACGAACAGTATATATCATAATCATAAATTAACAACAGAGTATATTCTGATCATAATGGACAAATCGTATATATCCGGATCAATTATACATATTTCGCAGAAACGTACTTGTCATTCATCTGATGTAAATGTTCACACAATTGTCGGAATGCGTTATGTCGTTGGTCGTTTATCAATAAGGCAACGATCTGCCAACACTACATTTTTTTTCATCAGTTTCGAGGTATATCGGAGACACAATATGCCTTCAAATACAAGATAAATAATTAATTTTATTGACTGTGTCCCTCTTTTTGACTCGGCGAATCCCTTCAGGCTGATCAAATTTATGGCACGTGCCGAGTATTAAATTCCATTATGTCGCGTGTGTTGTTATACGTAATTGATTAAGCGTGCCATATGGTAGGTGTCAATTGGGTGAAACTAGCATACCTGATAAAGTGATATAGACGATGTAGGTTCTGATCAACTTGTTGATTCATCAACTTAGTTACTACATATATCCCCGAGGAGAAAAATGTGAATTAATTGTTGCAATCAGTGTAAAACATGAGCATGCAACTGCTTCACTTTCTGATTCTGTTATGGTGGTCTAGCTCAGGGACGTATGCACAACTCTAGAAGACAATACTCGGTCTACAGTATACTTACAGACACTTCATGAATGGCATCAAACACCGCAGATTCTTCTAATAAATCCAGAATCGTATAACCAGGAAAATACAGCGTAAAGATCCGATCATCAACGATACATTGACCCAGATACTTGACTTGAGAATGTCCAGTTATAAGAGCCATAATCTCAGAATTCACTAGTAGATGTAAATACATTTAACAATGATTTTAAACACTAAACAATGCATTATACTTAATGATTATTATTCATTCATTCGGCATATATATATATTATGATTAGTATTCATTCATTCGGCTCATATTTAAGGGTGGGAATTGGCTCGAACACCTTCCATACCCGGGATATATAGCCCAGTAAAGAAACAGGCCGATGGTCGTCGGTCTGGTTTATATTTCCGAATTTTGATAAATGTTGCATTTATAATTCAGGCTCCAAAAATGTGCGTCAAATATAGGAGTATCTATGCAGGTATGGTAACCTATAATCTTATTATTATTAAATGTGTTGGCTTATATAAGTGCGTGCTGATTATCAATTAGCATAGGGATTAAAATGAGTTCCAATGGGCGGTTTTTGTCATAGCGGTAAATATTGGTCTATTTTACATAAGATCAACTGATTAATTGTATTTGCCATAATGAAATTTAGATAAAAGTATAAATTTTCATTTCTGTTTATATAGCCGATGTATGGTTCCATACAGGAGATTACGTTCCGTCCATAAGCAGATACCAGTCAATGACTCATGATTGTTTACTTCTTATTTACCAGTGTCTACATGATCTCCATAAACTATAATAATTTACCCTTACAAACTATCTTATGTGTGCGTATGGGCCATTACCGTGTTATCTGTTTATAATAATTTTGCGATATTTCAATTTTATCTTATAATTACATGTTCGCAGTACATTTAGTTTCATGTTCATTTATATCGTATTGTGTTTTGTTTGCGGTGACAATATGTACAATCCTTAAAGATGCCTTTATATCTTACCAGAATACTATATATACATCATATATATGTTTACAGCACACTTTCCTTTTCTCAGTTGACCACCAGTTGATCATTGGCGATAACTAAGGCCGTGGAAATTGCGTTAGTAAAGCGAATAGTTTCATACTTTAGAAATCTCCAAATATATCGACCAATGTATCAAATTAAAGCTATGTGACTCATCTTTAATATAACATAAAATATCTTGTAATAGTTAAAGGGATGTGTAATTTATTAAGGGTTCCGTGAGTTCCGGGGATTATCGCTGTATTTTTATTGTCTAATCCACAACAGACAAAGTGGTATATTCAATCCACATTAAACTACTTTTCAAAATGACCAATTATACAAATCAATATATAAAATTAAAGCTACGACTATCACCTTTAATGTGGTGCATCTCAAATTGCTACACTGTTTTAAGAAATATAATTGTTTAATACATTAATGAGTTCCGGGGAATCTGAGCACCGTTTTCAGGGAGAAAAAAATCCTAAGAAAATGTATTATTCAATGGACACATTTATAACTTTCGATATATCCAAATGAGTTAATCTATACATATAACATTAAAGCTAATAGTATCCCCTTCAATTTGACATATCACATACTAAAATCGGTCATAGGTGACATAACTTATGGCCGCATTTGTGAGTTCCGTTTATTATCCGTTTATTAACTATTTCGGGGAATAAACTCGCCCAGTCTTGGACTCTTTCAGATAGTGTAGTAGTATGTCTGGTACTTCATTTCATTGGGCAAAAATACTAAGTTTACATATATACCTTAACACATGAGCTAATTCTGGTATGCGGATAGTTTTTTTTATCTCACTTTTTGTAGCACCATGTTAATTATGCAAGGAAAAAAAGTGACGTCATCGAGAAAATGACGTTATTGAAACGGCGACGTTTGTACAATGCAACTCAACAGCCTACAGTACTTTGCTGATAAGTTACACTAAATGTATCTACAAGTGTTAGTATGTATACTATCAAACATTCAACACAATACAACTATGATATGTACATGTATAACGGCAGGCTCCTCTTCCAGCTATGAATACCACACACAATTTACAACTGAATGTTCCCGACATAGCAAAGTGCAACTTCGGACAAGTACGCAAACGTCTTCAAGTCCCCGTTGTCGTACAAGTCGTATAGTTCTTGCAGCCGACCGTCCACACGCTTATACTTCTGGAGCCTGTGTCTGACATGGGCGTGTTCCTTCACCACCTATGCGTTGATATCTAGTAGATGGGCCTCCTGAAGAAGTAGCGGTACAAACACGTAAAACTGAAGTCACGCGCGAGCAGCCTTCCCGTTGATATGTCTGTGCCAGCCTAAAAAAATTAAATAATGTACATACATGTCTGATATATATATATGAACAAGGATGACTGCAATACGTACATCATTATATATATATATTATATATATATATAATATATATTTATGTCAGGGCAAATGCACTTGTGTAAAGTGGATTTTGCATCAATATTATAAATATACCTACCGAAAATATTATATTATAATATTAAAGCTACGAATATCACCTTTAATGTGGTGCATCTCAAATTGCTACATTGTTTTAAGAAATATAATTGTTTAATACATTAACGAGTTCCGGGGAATCTGAGCACCGTATATATAATATATATTTACGTCAGGGCAAATGCGCTTGTGTAAAGTCGATTTTGTATCAATATTATAAATATACCTACCGAAAATATTATATGGCCGCGGCGCATTGGAGATTTCGGGGCACATTGGAGTTTTATAGGTTATATATCATCTAAACAAAAGCATAAACTTCAGTTTGTTCTTGTTGTATATAATATACTGTTACATATCTATAATATATGCATAACAGTATATTGTATACAACAAGAAAACAAATATGCTTTTATTAAGAAGATATATAACATATAAATCTCCAATGCGCCCCGAAATCTCCAATGCGCCGCTGCCATATTATATTTTCGGGAGGTATTTTTTCTAATATTGATACAAAATCAACTTTGCACATCATCATGTGCATTCACCAGACTTAAATATATGTTATAGATAAGCAACAGTATATTAAATACAGCAATAACAAAATTAATGTTATGCTATTATTTACAATATAATTATATAACATATAAAACTCCAATGCGCCGCGAAATCTCCAATGCGCCCAATGCGCCAAAAATCGCCAATGCGTACTTTAGTCATACGCATGGATCTTCAATCAAGCCTGTCCACTTAAACACCGTGAAGTTGAAGAGTTTCTAAATAGACAGGAAGAATTAATCTGCTTTTACATAACTACCGCCACGGCAGTCATTAATAGTCGTGATCGTCCTATAAACATATTATCGGCCAAGTGATATCTCTCGTTCTGACTGTACATAGCTGCTTGCCAACGAGGTAACATTTTGAGAAACGCGTACAAGGCCAGGGGTCATACCAGTTATCCGGACAATCATTTTATCGGACAAATGAAAATACCCGTTAAATAAACGCATTTTGCAACGAACATATCTAAGTCACTCAGGTGCTTGCTGTTTCCATGCAAGTTTGAAGAATATATTGCCAAGCAGGGCTGTACAAATTGATTTTTTAGCCACTTGTCCCGGACTAGTGACTTGACAAAAGTGACTTGCCCTGACTTGTCCTGGAAATTATAATTTACGTATACATATTCCGGGGAGTCCACTCATTTTACCGTCTCGAAAATGAAATCACGTCTATATTTACAATATTAATGTCTATGAGTATGTTCGCGGAACGGTAAATAATAAACTTTTTGAAATTTCATTTTTTTTTTTTTGTTGGAAACGGCTGTTAATTCGCTAATTACACTGCAGCTCCATTATAACGCATTCGCGTATAGCGCGATCTCCATTATAACGCGGGTCTCTCGTGGAAAAAAATATTAAAAAAATAGAGAAGAAAAAGGAAAACAAAGAAAACAAATAAAAAAAAAATCTTGAGAAAAAAATATTAAAAAAATAGAGAAGAAAAAGGAAAACAAAGAAAAAAAAGTCAAAAAAAAATCGTCGGACGTCGTAGTCATCGTGTAATTAGTTGATTCGTGATTTCTGTAAGTTTATTCAAACAACGACATTCAAAGTACATGAAAGAATTATTATTAGTATGTTAGCAAATGTAATACCTTTAATCAGGTAATCATGTTAATATGCATACAGTGCAGTATCCGTGCCAGGGGATATATGAATTCCAAATCCAGATGCGATTACACCCGACACATATTACACAGACGAGATTTGTGTGATGCTTTGTGCAAAAAATCGATACACCCAGCTGTGTGTACAGGTGTTTATTGTATGACCTCATTCAGCACGAGGCTGTAAACAGTGTGACCTTTAGGCTATGTTTTGAAATGTTACTGATTGGTCAACACGCCTTTTGATGTGCCACAGACGTCGCGAACGTGCGACTTTCATCATCGCATCACGGGGCAATCATGCAGTAACCCATTTCATGCTGAGGATACGCTTATGTTTGCGGACAAATATGTTCCTTCTATGCACTCAGAAGTATATGCCGCGACTACCATTTAATCCGTCTCGTCGAGACGGTTCAAATGAGTGGTCACAACTTTCATTGAGAAATGACAAAAATAAAAATATTTGTTTTAATAATTTCATACCCGTAAATGTGTATTCCGAAAGGAATGGATTAAAAAAAACTCTGGATTATACGCAGATCTGTCGCCATATTTCGCCGATATTGATTTCGAAAATATTTTCCGTAAATGGTGTTGAAAAGTTGACGCGGAATTGTCGGTGGGATTATGCTTTCAAATTCGAATAAATTAATCTAATCAAGGTCACAGCTAGTATATCACTTTTGAAGTTTTCTTGCTATATACACAGTATAGCAGCTTCTGTATAAGTGTGTATCGCCACAGGGAAGCCGACACACGCCCTAGACGTTATCGATCGATGAAATGTTACAATTTAGGATTAGTCTAGTGAAGAAAACAGGCTTGTGGTGGGACCTTTCAACGGAAAATAGTGACTTGCCCAGGACTAACTTTCAGCATAGAGCCACTTGCCTGAGACCAAAACCGACTTGTCCCGGGCGTCGGGCTTGCCGATTTGTACAGCCCTATTCAAGATAAACATTGCCCGTTACGTCATTTCAAAGTTGTTCTTACAATACATTCTATAAATGCAATGTTTTCCAAGAATGGTGATTGTTTTTCTGCAAAACTACACAATGCTGTTTACACTGGTTTGCAGGAGATAAAATTATGATTTTAAGGTGAGAATACAAGTTATAAGACGATTATACATTTGTCCGGATAAATTATTGTCGATGTTAATTTTGGGGCAATCTTACGACTGATGGGGCAATCTTACCCAATTTTAAGTGAGAAAGATGGCACATTTTGCTAAATATTTTACATGCGTTGAGAAAGCAAGACCCGAAGATTGTTCTGTCCGATAATCTGGAGGATCCCTGTATACCTTAGGATACCTTAGGATCTTCTTATGGACGCCGGCATCTCTACCACTATATCCACATCTAATTGTTCTTCTAATATCAATACTTGTCTTCCGGTACTTAACACCTGGGTATGATCAAATTTTACTTCTTCGTTCTTCCACACTTTGTCCAAACGTGATTCAAATGCGTTAATGACGTCTCGGCCCTAAGACAAGTCGGCCCTAAGACACCTGGGCCCCAGACACCTCGGCCCTAAGACACCTCGGCCCAATATATTTTTTTATATTTAGTTTTATATCGTTTTATGGTTAAAAAAATGATACTAAATAAGATAAAAGCGTATATTAATGTATATATTGTTTATATGTAGTAATAAACAAAAAAAAGTGGATGTGGCTAACGAATATTACCTATGCTAACTTGTTTCTCTTTGATACATTGATGTCATCATACACATTGTCATGGAGTTTGAGTTTTTCACAAGATAACAATAGTATATTTTCATATTTATTAACATAATATCGTAAATGGGCAAAACAAACACAAAATAACGGAATGTTAAAGTTTCGATGTGGCTTAAGATATTACAAAGATAATGCAAAATATAATAGAATGTTGTAGCGATTGATTGATTGACAATACAAATTTAGTGCAAAATATAATAGCTGATTGATTGATTGATTATTGGATAGGACATATATACACAGATATACATAAAGAAATATGTAATACTGTATAACGCCATAAATTTCATAAAATGCTGTCTGTTATTTCAGGATCAGTGAGTGATCTGAAAAAAATAAAACATATACACGAATTGGGAACAAGAGCGCCGGAGGTTGCAACAGACGCAACATACCAAATTTCATTAAGATCGGCCGAGTAGAACCTAAGTTATCGCGTGGCCAAGTTATGCCCGCCGTATTAAATACATTATTTGCCACTTACGTTTCCAGTATGATTGTTAAACGTGTCGTGAAATGTGTCACTATGCTGGTGAGTGACAGCCGAAGTCGCATTGGTATGTGTTCTGCAACATATAACATATACATAAAACTCGTCATCAAGCTATACACGGTATACACACATATAGTCATGTATACATTTGCGTATTACATATTTTTTACATAATTCTTTTGCAGACTGATCAAAATGTCTAAACATGTGCAACATATAAAATAAAACTTTCGACATCATTTATGGAAAATATCGCAAATATTCTTCATGACATATCGCAAATCATCTTAAGTACACATTCACATGGGATTGTCTAATCTTTCATTGTGAATGATAATGAACCCCGTCATAATTCACATCAGAAACATTCAGAGTGTCCAATTTTCAAATGTATTACAGGAAACCCCTCTAAACTGAACACACTGTGTATCCCATTATGTCTTATTATACCCCCGCAATGAGTTGTGGGGGGGTATACTGGAGTCAGGTTGTCCGTCCGTCCGTCTGTGCGTCCGTCCGTATAAACTTAACATCAGAGAAATATTGTTATAACTTCTATTTCCTTCATCTAAACTGCTTGATATTTCACACATGCATTCCTGTAAGGCTCTACTACCATGCTGTGCCAAATCCACGACCGTCCAACCCCGCAGATCCCAAGGTCAAGGTCAAATACTTAGTCTCTTTACAAAACTTAACATCAGAGAAATATTGTTATAACTTCTATTTCCTTCATCTAAAATGCTTAATATTTCACACATGCATTCCTGTAAGGCTCTACTACCATGCTGTGCAAAATCCATGACCGTCCAACCCCCGCTGATCCCAATGTCAAGGTCAAATACTCTACAAAACTTAACATCAGAGAAATAAGTTATAACTTCTATTTCCTTCATTGAAAATTCTTATTATTTCACTTGTGCATTCCTCTAAGGTTGTACTATCATGCTGTCACAAATCTACGAGTGTCCAACCCCCGCTGATCCCAAGGTCAAGGTCACATACTTAGTCTCTTTACAAAACTTAACATTCAGAGAAATGTTGTTAAAACTTCTATTTCTTTCATTGAAATACTTAATAATTCATATGCTGTGACAAATCCCCGCTGATCTCGAGGTCAACGTCACATACATACCGTATAACCTCGGCTTAACGCCCCCCAACCCCCCCTCCTAATAACCCCCCCCCCCCCCCCCCCCCCCACCCCCCCCCCCCCCCCCCAAATAAAAAAAAGCAGTGACCGCCAATTTCATTTTCAAACACAAATAATCCTTAAATCCTTATTTGTGTTTGAAATTGGCAGTCCTTGGTAAAAAAAAAAAAAATGTGTTTTTTTTGTTGTTTTTTTTACTGGCTAACACCCCCCCCCCCCCCCGCCCCTAAATAAACAAAAAAATTTTTTTTACCAATGACCGCCAATTTCAAACACAAATAATCCTTAAATCCTTATTTGTGTTTGAAATTGACGGTCCTTGGTAATTTTCTTTTTTTTTCTTTTTTCTTTTCTTTTTTCTTTTTTTACTGGCTAATAAATGCCCCCCCCCCCCCCCCCCCCCCCCCCCCCCCCCACCACCATAAAATAATAATAATTTTACCAATGACCGCCAATTTCAAACACAAATAATCCTTAAATCCTTATTTGTGTTTGAAATTGGCGGTCCTTGGTAATATTTTTTTTTTTTTTTTTTTTTAACTGGCTAATAAACCCCCCCCCCCCCACCCCCCCCCCTTTTGTAAAATGTAACGCCTCCGGGGGCATTAATTCGAGGTTATACGGTAGTCTCTTTACAAAACTTAACTTCAGAGAAATCGGTTATAACTTCTATTTCCTTGCTCGGATCTGCTTCACATTTCACACACTCATTGCTCCAATGGACCTCTACCACCCTGTGACAAATTCACGTTCATGCCGCTCGCGCTAATACCAGAGTCAAGGTCACAAGCCCACACACTTGGAAATTTGTACATATTTTAGGGGTACCTGGGCCCACGCGGGGGGTATTCCGTAAGCCTCGCTTACTGACCAATCTAGTTTAGATGAGTTTTAATGTAATTTATGCCATTTTCCTGTCTGTTCATAAAATAAAATGAAAAAAAGTTACCATCGGGTGATTATACATTAAAAATCGTCATCAAACTATACACCGTATACACACATAATTATAATCATGTATACATTTGCGTATTACAAAATACCTGACGTCGAAACTGTCATCCGAGAAGTCATCGTCGACGGTGGCGTGTTGATACGCGACGTCATCCGAAGATACGTCTGTGTTGGTAGTTGTCGATAGTGAGAAACTGTGGCCCAAATTTAATATAACTGCTGGTATACTCGATGTTGCAGAAGCCAGGCAATATAAATCATGGTGTTTATTAGTATTAGTATATATAAATGGGCATACAGGACCATTTTGTGCTACTTTGAAAACAAATTCCACGTTTTGTTGTTGACAACCCAAACTTTGTTTTGCATTTCTCCATCAATTCCACTTACACAGCTTCAAAAGCAGTATTTGCGGATACTTGGGGGCATTCCGTAAGACCAATCATGAGGATGAATTTGTTTATATATCATAAATATAAATACAACGCTTACAATGTACCTCAAAAACTGATTCCTTTTCGGCCATTTTATCTGACTACTGCGCGTTCCAAAACGTACGGATATTCGTTGCATCTGTCGACCAAGCGTTCGGCCTAACCAGTGTGTTATCTAGCAAAGTATACTTTGAGGGAGAAATTTTCAATTCCCTTTTTTGTTTTGCGCACTCTACAAACTGGACAATAATGCATGGAGACCCGTTTTCTCGTCTGCTCTGTACACCTTTTCTCGTGTGCTCTGTACACCTTACCTGTAGAGAGAACAATAGAGACTGGGAGAACCATTCACCTGTGCATGTGCTAGCATGTGCAAATGTCCAGTCTTGACCACAGGTAATTTATACAGGTAAATTACTACATTGGATATTACATTTCCGTAAACTGTGTTGAAAATATTGTGGCATTATGTGGACCTGTGCAGATATATGTAGATAAATATAGGACTATTAAAAAAAAATTCTGGGCTCCAGTAGCAAGCATTATTATTTTTAAACTTTTTTTTTCCATTTTATTTTTCAAATTCTTTTTCAATTTTTGTCTATTAGCATAAGGTCGTAAGTGCTATATACAGACTATTCACCTGTGCATGTGCTAGCATGTGCCACTGACCACTTACAGGTAATTTATACAGGTAAATGATTATATTACATTTCCGTAAACTGTGTTGAAAATATTGTGGCAATATGTGGACCTGTGCATATATGATATGTAGATAAATATAGGACTATTAAAAAACATTCTGGGCTCCAGTAGCAGCATTATTTTTTTATTTTTTTTAAATTTATTTTTTTTTCTCCATTTTTAGCCAGGTTTTTTGAAAAAAAATCCAGGCTATTGGATTGGCGAAAGCCGGGCGGGCGGGCGGGCGGCGTCCACAATCAATGTTAAGTTTTCGTGTTTGAGTCCATTTCTTTGTTACTGTACCACCTAGGACCACCAAAACTTTCACAGCTTCATAATCAAGGGGTGCCCACCACATATCACTATCCAACATGTTACTTTTTTTTTTTAACTTGACCCATTTTTTGCGCATTCGACTTAGCCATTTTTCAATGTTTAAGTTTTTGCGTTTTACAATGTTAAGTTTTCCGCGTTTACAATGTTAAGTTTTCGTGTTTAAGTCCATTTCTTTGGTACTGTTCCACCTAGGCCCATCAAACCTTTCACAGCTTCATAATCAAGGGGTGCCCACCACATATCACTATCCAACATGTTACTTTTTTTTTAACTTGACCCATTTTTTCTGCGCAGGTCGACTTAGCCATTTTCAATGTTAAGTTTTCGCGTTTACAATGTTAAGTTTTCGTGTTTAAGTCCATTTCTTTGGTACTATACCACCTAGGACCACCAAACTTTCACAGCTTCATAACCAAGGGGTGCCTACCACATACAACTATCCAACATGTGACCATATTTTGTCGCGCCCCGCTGCGGAAAGTGCGATATAGTCGGCCGTTTGGCGTACGTACGTACGTACGTACGTACGTACGTACGTACGTACGTACGTACGTACGTACGTAGGCCAGTTTTTTTTTATTAGTTGGTTTACAGATCCGCCGACCCGATTTTTTGACAATGTGGAAAAAAATAAAAAATTTAATTTCCGATTTTTTTTTAGATTTTTTTACCTCCGATCCAAAAAAAAAAAAAAAAATAATTGTTTGCTGTGCCGAGAAAAGTAAGTGGCGGAAACCAGATCTTAGCAGAGCAGCGACAATAACAACAACCTGCGAATGGACGATTCGATATGATTTGATATATCTCCAATATGATTTGATATCTCCGTTTCAGATTGAATGCAAAAATTCAAAACCTTAACGCTCGGGTAAATGGCCTATATTTTCTGTTTTCTTGCTCCGATGTGCTTCATATTTCATGTATGCGTTCTTCCTAGGGCCTCTACCTCTCCGCCCTGCCACAAATCCACACTCGTGCCACCCCCACTGATATTCGTTTCAACTATATCGCCGCTTCGTTGTCTTGTATTTAATTATACCAGATACGGTATTAATATGTACGCATTACGCAACCCATTCACAGTGATCAACATTCAACAGTATGTGAATATGAAACTGAGTTGCTATGTAGAATATAAAGAAACTTGCTGAACCGACTCCCTACGTTAACCGACAAACTCTTGGTCCGAGACGATGCCGGATAACACAAGTTTCACTCTATCACAATCACTGGCCTTTTTGTTTTTTACCGACCACAAACCGACCCAACCATGAGCCTTAAAAAGGTGAACCGACCCCCCAACCATGTGCCTTAAAAAGGTGATTTTCATGGTGTTCGGACCGTCCGTCTGTCCGTCACACGTTCGGTTAGCCGCTTCGTAACAGTTTCTCAAACCGGTCATATCTTCTACATAGTTGCTCAAGTTCTTCAATATTTCAACACATCATTCATTGGTATGTGTGCTATACCTGCCTTGTCATACTTTATATTACCTTGACCTTTTGACCTTCACAGGGCTGCTGAAAGGACTTAGCAATTTCGGTTAACCAGTTTGTCACAGTTTCTCAAACTGGCCATAGCATCTACATAAGTTGCTTAACTGCTTCAATATTTCCATACTTCATTCATTTGCATGTATGCTACACCTGCCTTGCCATACTACATATGACCTTCACCCTTTGACTTAACACTTTTGGTTCACCCGTTTGTCAGTTTCTTCAATATGCCGCCGGTGGCATCCGCATTTGACACTTTTTTTTTTTTTTTTTTTTTTTTTTTTTTTTATTTTTTTTTTTTCTTTTTTTTTATTTCCCCGACCGACCCAACCCTGTGCCAAAAAGAATAACAAAATTGAAAAAACTTTTTTTTATTTTTATTTTTTTCCGACCGACCGACCCGATCTCGCGGAAAAAAAATCCGTAAACCAACAAATAAAAAAAAACTGGCCGTACGTGTGTCCGGTTAAAGTTTTTGGTTAAGTTGTAAGGTTAAGTTTTTTGGTTAAAGTTTTTGGTTAAGTTCTTTGGTTAAAGTTTTTGGTTAAAGTTTTTGGTTAAGTTTTTTGGTTAAGTTGTTTGGTTATGTTTTTTGGTGAAAGTTTTTGGTTAAGTTCTTTGGTTAAAGTTTTTGGTTAAGTTTTTTGGTTAAGTTTTTTGGTTCAAGTTTTTGGTTCAAGTTTTTGGTTATACTATATCTCTGCAACTGCTTTGCCCATTACCTTGAAACTTCACATGGGTGTTTATCATCATCTATATTTTCATTCTACCCCCCTCCCGTGCGGCCCCTGTGCCCAATGTCAAGGTCAAATTACTTTGAAGTTTTTGGTTAAAGTTTTTGGTTAAAGTTTTTGGTTAAGTTTTTTGGTTAAAGTTTTTCGTTATACTATATCTATGCAACTGCTTTGCCCATTACCTTGAAACTTCATATGGGTGTTTATCATCATCTATATTTTCATTCTACCCCCTCCTGTGCGGCCCCTGTGCCCAATGTCAAGGTCAAATTACTTTTAAATGTTTGGTAAAGTTCTTTGGTTAAAGTTTTTGGTTAAGTTTTTTGGTTAAAGTTTTTGGTTAAGTTCTTTGGTTAAAGTTTTTGGTTAAGTTTTTTGGTTAAAGTTTTTTGGTTAAAGTTTTTCGTTATACTATATCTCTGCAACTGCTTTGCCCATTACCTTGAAACTTCACATGGGTGTTTATCATCATCTATATTTTCATTCATACCCCCACCTCCCCGTGCGGCCCTGTGCCCAATGTCAAGGTCAAATTACTTTGAAGTTTTTGGTTAAGTTTTTTGGTTAAGTTTTTGGTTAAGTTTTTTGGTTAAGTTTTTTGGTTAAAGTTTTTGGTTAAAGTTTTTCGTTATACTATATCTCTGCAACTGCTTTGCCCATTACCTTGAAACTTCATATGGGTGTTTATCATCATCTATATTTTCATTCTACCCCCCTCCCGTGCGGCCCCTGTGCCCAATATCAAGGTCAAATTGCTTTTTAAATTTTTGGTTATCTTTGGTTAAAGTTTTTGGTTAAATGTTTTTTGGTTAAGTTCAAATTTGGTTAAGTTTTTGGTTAAGTTTTTTGGTTAAAGTTTTTTGTTTTTCGTTATACTATTTCTCTGCAACTGCTTTGCCCATTACCTTGAAACTTCACATGGGTGTTTATCATCATCTATATTTTCATTCTACCCCCCTCCCGTGCGGCCCCTGTGCCCAATGTCAAGGTCAAATTACTTTGAAGTTTTTGGTTAAATTTTTTGGTTAAGTTTTTTGGTTAAGTTTTTTGGTTAAAGTTTTTCGTTATACTATATCTCTGCAACTGCTTTGCCCATTACCTTGAAACTTCACATGGGTGGTTTATCATCATCTATATTTTCATTCTACCCCCTCCCGTGCGGCCCCTGTGCCCAATGTCAAGGTCAAATTAACTTTGAAAGTTTTTGGTTAAAGTTTTTGGTTAAGTTCTTTGGTTAAAGTTTTTGGTTAAGTTTTTTGGTTAAAGTTTTTGGTTAAGTTCTTTGGTTAAAGTTTTTGGTTAAGTTTTTTGGTTAAAGTTTTTTGTTAAAGTTTTTCGTTATACTATATCTCTGCAACTGCTTTGCCCATTACCTTGAAACTTCACATGGGTGTTTATCATCATCTATATTTTCATTCTACCCCCCTCCCGTGCGGCCCCTGTGCCCAATGTCAAGGTCAAATTACTTTTAAGTTTTTGGTAAAGTTTTTTGGTTAAAGTTTTTGGTTAAGTTTTTTGGTTAAAGTTTTTTGTTATACTATATCTCTGCAACTGCTTTGCCCATTACCTTGAAACTTCATATGGGTGTTTATCATCATCTATATTTTCATTCTACCCCCCTCCCGTGCGGCCCCTGTGCCCAATGTCCAGATCAAATTACTTTGAAGTTTTTGCTTAATTTCTTTGGTTAAAGTTTTTGGTTAAGTTTTTTGGTTAAAGTTTTTGGTTAAGTTTCTTGGTTAAAGTTTTTTGGTTAAAGTTTTTCGTTATACTATATCTCTGCAACTGCTTTGCCCATTACCTTGAAACTTCACATGGGTGTTTATCATCATCTCTATTTTCATTCTACCCCCCGCCCGTGCGGCCCCTGTGCCCAATGTCAAGGTCAAATTACTTTGAAGTTTTTGGTTAAGTTTTTTGGTTAAGTTTCTTGGTTAAAGTTTTTTGGTTAAAGTTTTTCGTTATACTATATCTCTGCAACTGCTTTGCCCATTACCTTGAAACTTCACATGGGTGTTTATCATCATCTCTATTTTCATTCTACCCCCCGCCCGTGCGGCCCCTGTGCCCAATGTCAAGGTCAAATTACTTTGAAGTTTTTGGTTAAGTTTTTTGGTTAAAGTTTTTCGTTATACTATATCTCTGCAACTGCTTTGCCCATTACCTTCAAACTTCACATGGGTGTTTATCATCATCTATATTTTCATTCTACCCCCCTCCCGTGCGGCCCCTGTGCCCAATGTCAAGGTCAAATTACTTTGAAGTTTTAGGTTAAGTTGTTTGGTTAAGTTTTTTGGTTAAAGTTTTTCCCCTGTGCCCAATGTCAAGGTCAAATTACTTTGAAGTTTTTGGTTAAGTTTTTTGGTTAAGTTTTTGGTTAAGTGTTTTGGTTAAAGTTTTTCGTTATACTATATCTCTGCAACTGCTTTGCCCATTACCTTGAAACTTCACATGGGTGTTTATCATCATCTATATTTTCATTCTACCCCCTCCCGTGCGGCCCCTGTGCCCAATGTCAAGGTCAAATTACTTTGAAGTTTTTGGTTAATGTTTTTGTCGCGCCCGCTTGCGGAAAGGGTGATATAGTCGGCACTTTGGCGTACGTACGTGTGTCCGGTTAAACTTTTTGGTTAAAGTTTTTCGTTATACTGTATCCCTTTTTTTAGTGTCCATGCCTCGCCACAAGGCGCGACATGCAGGCCGCGGCCATCTAGTTTTACCTTCACCTATTATTTCTACGTAATTGACTTAGCCATTTTCAACGTTAACTTTTTAACTTACGTCTGGTTAAAGTTTTTTGGTTAAAACTTTTTTGTTATACTATATCTCTGCAACTGCTTCGCCCATTACCTTGAAACTTCACATGGGTGTTTATCATCATCCATATTTTCATTCTCCACCCCCCAACCGTGCGGCCCCTGTGCCCAATGTCAAGGTCAAATTACTTTGAATTTTTTTGTTAAAGTTTTTTCGCGTACTATATCTCTGCAACTGCTTCACCCAATACCTTGATACTTCACATGAGTGTTTATCATCATTGTCGCACCTGCTTGCGGAAAGCGCGATATCGTCGGCATTTTGGCATACGTCCGTTCGTTCATCCGTGTGTCCGGTTAAAGTTTTTCCATCTACTATATCTATTTTTTTAGTGTCCATGCCTCGCCCCAAGGCGCGACATGCAGGCCACGGCCATCTAGTCTACAAAAAGTGGGTATAATTATGTTATCCAAGTGTCTATGCTTGGAAAAAACCTGGCCTTCGTGGCTTTGCCTCGTTTCTTGTTGTTTTTACATTCTTTTTCAATTTTTTAACTGACCACTAACTTATTACAGGTAATTTATACAGGTACATTATTACATTTCCGTAAACTGTGTTGACAATATTGTGGCAGTATGTGGACCTGTGCAGATATATGTAGATACATATAGGACTATTAACAAAAATTCTGGGCTCCAATAGCGAGCATTATTTTTTTATTTTATTTTTTTGGATATTACCATTACATTTCCGTAAACTGTGTTGAAAATATTGTGGCATTATGTGGACCTGTGCAGATATATGTAGATAAATATAGGACTATTAAAAAAAAATTCTGGGCTCCAGTAGCAAGCATTATTATTTTTAAACTTTTTTTTTCATTTTTATTAGCCAGGTTTTTTGGAAAAAAATCCAGGCTATTGGATTGGCGAAGGGCGGGCGGCGGGCGGCGTCCACAATCAATGTTAAGTTTTCGTCTTTGAGTCCATTTCTTTGTTACTGTACCACCTAGGACCACCAAACTTTCACAGCTTCATAATCAAGGGGTGCCCACCACATATCACTATCCAACATGTTACTTTTTTTTTAACTTCACCCATTTTTTCCGCGTAGTCGACTTAGCCATTTTCAATGTTAAGTTTTCGCGTTTACAATGTTAAGTTTTCGTGTTTAAGTCCATTTCTTTGGTACTATACCACCTAGGACCACCAAACTTTCACAGCTTCATAACCAAGGGGTGCCTACCACATACAACTATCCAACATGTGACCATTTTTTTACCTTCACCTATTATTTCTACGTAATTGACTTAGCCATTTTCAACGTTAACTTTTTAACATACGTCTGGTTAGAGTTTTTTGGTTAAAACTTTTTCGTTATACTATATCTCTGCAACTGCTTCGCCCATTACCTTGAAACTTCACATGGGTGGTTTATCATCATCCATATTTTCTTCTAACCCCGAACCGTGCGGCCCCTGTGCTCAATGTCAAGGTCAAATTACTTTGAATTTTTGTGTTAAAGTTTTTTCGTGTACTATATCTCTGCAACTGCTTCACCCAATACCTTGATACTTCACATGGGTGTTTATCATCATTGTTGCACCTGCTTGCGGAAAACGCGATCCTGTGCCCAATGTCAAGGTCAAATTACTTTGAATTGTTTTGTTAAAGTTTTTTCGTGTACTATATCTCTGCAACTGCTTCACCCAATACCTTGATACTTCACATGGGTGTTTATCATCATTGTCGCACCTGCTTGCGGAAAGCGCGATCCTGTGCCCAATGTCAAGGTCAAATTACTTTGAATTTTTTTGTTAAAGTTTTTTCGTGTACTATATCTCTGTAACTGCTTCACCCAATACCTTGATACTTCACATGGGTGTTTATCATCATTGTTGCACCTGCTTGCGGAAAGCGCGATCCTGTGCCCAATGACAAGGTCAAATTACTTTGAATTTTTTTGTTAAAGTTTTTTTGTGTACTATATCTCTGCAACTGCTTCACCCAATACCTTGATACTTCACATGGGTGTTTATCATCATTGTTGCACCTGCTTGCGGAAAGCGCGATCCTGTTACTTTGAATTTTTTTGTTAATTTTTTTTTGTGTACTATATCTCTGCAACTGCTTCACCCAATACCTTGATACTTCACATGGGTGTTTATCATCATTGTCGCACCCACCTGCTTGCGGAAAGCGCGATCCTGTGCCCTATGTCAAGTTCAAATTACTTTGAATTTTTTTGTTAATTTTTTTTCGTGTACTATATCTGCAACTGCTTCACCCAATACCTTGATACTTCACATGGGTGTTTATCATCATTGTCACACCTGCTTGCGGAAAGCGCGATATCGTCGGCATTTTGGCATACGTCCGTCCGTTCGTCCGTGTGTCCGGTTAAAGTTTTTTGGTTAAAGTTTTTCCATCTACTATATCTATTTTTTTAGTGTCCATGCCTCGCCCCAAGGCGCGACATGCAGGCCACGGCCATCTAGTCTACAAAAAGTGGGTATAATTATGTTATCCAAGTGTCTATGCTTGGAAAAAACCTGGCCTTCGTGGCTTTGCCTCGTTTCTTGTTGTCTAGTAGCATAAGGTCGTAAGTGCTATATACAGACCATTATCATATAATAAAACAATTATTGACTAGTGAGCCATAGAATATAATCTGATATTCTATGGCTCACTAGTCAATAATTGTATAATATGTTTGGGCCAGTGAAAATTGCTTTCGGGCCCAGGCTCGAGGTCAAGGCTGGACAAGGCAAGGCATTTGATTCCGCAGAATTCTTGTTTACTTATCTCCCTTTGTTGTTTGGTGCTCTGATTTTGTATCCAGAGCATAACTCGAACACCCTTTGGAATATTTTTATGCCCCACCACGATAGTGGATGGGGCATTTAGTGTTACCCTTGTCCTGTCCGTCCGTCCGCACACACGAATGGGTACTTGTTGTAAGCGTACGGGGATCTTATTGGGTAGGGTTAGGATAGTGTTGGGTACTCTTGTTGGGTATTTTTATAGAGTAAAAACCCAACAAGTATTCATTCGTAGGAACGTGCGTCCCGTCGTCCGTCCGTCCGTCACAAAACTTTAACACTCGGGTAAATGTCTCATAATTTCTTCATCCTTCGACCGATCTCCTTCATATTTCATATACACATTGCTCTAATGGTCCTCTACCGCCCTGTGCCAAATCCACGTTCGTCCTGCGCCAAGCCCAGGGTTAAGATCACATACTTAGTGCTTCAAAAACTTTAACGCTCAGGTAAATATCTTATAATTTCTGTTTTCTTTCACGGATCAGCTTCATATTTCACATATGCATTGCTCTAATGGTCCTCTACCGCCCTGTGCCAAATCCACGTTCGTCCTGCCCCCGCCAAGCCCAGGGTCAAGGTCACATACTTGGTGCTTCAAAAACGTTAACGCTCGGGTAAAAGAAAATTTTGACTTGGAATTTGGCCTCATTTATTATCAAAGCGATATGTGGGACATCCGTGTTCTATGAACACATTTTCTAGTTTATTAAACTTCACACATGCATAGAAGACGACCCAAAGGTGTGTCGCACGTAAGAATGACAACTCTTGCGTCGTTAATTTCTTAGTTATCTCCCTTTGTTGTTTTGTGCACTGATTTCGTGTCCGGAGCATAACTCGAACACCCTTTGGAATATTTTCATGAAACTTCACACATGCATAGACCACGACCCTAAAGGTGTGTCACGCAAGAATGACAACTCTTACATCACTAATTTTTTAGTTATCTCCCTTTGTTTTTCCGTCACTGATTTTGTCTCCGGAGCATAACTCGAACACCCTTTTTTTCAAACTACTTGTGTATCTGGGGAGGGGGATACACATGCGCTTGTCGACAAGCGTCCATTTCTAGTTATATACGTTATTCTACACATCGAAACCGCAGACCCCCACATACGTTTATATATAGTTTAAAAATTAGTGTTTGTAACGAAGATACATGTATGTCAAACTAATAGAGGGACCATATAAGCATGTGTGCTTAAATTAAAGTCCAACAGATCCAGGTATCCAGCTTGTTAATTCGCCCCCTAACCTACTCGCCCATAGATGCATTTTTTTCACTTTATGGGGGGGAACAGGTTGCACTCACAGGCATTTGATGTGTTTCGGCTTTGATCTGTATAACTCTGTGTACATATAAATTGAGATGCTTACTATGTATTTGGTCTGAAGGGCTGTTTGTATACATGAAACAAGAATGGTATATCATGCATGTATCCATAGAATGAAAGTCAATATATATGTGGTGATTACTGGTAGTTTGAAAAGCTTACACAATTTCATCACAATGCATCAAATAAATAAATTGAATCTATACACGATATAGGCCCTGCCTTTATCAAATGTTCAATGTGCGTTTGTAAGTAAGCTCTAAGATTAACACTGATTGCACTTGAAGCCTGGTTTCCTATGTTCATTGCAGATGTCTTGGATATATACATGTATGTATTACTGGAAATTGACAAATTTGAATGTGAAACAAGTCAGTTTGTCAAATCAAAACATAATAACATATGTATTTTATATATCACCTAAGTATATGAATTGAGAAAAAAGATGTGAAAATATTTATTAATATTTGGTGGCCATCTTGGATTCATGAAAATGAGGCTAATATTCAATTATTTATTAGACTTGAATGATGGTGTTCATCGGGAAACAAGCATATAGGTTTCTAAATAGCCTATGATATCAAATAAACATGAACACATTTGGGAAGTTGTAAGACAATATAGGTATTTGGCGGCCATCTTGGATTTATGCAAATGATGTTAAAGGTACAAGACTGTTTGTATATTCTGTAGATACATGTATGACATTTTCTGGCAAAATAAATATTCACTCACCAATTACCCCACGTATAGTGCCCCGTGCAGGCACCGGGGCGGGATCAACTGATCCTGAGAATAGTGCTGCAGTAGCCATTGCTTGTCGTAAAAGGCGACTAAACTGGCTTAACGATTGGGTTCATACTTTCCGGAACCCACTATACCGGATTTGGCCCTCATGTACATTTTTGGCTTTCTTGTATGTGAGAGTTGAGTCGGGCTATGCCCCATATATAAAAGTAAGATTAGTGCTAATCCTATTACTTTTAGGGGATGGGATAAATGATGCTGGTGTGGCGAGGGCCTGGCTCCAGATCAGGTTGTTCTAATTTCAGGACTGAATATATATTTTGATTGTAAATATTGAGTTCTGAAGTTGGGATTTACCCCCCTCGGACAGGTGGATACAGGACACGACCCCGTTGACCCGTCTGCGTGTAGACTCCCTGAGGCTTGTACCTCTATGTCAGAAAAGCGGACGTTAAACCCTATTCACTCACTCACTCACTTACCCCACGTATTGATGTAAATGTAAAAAGTATTGATTGGAATTGTTATACATTTTATATCAGATGTAAATTTCCACACTGATATCAGGGGCGATAACCGTGTTTCCTTAAAATGTTAACAGGTATTTATTCTCTGTATTTATTTTTTGATGTGCAATGATCATACTTTATAATCTGTGGAAAATATTATTTTTTTAGATAACACATTTAATTAGTATCAATAATTAATAAAATATCATGCCTCATTTACATATAAAATAGCCTCATACTACCGCAAGTCACTATCAGTAAAATAAATATTACTAAATGATTATATCTGTATAACTTGCACTTGTAATTTTTAGAACTGATAAATATTGACACAATTATACACTTATTAATTCCTAGATAAAGAAAATTATTTAGTAAATTCATTCAAATAACTGTGTGCATAGAGAAATCTGAATATAGCTTTCTAAATAGCTTTATGAGATCAAATGAACATGAACACATGTGGAAAGTTGTAAGACAATATTGACATTTGGTTGCCATCATGGATCTTTGCAGATGAATCATGATTATTTTTGTTCATGCATTCCATTCACATCATAGATTTACTCAAACGAGTTTGTGCGTCCAATGAACAGCATATAACATTTTACACTAGTTAACACTATCAACTAATAGCAAATATGTGATAAAATGTGAACATTTTGACACTTGGTGCTTCCTAAATACAAAATGTTATTCCATATGTTCAAATACTGGACTAACAATTTGAATCGCTAAAATATTTTAATTGTGAGCATTGATATGAACAAATATGGTAATTTGGTGGCCATCTTGGATTTAGGCTAATATCTGGCTGTTACCCCAGTCAAAATTGTGTGTACTCGATTCACCATGTTGGTGAACAATAATGTATGGGGTACCACATTGGTTTAATCACGTCACCTGTGCTTGTGGTCCATTAGGCATATGCTGCAGTTTGGGCATCCGTGTCACATGGGTACATTTCTAGTTTGTCAAATAAGCCACTCAATTATTCAAGTCGAGTCACCCGCTAGTCAAGTCACCTACTGACCAACACAAATTTTTTCACATGCTCTGTACATTATCTGCATCACCTGCAGTGGCATTGCCAGGTTCTTGCTGAGGGGTTGCGGGGTGAGTGGTTTGGCAAGGACTGCTGGATCAAGCTTCCTCGGAAATAGTGATTTCTGCATTCAATTTCCTTGACTGAGTATGGTAATTTTAAAGCTATAATTGTTACATATATTGTAGTTATTTCCATATATTGTAGTCACCTCACCAAATTTTAGGACACATGATGCTGTCCAACCAATCCCACCACCCTCCAAAATAAAAAAAATGAGAATATGTTGTGGTTTATTTCAGGTTACCTACCAAGGGTAAGGATGGATCCGGAAGCTATATTCTACTCGGTGTTTGTCTTCATGTGGCTTGTGTACCTGTGGGAGGAATACATGTCCTCACGACAGGTATATATGCGCTCCGGCTGGGGAAAGGTCTCTTACGACAAAAATTATTAGCTTAGTCCCAGATCAGTCTGTGCAGTCTTATCAGGGCTTAACCATTTCGCCCCTAAGTAACTGGAATGGATTTTTACATGTTTATTTCCGGACGAATCCAATCGTCACAAAATGATTTTCAGATTAGTCCATTTATGAAAAGGGGTGTTTTTGTTCTAAAAAATATGAAAATTACTTGCAAAGAGTGAAGATCCTGATGAGACGGCTCGTTACGAGCCGGCTCATCTGGATCTGCACTGTTTGCAAACCCCGCTATAGCAGGCTTCAGGGTTCAAAGGGTTATGCTGATATTCAGTCACTGAAGTAGGCTAACCGCCAGCAGCACGAAATATTAGCTTCTAATCATTCTCTATAAATGTATTTCAATGACTAACGTATCCATTAATGTCAAATGTCCTGAGCTCATATACACCAGAGCTCCAGATAAGCTGCGTATTTGCTTAAATACCCAATTAAAATTGCCAAAAACCCAATTGAAATCAGAAGTAGTGAGTATCAAAAAGCAATGAAAAATTTGTGGTATCTCTATCATGCTACAGAAAACAATAACAGATCACAAATATAGCATATTTTTCTTATTTTTCCATGAAAACACATCTTAGTATTTTTTGAAATGCCAAGATATGTTTTCATTAGAAGCAAACTATTCAATAAGTGTGGTTTAGCTGATGTGTAGACAGTACATGTAGTGTGATTTTATTTTACCCAATTACAATTTTGAAATACCCAATTGCTTCAGAAATGATGGAGTGACAATACTCAATTACTAATTCCTTATCTGGAGCCCTGTACACTGCATATATAATCAATGGATGACACAAACTTTTGGAGCTGATTGTCATGTACTGAACACCCAACAGAGGACTTTTCCTGAACTTTAGTAACACATTGACATAGTCAGCTTAGTAATTCAGTTTACCCTTGTGATGGGAATGCATATAGTAAAGTCAGATTGCCTGCGCATCCGTCTGATTTCAAACTTAGAATGTAATTGATGTGCCATAAGTGTGTCAGTTTCTATATCTGGTCAGATTACAAATATCTAGAGCTTTTCAGTATGCGAGCAATGGCACATTTAAGTTTGTTTTGAATTTATTGTAGAGGTCATTATACCGGACAGTGTCCAAGTTGCCACCAGAGGTTGAGTCCATAATGGACCAGGAAACGTATGAAAAGGCCCGGCTCTACAACCTTGATAAGAGCAACTTCAGCTGCTGGGTGTCTCTGTGGGGAGAGGTGGAGTCGTCAGTAAGTATGGCCCAGTGTCCCAACCTCCCAATGTATGTCAGTAAGTATGGCCCAGTGTCCCACCTCCCAGTACGTCAGTAAAGGCCCGTCCCAACCTCCAGTGTATCAGTAAGTATGGCCCAGTCCCAACTCCGTATGTCAGTAAGTATGGCCCAGTGTCCCAACCTCCCAGTGTATGTAGTAAGTGGCGTGTCCCACCTCCCAGTTGCAAGTAGTGGCGTGTCCCACCTAGGGTAGTCCCAGTAGTTGGCCCAGTTCCAATATGTACCCGTCAGTATATGCCCATGTCCCAACTCCCGTGTATGCGAGTATGGCCCAGTGTCCCAACCTCCCAGTGTACCCAGTAGTTGGCCAGTGTCCAACCTCCCAGTGTATGTCAGTAAGTATGGCCCAGTGTCCCAACCTCCCAGTGTATGTCAGTAAGTGTGGCCCAGTGTCCCAACCTCCCAGTGTATGTCAGTAAGTATGGTCCTAGTGTCCCAACCATCCCAGGTGTATGTCGTCAGTATGGCCCAGTGTCCCAACCTCCCAGTGTAGCAGTAAGTATGGCCAGTGTCCCAACTCCCAGTGTATGTCAGTAAGTATGGCCCAGTGCCTCCCATTCAGTGTATGGCCGTCTGTAGTATGGCCCAGTGTCCCAACCAACCCAGTGTACCAGTCAGTCCAATGTAGTAGCCCTAGTGTCCCAACCACCCAGTGTACGTCAGTATGTATGGCCCAGTGTCCCAACCTCAGTGTAGTCAGTAAGTAGGCCCAGTGTCCCAACCTCCCAGTGTCCCCCCACCAAATAAGATGGTCCAGTGTCCCCAACCTCCCAGTGGATGGTCAGTAAGTATGGCCCAGTGTCCCAACCCCCAGTGTTACCCGTCAGTAAGTATGGCCCATGTTCCCAACCTCCCAGTTGTCAGTAAGTTTGGCCCCAGTGTCCCAACCTCCAGTGTACGTCAGTAAGTAGGCCCAGTTCCCAACCTCCCAGTGTACCCATCAGTAAGTATGGTCCATGTCCATTTCCCAGTGTACGTCAGTAAGTATGGCCCAGTTCCCCAAACCTCCCAGTGTAACCGGTCAGTCAGTATGGCCCATGTCCCAACCTCCCAGTGTATGTCTGGTCCCAGTATGCCCAGTGTCCCATCCTCCAGTGTCCCTTGTCAGTCGTATGCCCAGTGTCCCAACCTCCCAGTGTATGTCAGTAAGTATGGCCAGTGTCAACCCTCCCAGTGTATGTCAGTCAGTATGACCAGTGTCCCAACCTCCCAGTGTATGTCAGTAAGTAATTGGCAGTGTCCCAACCTCCCAGTGTATGGTCAGTAAAGTATGCCCAGTGTCCCAACCTCCCAGTGTATGTCAGTCAGTATGGCCAGTGTCCCAACCTCCCCAGTGTATGTCAGTAAGTATGGCCAGTGTCCCAACCTCCCAGTGTACCCAGTCAGTATGTCCCATGTCCCAATTTCCCAGTGTACGTTCAGTATATGGCCGGGTCCCCAACCTCCCAGTGAGTCAGTAAGTATGGCCCAGTGTCCCAACCCCCAGTGTTCAATCAGTAAGTATGGCCCAGTGTCCAACCTCCCATGTCTCAGTTTAAGTTTGGCCCAGTGTCCCAACCTCCCAGTGTATGTCAAGTAATATGGCCCAGTGTCCCAACCTCCCAGTATGTCATAAGTATGGCCAGTGTCCGCAACCTCCCAGTGTACGCAGTAAGTATGGCCCAGCCTGTCACAACCCTCCCAGTGTACGTCAGTAAGTATGGCCCAGTGTCCCAACCTCCCAGTGTAATGTCAGTAACCTGTATGGCCCAGTGTCCCAACCTCCCAGTGTATGTCAGTAAGTATGGCCCAGTGTCCCAACCTCCCAGTGTATGTCAGTAAGTATGGCCCAGTGTCCCAACCTCCCAGTGTATGTCAGTAAGTATGGCCCAGTGTCCCAACCTCCCAGTGTATGTCAGTAAGTATGGCCCAGTGTCCCAACCATGTATGTCAGTAAGTATGCCCAGTAACCTCCCCAGTATGTCTAGATGGCCCAGTGTCCCAACCTCCCATGTATGTCAGTAAGTATGCCCTGCCCACCTCCCAGTAAGTCAGTAATGGCCCAGTGTCCCAACCTCCCGTGACTCAGTAAGTATGCCCAGTGTCCCAACCTCCCAGTGTATGTCAGTAAGTATGGCCCAGTGTCCCAACCTCCCAGTGTACGTCAGTAAGTATGGCCCAGTGTCCCAACCTCCCAGTGTACGTCAGTAAGTATGGCCCAGTGTCCCAACCTCCCAGTGTACATCAGTCAGTATGGCCCAGTGTCCCAATTTCCCAGTGTACGTCAGTAAGTATGGCCCAGTGTCCCAACCTCCCAGTGTACGTCAGTAAGTATGGCCCAGTGTCCCAACCTCCCAGTGTACATCAGTCAGTATGGCTCGGTGTCCCAATTTTTCCAGTGATGTCAGTCCAAGTATGCCCATGTCCCAACCTCCCAGTGTACGTCAGTAGTATGGCCCAGTGTCCCAACCTCCAGTGTACGTCAGTCAGTATGGCCCGTGTCCCAATCCCATGTACCCGTCAGTAAGTATGGCCCAGTGTCCCAACCTCCCAGTGTACGTCAGTCAGTATGGCCCAGTGTCCCAACCTCCCAGTGTATGTCAGTCAGTATGGCCCAGTGTCCCAACCTCCCAGTGTATGTCAGTAAGTATGGCCCAGTGTCCCAACCATCCCATAGTGACTCAGTCAGTATGGCCCAGTGTCCCAACCTCCCAGTGTATGTCAGTCAGTATGGCCCAGTGTCCCAACCTCCCAGTGTATGTCAGTAAGTATGGCCCAGTGTCCCAACCTCCCAGTGTATGTCAGTCAGTATGGCCCAGTGTCCCAACCTCCCAGTGTACGTCAGTCAGTATGGCCCAGTGTCCCAACCTCCCAGTGTATGTCAGTCAGTATGGCCCAGTGTCCCAACCTCCCAGTGTATGTCAGTCAGTATGGCCCAGTGTCCCAACCTCCCAGTGTATGTCAGTCAGTATGGCCCAGTGTCCCAACCTCCCATGTACGTCAGTCAGTATGCCCAGTGTCCCAACCTCCCAGTGTATGCAGTCAGTATGGCCCATGTCCCACCTCCCAGTGTATGTCAGTAGTATGGCCCAGTATCCCAACCTCCCATGTATGTCAGTAAGTGGCCCAGTGTCCCAACCTCCCAGTGTACATCATATGCATCCCAACCTCCCAGTATGTCAGTAAGTATGGCCCATATCCCACCATCCCGTGTATCCCAGTCCATGCCCTTCACCTCCCAGTGTACCCAGTAGTAGGCCCAGTGTCCCAACCTCCCAGTGTATGTCATAAGTCAGTCCCAATCTGGCCCAGTAGTCCCAACCTCCCAATCCCATGTATGTCAGAAATATCCCAGTGTCCCAACCCTCCCATGATCAGTAAGTGGCCCAGTATCCCAACCTCCCGTGTATGTCAGTAGTATGGCCCAGTGTCCCAACCTCCCAGTGTATGTCATAAGTATGGCCCAGTGTCCCAACCTCCCAGTGTGTCAGTAAGTCCCGCCGTAATGTAATCCCGAACCTCCCCATGTATGTCATAGTATGGCCCAGTGTCCCAACCTCCCAGTGTATGCAGTAGTATGGCCCAGTGTCCCAACCTCCCAGTGTAATGTCAAGTATGGCCCAGTGTCCCAACCTCCCATGTAGTAGAAGGATGTCCCGTAGTCTAACCCTGTCCCAACCTCAGTGTAGCAGTAAGACCCAACCTTCCCAACCTCCCAGTGTATGTCGATAAGTGTCCCAGTGTCCCAATCCCAGTGTCATAAGTTCCCATGTCCCCAACCTCCCGTGTATGCAGTAGTATGGCCCAGTGTCCCCAACCCCCAGTGTAGTCAGTACCCTATGGCAGTCCCTCCCAACCTCCCAGTGTACTCAGTCAGTATGGCCCAGTGTCATCCCAGTGTAATGTCAGTAAGTATGGCCCAGTGTCCCACCTCCCAGTGTACGTCAGTTAGTATGCCCAGTGTCCCAACCTCCCAGTGTACCCATCCCAAGTCATATGGCCCAGTGTCAATCCCAGTGTACCCGTCAGTAGTATGGCCCAGTGTCCCAACCCTCCCAGTATGTCCCGTAAGTATGGCCCAGTGTCCCAACCTCCCAGTGTGTCAGGTAACTATTTGCAGTCCCAGTCCCAACCTCCCAGTGTATGTCCCAGTAAGTGTGGCCGAGTCTCCCAACCTCCCAGTGTATGCCAGTAAGTATGGCCCAGGCCAATGTCCCAACCTCTCAGTATATGCCAGTAAGTATGGCCCAGGTCAATGTCCCAACCTCTCAGTATTTGCCAGTAAGTATGGTCCATTGTTCCAACCTCCCATTGTTCATCAGTAAGTAGGCCCGGGTCCAGTGCCCCACCATATGTATGTTCGAGGGGTGTTCAAAAAGTTCTGTTACAGAGGCTGTATCTTTTGCACGAGATGTCAATGTCTCAACCTACTTGAATACACACTGCTTCCTTACATTTTAAACATCTTGTGTGTCCTTACAGATGATCTTGCTGTTTGGGGGAATCCCCTACATGTGGAACCTTGCTGGCTCTGTGCTGGAACACTTTGGTTACAGTACAGACTACCAGGTAAACATCGAACACTCAACACTTGAAATGCTCAATTCAATTTTGACGGCTGCTTTTGATTATGCCCCCACCAATTTATTGGGGGGGGGTGGGGGGCATTATGTTTTACCCCTGTCTGTCTGTGCATCCGTCCGTGTGTGAGTCTGTCCGTGCCTTAGCTCCTTAAATCCATCAATTTCAATTATATATGCCCACAATGTTTTTCTAGGGATGCTGCTTTGTTTCGCACATGGCCCATGCCCGGACACCCAAGGTTATGGTCACTGGGGACTTATGTTCACCTTGTTTGTAAGGCAACTGCGTATAAGCTTTTAATGTTTTTTCAATTACTCGTAACTACTTCACTAATTTCAATAATATTTGCCCACCATGTCAGTCTAGAGATGGTGCTTTGTTTCGCATACAACCCACGCCCAAACACCCAAGGTCAAGGTCACTGGGGACTTGTGTTCTCCTTCTTTTGTAAGGCGAAACTTTTTAATCTTTCTCCATAATTTCCTTTCACGCATCTCTAATGGTCCTCTACTGCCCTGTGACAAATCCACGCTCGTCCCGCTCCATCTTGGACTTTTGCCTCGTTTTCTATCAAAGCGGTATGTGGGTGCATCCGTGTTATATGAACACATTTTCTAGTTTTCAATTTCTCATGATGGAAACATGTTTTGATAGCAATGTTCTTAAACTTTGAAAAGTATTCAGTTTACAAGACTCCCCCCATCCATACAGGTGTATTCCCATTTATATGTGGCATTGTCCTAACAAAATTCAATAAATCTTTTGAATTTACTCTTAGTATACATGTATTCCAATGTTATGATCAGGCATTTTCATTAGATATGTATGCTCCATCACTATATACTTGTATCTGTTGTCCATCCATCATGTCTGTCTGTTACAATTCTTGTACATTTCATGAACCATAATAGATGGTTATATGCACTCGAAATATGGTATGTAGCTTTGTTATGGCAGTTTAACCCTTTCACCACTAAGTAACTGAAATGGATTTTGATATGTTAATATTGCAACAAATCCAACCGTCACAAATTGATTTTCAAACTAGTCCGTTTATGAAAAGGGGTGTTTTTCGTTCTCAAAAATATGAAAAATACTTGCAAAAAGTGCAGATCCTGATGAGACGGCTCGTCACGAGCTGGCTCATCTGGATCTACACGTTTTGCCAATACAACTGGACAGGCCTGTGGTGTTGAAAGGGTTAATGCACTTACGTTTTTTTCGATGATCATGGTTTGCAATACACTTTCAAACTTGGAAGATTTTCCATTGCCGTGTATTCAACAAACTTTCGAAATATGAGGCCATTGCTGATATTGGTATATAAGAGCGTGAATTGTATTTATACTCCCCGTAACGAGTTGTGGGGGGGTATACTGGAGTCAGGTTGTCCGTCCGTAAACTTAACATCAGAGAAAGATTGTTATAACTTCTATTTCCTTCATCTAAAATGCTTACTATTTCACACATGCATTCCTGTAAGGCTCTACTACCATGCTGTGCCAAATCCACGATCGTCCAACCCCCGCTGATCCCAATGTCAAGGTCAAATACTTTTAGTCTCGTTACAAAACTTAACATCGGAGAAATATTGTTAAAACTTCTATTTCCTTCATCCAATATGCTTAATATTTCACACATGCATTCCTGTAAGGCTCTACTACCATGCTGTGCCAAATCCACGACCGTCCAACCCCGGCTGATTCCAAGGTCAAGGTCAAATACTTAGTCTCTTTACAAAACTTAACATCAGAGAAATATTGTTATAACTTCTATTTCCTTCATCTAAAATGCTTACGGTAATATTTAACACAAGCATTCCTGTAAGGCTCTACTACCATGCTGTGCCAAATCCACGACCGTCCAACCCCCGCTGATCCCAAGGTCAAGGTCAAATACTTTAGTCTCTTTACAAAACTTAACATCAGAGAAATATTGTTATAACTTCTATTTCCTTCATCTAAAATGCTTACGGTAATATTTAACACAAGCATTCCTGTAAGGCTCTACTACCATGCTGTGCCAAATCCACGACCGTCCAACCCCCGCTGATCCCAAGGTCAAGGTCAAATACTTTAGTCTCTTTACAAAATTTAACATCAGAGAAATAAGTTATAACTTCTATTTCCTTCATTGAAAATTCTTAATATTTCACTTGTGCATTCCTCTAAGGTTGTACTATCATGCTGTGACAAATCTATGACCGTCCAACCCCTGCTGATCCCAAGGTCAAGGTCACATACTTAGTCTCTACAAAACTTAACATCAGAGAAATATGTTATAACTTCTATTTCTTTCATCGAAAATTCTTAATATTTCATGCATGCATTCCTGTATTAAAGGCTCTACTATCGTGCTGTGACAAATTCCCGCTGATCTCGAGGTCAAGCTCACATACTTACTGGTAGTCTCTTTACAAAACTTAAGATAAGAGAAATTGGTTATAACTTCTATTTCCTTGCTCGGATCTGCTTCACATTTCACACACGCATTGCTCCAATGGACCTCTACCACCCTGTGACAAATTCACGTTCATGCCGCTCCCGCTAAGCCCAGAGTCAAGGTCACAAGCCCCACACTTGGAAATTTTTACATATTTTAGAGGTACCTGGGCCCACGCGGGGGGTATTCCGTAAGCCTCGCTTACTGACCAATCTAGTTAAATCTCTCCTTTGACTCCTTTTCTTTCCGAGTATACTGAGAGTACCAGCTTCGGTATAACATGAGTGATAGAAGCAATCACGGATATTCCAACCCATCAGTTGCATGGTGAATGTGTTGTAGATCATGCAGTCGACACTGTTCATGGTGGGGGCGATGCTGTTCTCCACGGTAACCAGCCTGCCCTTCACCGTCTACAGCACATTCGTCATTGAGCAGAAACACGGCTTCAACCAGCAGGTACACCGTCTGGGTATACGCAGATACTCGCATAAACAAAAACTTAGACTCATTGGGTGAAGGGAATCAATGGGCTCTTTTGCATTTTATTCCAGTGTAGCTCAATGCATTCTTAATATACAAACTGAAAATCAAGCATGAGAATGGAGTATGTGCTCGGTATTCATAAATTTCTATAAGCACATCCCGTGATTTCACTCACTGCTGGAGGGGTGGGGTGATAGATTAGTTGTAGGGACTTGTACTTCGGAGGTTGGGGTTCGATTCCATGACAAATACTTTCATATTTCATAAATACTTTTATACTTTCATATTTCCATCCCTCAAGCCATTTGAATGAGGCATTAAGATGAGGTGTTCTCTGTATATGTGGCTGTGACTGGAGAAATGGAGCTTATCGGTTCTGCGACCAGTGTAGATCCAGATCAGCCTGTGCATCCGCACAGTCTGATCAGGGTCTGCACTGAAACATCGTCATTCTTGTAACAATCAATATACCGGTAGATCGTTATCAGGTTACAAGAATGCACTATTTGATCAGGAGCTACAATTGTCACAAATCTCATACGCCCCATTTCTCCACAGCCACATGTAAGACAGGCCATGCGATTTTGTACCTGTGCAATTTTTCATGGTGTCAAAAGTTGTTGAAATGTTCAAAGCAAATACAAAATAGAATTGCACCTTTGCCCTGAATAATTTGTAATCTTTCGACGTGATTTCTGTAAACATTTTTGTTGAAAACTTGCACATCGTCAAGGTACAAATGCATAGGGCCCATCTCAAATGAGACACGCCATGTGATTTTGTACCTTCGGACATATGCGTAATTTCATGAAATACTTTTACAAAATTTACAATATTTTTCATAAATAAAGTCAAAAGTTGACAAAACTGTCAGAGTAGATGCAGAATATAATTCCGCATGTACTCGGAAAGTTTTGTCAACTTTTGATGCCATTTAGGGAAAATATTGTAGATTTTGTAAACATATTTCATGAAATTACGCAGATGTCCGATGGCGTGTCTCATATGTCCTTAGCTGTAGCTGCGACGTTCTACCATTTCCCTGTTTGCAGACGCCGTTGTTCTTCATGAAGGACCAGGTCAAGAAGCTGCTGGTGACGCTGGTGTTGGCGCTGCCCATCACAAGCCTGCTCCTCTTCATCATACAGATAGGCGGCGACTACTTCTTCATCTACGTCTGGCTCTTCCTGCTCGTCGTCTCCCTCGTGAGCACCGCAGTGGGACCTCTACTGTCTGTTTCACGAAAGCTGCCCAAATTTTACGGCTATATAAACAATTAAAAAACAATATTTATTTGGATAATATTAAATTAAAGCAAAATTTAAGAATGAGCCTTCTTTTTAATTCGTGAAATTTGGTAAAATATTTATTTTATTGCGAAAAAACAATTTCCTATTGTAAATCCCCTAAGATGTAGTGAAGATGTCTATGGGGATTTAACATGGGGAAAATTTTCGAATTTCAGAAATACTGGACCCATTTTCAAAATTTAACTTTTGTTTCCTTAATAGTTAGATCATATCCAAGCTATCTAGCCAGGTTTCGGAGTCAATTTCCATGTGTTTGTCTTCTACCACAGCGCCTCCACCTCCTTTTCCAGCCATGTTAAATTCCCATAGAGAAATAAATTTTTCATAATTAAATCAATATTTGACCAAATTTCACGAAATAAAAAGAAGGCTCATTCTTAAATTTTGATAAAATTTAATATTATCAAAAAAATACTGTTTTTGCATCGTTTATATGGCCATAAAATTTGGCCAGGTTTCGTGAAACAGACAGTATAAAGCTGAATGCCCATGGAGGGCTCCAGTGTGTCTGGTTTAGAAAGGTTTGATTCGAAATCAGGCATATCAAGGTTGACTTTTTATGGCACAGGTGGGAGTCTTTCATCTGCGTCAAAGTGGGGCAAATGAAAAACGTACACGTCCAAGCAACTTTTTCCCTGTCAAATTATGTGAAAATCAAGCTTATTTAGTCAAATACACAATATTTTTTCATTATTTGTGCAAAAGACTTGTATAATTGAACGAGTGCAATAAAACCACACTTGCAATGTCTATTTTTATCAAGGGTCTGTCAACATGGTCTTGTATATTTTATTTTACTGTTCCATCGGCTAGTACATGTAGCTAAATGTGTAAATGTATATGGGCCGCGCCATGCGAAAACCGGGCTTAATGACAACGTCATGAAAAGCGGTAAACGACGTCGGAAAAACGACGTTTCAAATTGTCTAGCGTCGTCGTAAAAGTTCACAGTTTGCCTTCCCATTTACGTTTACTGGTGTTAGTTAACATTAAGTGTGAACAGAAAACGGAAAATGATAACTTACTGAAACTTTCACTAATATGAGACGCGATACCTTGTACCTCGGTACACATATTATGACGTCATGACTTGACGTCACGTACTTGTGACGTCATTGAACGTGAATACATGTTTGACGTTATGGCCATGGTGTCGTGACAAAATATTATAGCAAGGATACTTGCACGAGTTCCTCGCAGCATCAATGACTTAGAAATACTTCAGGCGCTGTACATTGTCGCCTAACTGTCGTTCTTTGACATTTTTACTCTTTTTCGTCGGTTGTCCTTATGAATTCAAAATGGTGAACTCATAATTTAACTGGCTACATATCAGCGAAGTCTTCGCTTAAACTGCACTTTGATTCCTAAATAATCTTAAATATGAACAACCTAGTGTATGCCAACGATATTACCATCTATTATATTGGTAAATTGAGACTTTTGAACAATTATATCCAGTACTTAGCGAATGATATGCCATTTAATGCCACTCATTTTATCATAAATGGAGGTAGACACCAGCTATATAATGACATAAATATCCGGGGTTTGTATTGAATTTAAAATAAATGCATCAACATATTAATTGGAAATGTGAGGTCATAAACTTGCTTTTGTAGTCGAAAGTGCTTGTGTAGTATCAAATCATCAGTTTATCACTTGACTGCATACTAATGTAGACCAGGCGGTGGTAATGAGATCCTCAAGAAAGACACACGGCGACAATTATAAGGTATCACGCTACCAAATCTGCCCGGTATCGTGTTTTATCACAAAGTTAATGTTATAAGCGGCCTACTGTCTACTTTATAATATATCGTCGCATACGAAATGTTAAATGATGTCGCTATTATTCCCCAAAATTATTTCAGACAGCAGCAAACAACAGGGAAACGCCTCACTCTGCCTTATTTGAAACTTATTCATACGAAATTACGTTACTTGGGCCGCAATCCAAAACATAACGTTACATTAGCAACTGCAACACGAGCCATAAACATTATTTTCATACTTTGTCTTGGCCTAATGGGAGACACTTGTCCAGGCTACGAGATATCCAAATTTGGTTGACATGCGATCTAAGATGACAAATATATAGGACTTGTCCGGACCAACACCCCATGTATACGCCGTTGATAAAAACGTCGTAATTTCGACGTCATTGATCTAAAACGTCATATAAGTTTTTACCACACGTCATAAAACTACTTCTAAAATGAAACATAATTGGGATACATTGATAATTTTGGCGGAATATGGCTTTTAAAAGATGTACAATTCAGAATACGCGAAAAAGTAAAAACTGAAAATGTTGTCATTAAGCGTGGGTTTCGCACGGCGCGGCTCATATATTTTTGGCGTTCGTAGTACACACAAGATAATGTTGACTTTGCCCAAGGTTACGTGTCGTTTGTCAATTATTCACTAATAGTATAAAATTATACATACACTACTTAAAATCAACCTACATGGCAGGCCTATTCGTTTACTACTCCATTATGCTTAAACGTTCCTATTGACATTGAAGTCGCCCGTTAGTGTTAACGTCGTAATTGCGACGTCATTGAGCTAAAACGTCGTTTGCGATTCTACCACGTGTTACAAAAACGCATGTAACATGAAAAATAATTGAGATACAGTGATAGTTTTTGTGGTATATGACTTTTAAAAGATGCCGTATTCAGAATATGCAAAAAAGTGAAAAATGATTGTTTTGTCATTAAGCCCGGTTTTCGCATGACGCGGCCCATACATTGTGTACATACAGGTTATATTTACGAGGATACACATTTTTTTATATTTTTTTATATTATATGTTCTTTCTTTGAATAAATGAATGTTGTATTCCAGTTCCTCATCACAATCTACGCGGACTACATCGCGCCGCTGTTCGACAAGTTCACGCCCCTGCCGGAGGGCGAACTGCGATCTCAGATAGAGGCACTCGCGAAAAGCATTGCTTTCCCTCTAACCAAGCTCTATGTTGTCGAAGGTTAGTGTCACAGCCCCCACTCAGCCCGCTCCCCAACCCCAGCACACTGCTGATACGACAAACGCTGCTTTTGGACGTTGGAGAGCAGTGTAATTGCAGAGGCCTGCATATCTGTGCAGTTGGACCACGGACATGGCTGTTTGTCATTCAGTCAATTACACCTATCAATGTTCTGTTCCATGTTAATCCTGGACTATTCCATTAATCAAAACAGGAGTATTTTCAAAATCTTTAAAGTTTTATATGACAAACACTGCAGATCCTGAGGAGACGGCTTGTCCTCCCCCTCACCAGTAGGCAAGAGGGGATATACATAGCGTTAGTCCATGTACGTACGTGCATCTTTCATTTTTGTCGAGCTCGCTTGCGGAAAGCGAGACGTAGTGATCACAATGACGTCCGGGTGTCCGTCCGTCCGTCGTCCGTCCGTCCGAAATCTGCGTTAAAGTTTTTAAATACCTTATATCTGTGCAGTCCTAAGTCACATTGACTTGAAACTTCATATGCTTATTAGTCATGATCCATATATTCGTGCTGTATCTCACTCATGCGGCCCCTGTGCCCAAGGTCAAGGTCAAATGACTTAGAAGTTTGCGTTCCGAAATATGCGTTAAAGTTTTTAAATACCTTATATCTCTGCAGTCCTAAGTCACATTGACTTGAAACTTCATATGCTTATTAGTCATCATCTATATATTCATTCTGTGTTCCACTCATGCGGCCCATGTGCCCCTATGTCAAGGTCAAATGACTTTCACATACCTACTATCTCTGTAACCGTCAGTCAGATTTGCTTGAAACTGTATGCTTATTGGGCATCAAACTTCAAATAAATACACTCTGAGACCATCGAATGCCTCGGCAGGCTCGACATGCGGGCCCGGCCATCTCGTTCAATAACTTGTGAACCCCTTCACCGATTTTCATATTTAGCCACAATGTGCCTCTAGGGATGACGCATTGTCTTGCATATGACCCACGTCCGACCACCGAAGGTCAAGGTCACTGCAGATATTTTACGGGTATCCGTTAGTTTTATCAATTTTCTAGTTTGAAACTGCTGGTGTTTTTGTTTGCAGGTTCCAAGCGGTCATCACACAGCAATGCATACTTCTATGGGTTTTTCAAGAACAAGCGCATCGTGTTGTTTGACACCCTTCTCGAGGACTACTCCCCCCTGAACCCCGAGAAGAAAACTGCCGACACAACGGAGGTAACACAAAATCAAGGAATAATTGGAACTATTGCACTTCAAGTTGATCGCAAATGACAGTCATCCTTTCTGTAGTGAATAGCAAGTATTGTAAAAAGCTTTACAAATGCGCATTTTATCGCATACACAATTATTGTTTTATTATTGGGAAGTTGCATATGGCTGAACTACAGGTAGATAGTGCAGGAAGCAGAATTCTATATATGCTGCATACGCTGTGGCTTGAAACTTCATATTCTTGTTTATCACCATCCAAATTTGCATCAACTCCATTGACTTTAAACCTAACAAACATATTTTCATTCCATAGCCCATCAATGGGCACACCTGACCAACGTCAACTAACTGGAAATTGCTAAAATGTGTGGCAATTGTTTTCCACTTAACTGACGCCTTGACAGGCATATATGGTGACCTTCAACCCACTTGAAGTATCAGTTAGTCGGACCAGTAGGTGTCTGGGTGTATCCATGAGTTTGTGCTCTGACACTAGCTGTAGTAATTTTTGTGTAAATTACTAGTAGTACTTGAAAAATATACTTGATTATTTTATAATTTGAACCCGTCGATCTCGGCATAAATCATCCAACTACATGTATATCGTCGCAACTCATACGTTACCCGTCTTAGTTCGTACTAAGTCGCCATGACTTGGCAGTTGTTTTGTGACGGCGAGAACAGCCGAGGACATGCGACAATAGGCGACACTGTACGGCAGTTTGTACGACAATGTACGGATGAATTGCGAGATTGGTGCAAGAAGTCATTGGACGGCGAGAATTTTAAACAGTTAAAAATTCACGTAGGCACTTTCAGACATTATGCGAGATATGACAACATGTGTTTGACTTCAAACGACATATGGCGACATCTCTTCCAAATAGCCTCGATATGTGGCGACTTGTGAACTCGCCGCATGTCGTAGCGCAAGACTGGACAGTGTGACAGGGAGGGGCTTTATTGTTTTACGTCATTTTGTCGCAATTCATAAAACAGCGATGTTGCCGGTCAATAGCGTGACGTAATTGACAACGACGATGAACGTCATGTATTTTAATGACGTCAAACAAACTTCAAAGAATCAAATATGTCGCTCGACGTCACATGGGGCTAATAATGTAATGTACAGTCAAACTTGTCTTAAGCAAGCAGCCATGGGAAAGTCCAAAATTGCTTGCTTAACACAGGTGGGTGCTTAATGGAGGTTCATCTTGGACCGACTTATAACTTGTTCCATATAGATTTATATGCACAATTAATGTACAGTCAAACTTGTCTTAAGTTCATATGTACATTTTTTGAACAGATACATATAAATGGAACTAGTACAGTGTATAGGGAGAAATAAAAACAGAACAATTTCATGTTTCAGTAAGAATGTATTCAGAAATGGATGCATATGTGGAAGGGCTGTTGTAAAAGCTGAAGGGCTGTTGTTTATTTCATTTCGAAAGTATATGGTGTTACCACCCATTTGAACCTCTTTTAACTGTGTACATGTAATGAAACAGCATTTATGTAAATACTTTAGACGAATAGCAAATTAATCCGTTTAAATTCACTTAAAATATCATTTATGAACTTGGATGTGCATAAATTCTGTATATTTAGTTAATACCAAATTGAAAGATCATAAAAATCAGGTTACGTTAACATCGATTGGAAAAAGTTGCAAAAGGACGAAACTACGTAGGTACGAAATCGCCGAAATTGTCCGTGATATTTACAGACTTTTTCATGTTTTCTGACAATACAGTTAGCCATATTTGGTTGAAATAAACAGTTAGTAATGTAATAAACAATATTTGTTTTCGGCATCAAAGGATTTCATTAGAATATATTGATTTCGTATTTAATTCTTGCACACTTTTCGGCAAAAAATAAAGTTGCAATCATGGGCTGCCGCTGTGTTTGTCACGACTCGGTTCGTCAGGTGGCGCCTCGAGTGGGTATACCCACAATCGTAGCTAACGATTGGATGATATTTTTATTTCGGAAATGGTATCCCACAAAGCGTCATAAGCTGACAAAAATGTGTGTAGACGACTAGCCAGAAACAACTCGCATCTGGCGCCCGTTAAAACGCGTGTTTGCATGTGTTTGTGTCTGGTTGAGAGTATTCAGAGGGAGTTAACTCTACCGGGTTCATGATCAATCGCTGATAGATATATTGCCGACGTCTTTCGCCACAGTAACCTGTCAATCATGCCACTAAGGGCTGCCTTTACTTACCAATGATTGGCTGTACTGTATACATAACTTGGCCACGAGAATAACACGTGTTTTGAACTGACAATTATAGTAGCCAGAAGCAATGTGCTTATTGAAACTATCGACCTGTGACTTTTATTGTCACAGCGGGTAGGCATGATTTTAGTGAATCGCGTAATGATGTGATGAAAATTTGGTCAAACAATCGGGTGTCATAAAACAAATTGAAATAGTATTGTAAACAGTTTGGCAGGCCTGCAATTTGCGAGATTTAGGTCACTGGGTGGGAAATGGGATTTACCTGAACGAATTTGGTTGCAGCTTTTTTTTTAGAATTTCCGATATTTTGCCGAGAATGGTCGCTAAAACAATGATTTCGAGTCAAAATGGACGATTTTGCCTGGCCGTTGGCCACGTTAGACAGGTTCACGCTTAATACAGGTGCATTTTAGAGTAATTTTCATTGGGGGGAAATAAAATGGCCGCTTAACGGAGGGAGACGCTTAATACAGGCGGCCGTTAGTACAGGTGCGACTGTACTAGGATATAATAACAATACGTTCACGGTTGAATGGCCGTTTTCATTGTGATTTTAAGAACGGAGTCAATATTTGTAAAAACTATTTATTTATTTTTCCTGACGCTTTTTACGCTTTCTGACGCCTTTATAGTAAATGTAGCTGTTTAGTGCAACCGTCATTTTTGTCCCGCCTGCTTTAGCAGAAGCAGGACATAGGCATAGCTTTTCCTTTTCCGTCGGCGGCGGCGGCGTCAACATTTCACGTTAAGTTTTTGCGTTTAGCTCCGTATCCAGAAAACTATAACTCCTACGACCTCCATACTTGGTATACATCAACACTGTGGTGTAACCATCTCACACAGAGGGAGCCCATGTGACCTTCACCTACTTTTCATGGTTCATTGACCTACTTTTCACATGCATTCAACGTTAAGTTTTTGCGTTTAGCTCTTTGTAAAACTTAACGCTCAGGTTAATACATTGTAACTTCTGTTTCCCTCAATGGAATGCTTTAATATTCCATACATGCATTTGTAACAACATCTCGCATCATTATACATAAATCCCATGGTGCCCTCTAACCCCAAAGGTCAAGGTCAGTGACTTAGAAATTTCTGTGTTTGAAAACGTTAACACTCGGTTTAATGTATTACAACTTCTGTTTCCCTTGATGGAATGCTTCGGTATACATCAACACTGTGATGTAACCATCTCACACAGAGGGAGCCCATGTGACCTTGACCTAGTTTCCCTCAATGGAATGCTTTAATATTCCATACATGCATTTGTAACAACAATCCGCATCATTCTACAGAAAGCCCATGGTGCCCGCTAACCCCAAAGGTCATGGTTGCTGACTTAGAAATTTCTGTGTTTGAAAAGTTAACGCTCAGTTTATGCTTTAATATTCCATACATGCATTTGTAACAACATCCCGCATCATTCTACAGAAAGCCCATGTTGCCCGCTAACCCCAAAGGTCAAGGTCACTGACTTAGAAATTTCCGTGTTTGGAAAAGTTAACACTCAGTTTATGCTTTAATATTCCATACATGCATTTGTAACAACATCCCGCATCATTCTACAGAAAGCCCATGGTGCCCGCAAACCCCAAAGGTCAAGGTCGTTGACTTAGAAATTTCCGTGTTTGGAAATGTTAACGCTCAATTTATGCTTTGATATTCCATACATGCATTTGTAACAACATCCCGCTTCATTCTACAGAAAGCCCATGGTGCCCGCTAACCCCAAAGGTCAAGGTCACTGACTTACAAATTTCTGTGTTTGGAAATGTTAACGCTCAGTTTATGCTTTAATATTCCATACATGCATTTGTAACAACATCCCGCATCATTCTACAGAAAGCCCATGGTGCCCGCTAACCCCAAAGGTCAAGGTCACTGAATTAGAAATTTGCGTGTTTGCAAAAGTTAACGCTCAGTTTATGCTTTCTAACATTCCATACATGATTTGTAACAACATTCCCGCATCAGTTCTACAGAAAGCCCACCATGGTGCCCCCGCATAATGCCAAATTGTCAAGGTCACTGAATTAGAAATTTCCGTGTTTGGAAAAGTTAACGCTCAGTTTATGCTGTAATATTCCATACATGCATTTGTAACAACATCCCGCATCATTCTACAGAAAGCCCATGGTGCCCGCAAACCCCAAAGGTCAAGGTCACTGACTTAGAAATTTCTGTGTTTGGAAAAATTAACTCTCAGTTTATGCTTTAATATTCCATATATGCATTTGTAACAACATCCTGCATCATTCTACAGAAAGCCCATGGTGCCCGCTAACCCCAAAGGTCAAGGTCACTGACTTAGAAATTTCCGTATTTGGAAAAGTTAACGCTCAGTTTATGTTTTAATATTCCATACATGCATTTGTAACAACATCCCGCATCATTCTACAGAAAGCCCATGGTGCTCACTAACCCCAAGGTTATTACAAGTTATGTACTATCAAACTGCGCCAGGCGGGACATCTTGATCCGCAGAGCTCTTGTCTAAGAAGCGGGAGGGATTTCCCCGAGGATTCTCCGACCTTGACCTTCAACTGAAGTTAGCCGACTAAGTTTAGTCGAGTAACCTTAGTCGGCTAACAAAATCGTTCATGAAATGAAAACATTGCAAAAGGTTTAGCCGACTATGGTTAGTCGACTAAACTTAGTTTAGTCGGCTAACAGTTTAGCCGACTAACCGGAGGTTCGTGAAATAGGATACTGAACAGACATTATCAACGGTGAGAGGTAACAATAAACACATATAATTAAGCAGACATAGATTGGATGGGTGTCCGGATTAGAGAGGTTCTACTGTATCAGAAATATAGACAATCATCTGTTGTAGACATCAGAAGGTGCAGATAATGAAGTAGCCTCCGAGAAAAAAGACACAGAAGTAGAAAAATCTGACAAAGAATCAGAAGAATCTGGGGGAGAGGGGAAGGAGACAGATGCTTTGACAGGAGACACAACGGAGAAGACGGAAGACAAGGGGGCAGAGAAACAGGAGGGGAAGAAACACAAGAAACAGGGCTGTAATAATGAGGAAATATTGGCCGTGCTTTCTCATGAACTTGGCCACTGGAAACTTGGCCATATAGTCAAAAACCTGGTCATAAGCCAGGTATGATGATCAGGGCAGGATGTGACTGGCACTGGAGAAATGGGGCCAGTATGTAGGTAGTTAGAATGACCACACATGCTATAACAAGGTGTATGATCACGTGGTACTAACAACAAGTACTGAAATTTCCAGAATCCATCTGATTCAAAGTACGTATTTATTTATAGTGTCCTCATTACGTAACGGATTTTGATGAAATATGGCGCATCAAACGCGTCTTGTTAAGCTGCATTTGGTGGTCTTTGTATTTTCGCCCAAACTTATGTTGTTTTTGCGAACAATCGATTTCCGTGTCTTCGCAAAAACGACATAAGTCAGTGCCAAACTCCCTGGATCACCAAATGCAGCTCATGAAGACGCGTTTGCTGCGCCATATTTCATCAAAATCCGTTTCATATTAAAGAAAATATCAAATAATACTTTCAAGATTTCAACACTTTCAGCCACTGTTGTTGTTGTTATAACCACGTGATCATGCACCTTGTATAAGCATGTGTGGTCATTCTAAGTACCTATATACTGGCACACTTGTGTATCCTCGTGAGGACCTATACTGTCTGTTACCATGGTGACAGGTCATGAGGTATCTCACCGACTGAATGGCAAACGGCGTAAATCCTGATTAGATTGCATGTAGGCACATGCTGATGTACTGTCTGTTACACGTTTTGCTGCCGACAAATATTTGGCCATTAAACCCATTAAATCTAAAAAAATATTTAAAAGTAAGTACTTTTTCATCAATAACAAAAATATTGATTTTATTGCGAAAAAAAGGATTTTCCTATGGGAATTTAACATGGGGAGTCAATTTCCAAAACGAATCTAAAAACGAAAAAATTTGGAAATTGACTCCGGAACCTGGCAAGATAGCTTGAAAATGATGTAACTAAGAAAACAAGTTAGATTTTGAAAATCGGTCCACAAATAAAAAAATTATTTAAAAAAAAACTATTTTTAGTCCCCATGTTAAATTCCCTTTTTTTTTTGGGGAGGGCGATTTTTTAAAAGTACGTGGAACAGACAGTAGGTTGACAAAGCTCATAAGCCCCATTTCTTCAATCAGTCGTTAGAGCATTAAACTGATGGATCATGGAAGAATTGAGCCAAGTGATCTATTTCATGTCAGATTGGCTGGTTCAAAATGAGAATCTTGTGAATTTGATGCACACTGGAGATCTGTGATGCTGGAATTGGCATACATGATGTGTGTTGCTTTGATGTCGTGTTGCTTGTTGTCCTTGTAAATTTATACAATCCGACTCCAAAATAACAAATGTTGCCAATTTTGTTTATGTTCACAGAGTATTTGTAAGGGAAGTTTTCATGATTTCGCAACTTTGGAAGCCTAGAAATAGTATGACGAGACTCAAGAGTAACTCTATTTTATCTGACAGATCATTCAGTATAATACAGTGAAACCTCTCTAAACCGGAGACCCTGTTTCACTGTATATCATGCATTTGATGTCAGAGCAAGAAACTCATCAAAAATATAAGATCACATATGTTTGTCCGCTTTAGAGAGGTTCCACTGTAAAATAATGTTGTCAATGTATTCAGCTACCAGTGATAGATGGAAAGACATCATCAATTATCAGCTGGATAAAACCTTATTCAGATACATGTAAATTATTGACCATGTCACAGATAACAAGATTTACCATTCGGTCTGGGAGAAGTTTGCTGGGTTTCACTCTCTTGATAGAGTTTCATTATCATTATCTTTCAGGTGAACTCGTTTTTCTCTTTCATGGCCTTTGGGCTGTTGATGCACAATCAGGATCTCTATAGCGCGTTTGGCTTCGACAGTCGACCCACGTTGATAGGCCTCATCATCATATTCCAGTTTGTGTTCTCTCCATATAATGAGGTGAGTTTAATTGGTCAAATATATATCTTTTCCAAGACTGGACATACAAGTGCATAGCCCTGTCTGTCACCCATACACAGGTCAACTATGATAATGTGCATAAAACTATCAATTTGACAAAATAGACCGACAATAGATCAGTCTAGAGACTGGCATACTCCAGTCTGTTTCCTATTGTTCCCTGTTGAAAGTGTTTGAATAAAAGGTTGACAGCTTTGACAATTGTGTTCAACAATTACGTGATTTATCCCATAAAAACAAATATCCAAATAGGTTTTAATCTTTTCCTCTAATGAAATTAAATGATGAATAATTATACCCCCCGCAACGAGTTGTGGGAGGGGGGGTATACTGGAGTCCGGTTATCCGTCCGTCTGTGAGTGTGTGCGTATTTCCTTCATCAAAATGCTTAATATTTCACACATGCATTCCTGTAAGGCTCTACTACCATGCTGTGCCTAATCCACGATCGTCCAACCCCCGCTGATCCCAAGGTCAAGGTCAAATACTTGGTCACTTTACAAAACTTAAAGAGAAATAAGTTATAACTTCTATTTCCTTCATTGAAAATTCTTAAAGGCCCAACAATCGGTGCCCTGGTACCGAATTTAGAAGGAGGGGCATATCCAATTACTGATAGCGTCCCTAGCCTGTCAGTTATACACTGACTTTATAAATAGAACACATAAACAGCAGCACATGTTTGTCGTCTGCTCCAATGTAGTACAGTGAGGGGGCTGCTGGATAGCCAGTGTAGGTGTTTCTGTACCTACCAGTATCTAGATATATGGTATGTAGGTTTGTTATCAAGTTTGTGGTCCCATAAAACACAAATGATACAGTGTATACCAGTCCCTCTAATAGTATTTGTATGTTTTATTTGTGCAGGAAAATGATTGAGCATTTACTCAAAGTGTTAAAAATGATATAGTATTGTGCTGCTAACTATCAAAGCAATGATTATTTTGATGCTATTATAGAAATAGAAGGAAATAAAATTGAATGAAACAGCTTTCCATGTGTCACACAATGACAAAATGGGGCTTATTGAGTTGTTGACCAGTTTAACTGACATTCAGATAGCACATGACTACAGCATAATGCAGTTTACATTATTAATTAGAGCCATCATGAATGACCACCAAACTAAACAGTGTAGATCCTGATGAGGCTGCGAGGATGCACCAGCTGATCCGGGGATATGCATGTTGTAACGTGTCCATTTACGAGTGTGTCACATACATAGTGAAACCTATATTGTACTTCTGGACCTGAACAAGGTTCCTAACTCGATGTATTTTGTAAGTACATGTAGTAACCAATATTTCAGAATATGTGTTTGTAATAAGTCGGTATTTGATAAAAATGTGTAACTGTGTCATGTCATTCCACAGATAACCCGTCCCAGTTAGACTGTATTTCTGCAGATATACTGTAATTATGCTGACAGCTAATTAGAGACCAGTGTTGAAATAGCCATACTGGTATGTGTTAGGATACGGGAAATAAAGCTGCTAGCAAACGTGAATTCAAATAGTCATGTGAATTCCAGATCAGACTGCACAACCATGCTGTTTTGTGAATGTGCATATTAACCTGAGTTTATACGGTTTATAATTAGTATGTATACTGCATTTTCACAGCCACTGTATCAAGTTGCTAGGCGACATATTTCTCTTGCTGGTCTATTAAACCATGGTTTGGTTTCATTCACTTTGTTATGTGCATACACATATTTAATTTAATACTACTGTCCAAAATCAAAGTTGTGCGGCTGGCACACTGTCTGATGTTGACTATCTAAACACCATACAGGCAGTTACAGCTGTTCGCGTTATCACTAAACACGTGGGATTGTTTACAATGTCGGGTCATGAACTCGGCTCTATGAATGAATTACATATGTAACAGCTACGCTCCGCCCGGCAAGTTTGAATCAGTTGTCAGTTGAGTACATCGTATTACTTCAAAAGCAAATTTACATTTGTTTTCTTAAATCCGAATTTTTCTAAACCTTTCATAGTTGCATTATCTATGCTTGTGTGAAATAGTGTAATTATTTGTTCTGTGGTATTTCTAAAATATCTTAAAATGTGTCCCTGAAGTGAAGCAGGCATAAAATTATCAAAAAGCCTGCCCAGCGCCATCTGGTGGCTTTTATATCCCAGTTGGGCCTTTAATATTTCATTTGTGCATTCCTCAAAGGTTGTACTATCATGCTGTGACACATCTACGACCATCCAAACCCCGCTGATCCCAAGGTCAAGGTCATATACTTAGTCTCTTTACAAAACTTAACATCAGAGAAATATGTTATAACTTTTATTTCTTTCATCGAAACTTCTTAATATTTCATGCATGCATTCCTCTAAGGCTCTACTATCATGCTGTGACAAATTCCCACTTATCTCGAGGTCACGGTCACATACTTAGTCTCTTTACAAAACTTATCATCAGAGAAATCGGTTATAACTTCTATTTCTCGGATCTGCTTCACATTTCACACACACGTTGCTCCAATGGACCTCTACGGTACCACCCTGTGACAAATTCACGTTCATGCCACCCCCGCTAAGCCCAGAGTCAAGGTCACAAGCTCACACTTAGAAACTCTTTACATATTTACGGGTACCTGGGCCCACGCGGGGGGGGGTATTCCGTAAGCCTCACTTACTGACCAATCTAGTTTAAATCTGTAATATTGCAGACATGTGCTAGCCTATCCAACATGTGACCTTTGTTTTACCTTCACCTATTTTTTCCTCGTGAACGCCATTTTCAACATTAACTTTTCCTGTTTACAATGGTAAGTTTTGGTGTCCATTTCTCTGTTTCTGTACAACCTGGAACCACCATACTTTACTGCTTCATAACTACAGGGTTACATTATCGCGTCTATTTTTTTTCCTTCAAGAAGTTGCCCAAACACAACGTGCAAATTAAATCATCCGATGCAGAAAACAATATTAGTATTTTGTCATGTTTGTGCCATTGTATTATCTGTTACCCAAGTATCTATGCCTTTAAAAAACCCGGCCTTCGTGGCTTTGCCTCGTTTCTTGTTATCAGGTGCATAGCTGCACATCGATGACCAAGTATATATATTATGCTGACCAATGGCTGTATCAGAAATTGGCACCGATATAATGAATCGCCCCCAATAAAGTAAAAAAATACTTTCACCGATTACCGGACGTGGTCGAGCTGCGTCACCACATAAAATCAGTGTAATGACAACGTAAACAAGTCCACATTCTTTTCAACTACACTCATATATCAGACTCGTGTCTTTTGATATGTTGATCAGACTCGACTCGGACCACAGCGAGCTGTAGAATTTGCAGGTTTCTTAGCCTTGCCTGATAATCTTGATATCAAAAGATGTACTAGCCAGGGCCCGGTTGCTCAAAGCTTCTGTTAGCTTAACAGACTTAAATCCTTAGCATTGCTAAGGATTTAACAGTCTGTTAAGCTAACAGAGGTTTTGAGCAACCGGGCCCTGGTCTTTCCTTGGAATCAATATACAGAATTCACCACCTTTCTGTATGCCCACATCTACTTGCAGGTATTATCGTTCTGTGTAACGGCGTTGTCACGGCGGTTCGAGTTCCAGGCGGACAACTTTGCGAAGGCGCTACACCGCGCAGCCCCGCTCCGTACGGCCCTGATCAAACTGAACAAAGATAACCTCGGCTTCCCGGTCAACGACTGGCTCTACTCCACCTGGCATTTCTCACACCCTCCCCTACTGGAGCGACTTAAGGCACTGGGCAAGAGCGAATAATCTTGTCGCGAACTGAAAACTTTCCGGGCTTAACGGTCCTCGTACTAAAATCATGAAGTTTGGTTGGTCGTTGCCCCGATTTTTAGTACCAGTTGAATGGTTCAGTGGAAGTAGCGGAGTTAGCCCCCTTTTTCCACTGACGCATTAAATTTTGAGAATGTGCGGAGAAAGTTTTATTATACCCTTGCTTACGAGAGATATGTAGTTTTCGTCTTTCCGTCTGGTTTTCTGTCCGTTCATTTCTGTCTGTAACCTTTAACGTTTCAAAATTTGCGTTAAAGTTTTTGTCGTTGCAGGTGGTGGCTGGGGGTATCTGTGAGCCTTTGCTCACTTGCTGTAGTAATCACCTTGATTGTTGCTTATCTCTTGCTTGAAATGAGGAAGTTTTATTGGTCCACGCTGAGCTGTGCTCAGTCTGTGTCAATCTGCTTCATTTTGCACAAACGTTCTGAGAATTTGTTTACAATCACATGCCCAAGGCACGACTATAAAACATGTCCGAGCGAGTCAAGATATGTCACGAAACCTGAATCACGTTCTCAAAATACAGTTGTCAGATTAGCTTATCCAACTTTCATATTGAATAAACATTTATTGAGCTTTTGACCACTGTAGTCTTCGATCAGCAACCATATCAGACTCTAACAGACTATGTACATCTATATTGTTCATGCGGCTACTCGTCTGAGATACAATACAAGCTATTTTATCCAAGCTTGTTAGAAATGACAGTTTTAAATGATGGACGTAAATCTGCATATTAGAATGTGCCAATTATTATTTACATTTAAATGGCTATATACAGCTACAACTGTAAATTTGTAATTGTATGGGCTTTAGGAATGCACCATTAGATCAGAAAGTTGAATATCGACAAAAGCCATAAGCCCCATTTCTCCTGTCACAATGTGGTTGTGACTGGAGAAATGGGGCTTATGGGTTTTGCGACCCGTGTAGATCCAGATCAGCCTGTGCATCCGCACAATCTGATCAGGATCTGCACTGTTCGCCATTCCAACAATGAAGCAGCCGTCATGCTTCAAACAAGCAATATAGATTGCTATCGGGCTACACGAGTATGCATTTGATCACGAGCTACACCGATCGCAAATCCCATAAGCCCCATTTCTCCAGTCACGACATTTGACTAAATATTAAATTGTTGAGCATTGTCAACAGTCACTGCAAAATGTGCTAGCTTTAAATATCCTATAGAATTTAACTTGGCAGAAAATGTGTCTGATGAAGAATGACAATGTTTTGCAGCTTGGGATTTTATACACGTTTCTTGGTACATGTACCATTCTGGATATTGCACCTGAGGTGGCAGGTGGGAGCACCCTGAGGTGGCAGGTGGGAGCACCCTGAGGTGGCAGGTGGGAGCATGTGATTGGTAATTTAACGTTTGGGGTTCATCCTTACCGGAATTCCGACTATAGACCTGGGGCCCGTTTCACTAAACTTCTTACAACTAAAATGTTCGTAAGTTAAAATTTAAGATCGTCTGTAATTTCTATTTATGGATTTACATTTATTGAGCATAGGCTGCATATGCAGCCTATGCTCAATAAATGTAAATCCAACAATTGTTAACAAGAAAACAATGTTAATGTGAAATTTACAGACTATCTTAATTGTGCACTTACGAACATTTTAGTCGTAAGAAGTTTAGTGAAACGGCCCCCTGGTTTGGCCCTCACATACGTCTTTGGCATTTTGTCAAATTGTGACAGTTGAATCTGGTTATATCCCTTATACGAGTATTACGACTATTCGTAATCCTACTTTATGGGATTGGGTCAAATGACTTTGTGTGGTATGTTATTATAATTTCAGGGCTGAATATATTTTGTGTCGATGTAAATATTCCGTTCTGATTTTGGGATTTCCCCCCCAATGCAGCAGGTTAAAATGGGATCGAACCCATTTGCCCGGCCTTACATGAACGTAGCTATTGATAGGCCGTTAAACACCAACAAACAGATCCTAGTCACCTTTTGCACTTGTGTTCAGAAACTACAGTGACCACCAGGTAGATAATAAAAAGTATACTTTGCAATGTTGGTGAAATAGGCTACTGGGCCCATGCTGATAAAAGTTTTCGAGATTTCTACTCAAGTTGTATTGGGCGAGCCACAGCTCAGTCTCGACCAATCAAACTTCTTGATTTTGATTACAAGTACTGGAATGGTTTTATATGCACTGGTGTTGCACTCCACCCCAGGATAAAATGTTTCATGTCGAAAAATGCACAGGTTGCGGAGGTCCCCAGGGTGTACGGCTTAGACCGGTTTCACTGTAAATCGGGACTTGTCAAAAATAAAATCACAGGTGTTTTTTTGGTGTCTGGTTTAGAGAGGTTCCACTGTACACGGACTTGACGAAAATGTGTGTATGCAGTATATGCATGTACAGTGGATCCTTTAGAGATGTTCCACTGTAAGAGCACTGCATTGCAGTCATGATCACGGATACACATCTGCTGTATTTGACAGTGAAATCTGTCATAATTTAACACATCGATGTCAAAGGTTGTTCAGTTTTGAGAGGTTCAACTGTAGCTGAATGGAAATTTGTAAGGAAACTGGTGCCTATTTAGACAGAAAACACCTGCTGACTCGGAGTGCAGCACCAGTGATAAGTCCGGGTGCCAATATCTCCTAGACTGGCACACCTGGGATGTATTTTACATCGGCCACTACATAGCGAATATTGACAGCAACTGTACTGTAATTCTTTGTACGATCACGTCTGAACTGGTATTAACTTTTTGGTTTTGTCTGCCGTTTATTAACATAAATGTTTAAATCTTCACATGTTCCGACTTCGAAATTAATTTCCCAGTTGTGTACATCTTCATGTAACAGATTTTACTTGTGCGGTAGGGCTATGCAACAAATATCGCATTTTAGCAATTTTTCAACAGGTCATGATATAACTGGCAAATTGAATATATCAAACTTTTATTATCCCCTTGTCGATAGACCGCGTTCGTCCATGTACGTACGTGCGTACTTTCGTTAGTAATACCTTCATTTTTCAATAACTATTTGTGGCCACATGCGTGTCTAGGGACGGTGCTTTGTTTTACATACGACCCGCATCCGACAGCACAAGGTCACTGAGGACTTGTGTTCACCTTGTCAGCAAGGCAAAAATGTTAAAGTTTTTGTTGTTTTTGTTGGCGCGCCTGCTTGCGGACAGCGATATAGTCAACACATTGGTGTACGTACATGCGTCCAGGTTAAAGTTGTTTTTTTTTTTGGTTAAAGTTATTGGGCATACTATCAAAGCCTTGGCGGGCGCGACATGCAGACCGCGGCCATCTAGTTTATAATCAAGCCTGCCAGCGAAGGGATTAGCTTCATTTAACAATGCCCTTTCTTGTTATTTCTCCAATCCCAGGATTCAAATGAAGGGCCATGATGGCCCTAATTCGCTCACCTGACTCGATGAACACCAGAGGAGAATGTGACATTGAGTTCATGTGTTCATTGTGCTATTTTTAGATGGTGGTCATCTTGGATTAAGCAACGACTCATTTTACCAAGTCTGAAAATGCTTCACCCAAGGATCTTAACTTCCTATGAAGTTTGGCCAGCATCGGCCATGTGGTTCCTAAGAAAAAGACGTTCAAAATCTTGAATAAATGGACCTTTTGGCGGCCATCATGGATGTTATAATCATCCGATTCTGACATATATTGCACCAGAGCAATCGCCTCATCGATACCTTCAATTTGATATACGACATGAGCATATTCAGTCAAAAATAAAATTTGACCCCACGGGCCACGCCCATTTTTGACCCCGGGGTCACCATTTTCACAACTTTGAAAGAGCATTGTAAATCGATCATTTCTACCAAGTTTAGTCGAAATCCGGCCAACGGTTCATGAGAAGATTTTTTAAGAATTTATGCTATTTTTAGACGGCGGCCATCTTGGATTAGCGATGACCTCCATTTTAACAAATCTGAAAAGGCTTCACCCATGGACCATAACTTTTAAGTTTGGCTACCATGGGCCAAGCGGTTCATGTGAAGAAGAATTTTGAAATCTCTAATAAAAGAAAGACCTTTTGACATTTCGGCGGACATCTTGGATGACATAACAATCCGATTTCGACAATAAATATAGCAGAGTGATCGCCTCATTGATACCTTCGATTTGATATATAACATGACTATATTCGGTCAAAATTATATTCGCTCAGGTGAGCTAAAAAGCCACTTGAAATATTTTAAAATTGCCAATGAATTGCGGATATCTCGCTGATTTTGTCGAATTTTAATAAATAATGCAATGAAAAACCTAGTTGAGGTTCACAGTGTAATCCCGTTTCATCTTATATTCTTTCAGCATAACTTATTTCTGTAGTTTCTTCGTAATTTCTTTTCAGATATTAAAATGGAGTGGCCCATTGGATTCATAATTCCGGCCCATTTGTAAAACATATGGGCTATTATCGCCCCCCATTATTTATTTGTGGGCCATTTATGACAATTAGAGGCTAATGGTCCTATGGCCTCCTAGTTTGAATACTTGTTTTGTACTGCTTTCTGAACGTCATCCTTACCATGTTGTTGAACAATAGTCTTATCAATACCACACCCTAGCAACTATACCGTATTTATTCTAATAAACGCCCCCGGGGCTATGCAATTCATGGGGATCAAAACGTGGAAAATAGGATCAAAATTTCTTTTATGACTATCCATGAATTACCGTGTTTTACCCGTGAAATCAAAATCCATCTTACACCCGTGAAATACCAGATGCGCCTGTGAAATATCGATTTCGAAGTCACTGTTTTGCCGAACTACTTTCTTAGGCTCCGCCCATTGTACTTATATGCAATAAACTATGTTTTAACTAAATTAGGCTCCGCCCAACTGGGGAATTTTAGTAGTTGCATGATTATGTCCCTTGCACACCTGCGATTAGCTCCCTTGCTGGATGCGCGCACCGAGCAACATTTGTTATCTGCTATCGAAGGAGGAAGGAGGAAATCGCGGAACTGGACAATTTGCTTTCGCAAATAGATACAAATTAAACATGAGGACCCTCAAATAACACCATTGCCCAACATTTAGCATGTTTAGAAAAAAAAGAGTAATGATAATCAAAATAACAAATAAAACATGATGAATTGAATATCTTAAAATATCCAGCAATCTTCATTCTTGATCTTGAAATTCTCTGTGATGAATCAGGTGCTTGTATCTATGTTTGTAACATAACCGTTCTACTTTATATTCAAAAGAACAGTCGCCCCAAGAACAGACATTTGCAACCTGTACGACAATGTTGACATTTTCTGTGTAATCCATGGAATTCCATTAGAATTGTTAATCTTCATTCTTGATCTTGAAATTCTCCGTGCTGAATCAGGTGCTTGTATCTATGCTTGCGACACAACTGTTCTACTTTATATTCAAAAGAACAGTCGCCTCAAGAACGGACATTTGCAACCTGTACGACAACGTTGACATTTTCTGTGTAATCCATGGAATTCCATTAGAATTGTTAATCTTCATTCTTGATCTTGAAATTCTCTGTGATGAATCGGGTGCTTGTATCTATGCTTGCGACACAACTGTTCTACTTTAAATTCAAAAGAACAGTCGCCACAAGAACGGACATTTGCAACCTGTACGACAACGTTGACATTTCTGTGTAATCCACCAGAGCGACACCGAAATATTTTTCAGAATTCTGTCATTTATCCTAAATCTCTATACTACAGTATTCAGAGAAAAGCATGTCAAAATTTAACTCTGAATGCTAGTGGTGAAAATAACCTCCAAATATATCGTGAACTTTCATTATTTTCAGAGAGCAATAAGTAAACAAACATCTTCAATCTTCAATTTGACTAGTTGCGAACCGTAACTTGCAATCTACTCCTGTACCAACCGTAGCCACAGTTATGATTTCACTCATAGGCCATCTCTGCAGAATAGCAAATCAGGTCTGATTCGCACTTTAGCAGTTAATTGTGAAAGATTTTATATAGTTTTGAACTGAAATGAGTGTTAATATTATGAAAATAACATATTCAAGTACTTATGACATAAATTTACATATGTAGTTGACCTGATAAAGTAAATTTAAGCTATTATCAACAAGTGATCCAGTCAGCGGCAGCCAAATTCCAACACGTAAAAGTTAAGATGGGGTCCATTTTTTGTAAAGGCCAAAAATAATTGTTTAAAAATACAATAGTAAAATTTGTTTCAGAATTATTAGTATGTATTACTTTTATAATGCTAATATTTTTTTCAGATGGAAATTCCGAAAATAATATGTCACAATTAACTGCTAAAGTGCCGAATCAGATCCGATTCGTTATTCTGCAGAGAAGGCATATGAGTGGAATCGTAACTCAGCCTACGGATGGTACAGGAGTAGAATGCAAGTTTAATTACCGTTCGCAACTACATTTTGACAGGATGTCTCAAAAAGAAAGATAAAACACCGAGAGTTGTCCACATACCAGTAATTTCATTTGACAAATCGAAACAAGAGTGCTACACAAAGAGCAAAAATAATGAAAAGCAACTTGAGAATTAACAATTAATTAATTTTATTATTGTTCCTTTCAGTGCCAGAAAAAAACTGATCCAAAAGTGGACCGATGATGGCGTGCCACAAAATCAAATAATACAAATATCAAGCCACAAAAAAATGCTAACAATTTATTTAAACAACGGCAGCCATTTGAACACTTATGCAAACAAGAAACATCTCCGACATACTTTGTAACCAACAAAAAACAGAATCTAAAATACAACATCTGAGAAAACATACCCCACCCACCTACTTTACACATGTCGCACGAATGAATATTATTATTAATCAATGTGCCAACCAGTCTCTCATCTCTCCAGGATTTTTTGTTCATCCAACATTCAACGGAAATGTTAGCTTCACGTTTTCGAACCAGTCGCTATCCATAAAAATACCACAAATCCTGACCGTTGTTTCTAAAAATTATGGCGACATCAGTTTTCGTAACACGATTATCCACTTCATTCCTCGCCTGTGATCCTTGTCAAAGACTAATGCACTACAGCGACAGTGAATAGGGAATGTGTGCAGGCATCAAATTCTGTTCAAAACACTGTTAAACAACTTGTTGTGACACTATTCTCGTTAGTTGGAATGAACATAAAATACAAGATGGCGGCACTTTCCGTTTTCTCGCCTCATTATATATTCATGATTATATATTCATGTAACATATTATTCCGCACTTTGCTGTTGCCATGGTGGTTTTTTTGCGTAGAAAATCCATACACATGGATATACATCAAATTGTTAATTTATGTTAAAGCGTATTCAGTTTTTCATATTAATATGAATTAGTATCTTCTATGGACACGGGATAGTTCTGTTAGTCATAAATCTCCTCCACAAAAATGTAACTACTTTGTAATGCGGCGTGTCAAAGAGTCAATTGGAATTTGAGGCACCCCACGGGTTACGAATGAAACTGGAGGTATCTAGCGGGAACATAAAATAATTAAATAATGCAAAAATCGGTAAAAGGGGCGTTATATAGTCATAAGAGAAATAGAATATTTGTTTTCTTCAGTGTAAGATCGATTTTATTTCATCTCGTGGACGAAAAATTTGATCTTACACTGAAGAAAACAAATATCCTCTATGTTATTTTCACATACAAAAGCCATTTAAAACGTGAAAATAACATGTTTAGATGTTTTAAATGGCTTTTAGAATGCAAATATGGGAGGGGGGCTACCATTAGAATAAATACGGTATATATCAGGTCACATACCAAATATTCCTGTTGTCTTCTCCCGATGTTGGTAGGTCGAGGGCTATGTACATATATCGAGGTCAGATACGGAGACATATTTATATATATGTATTGTACATGTAAATGGGCAATAGCTGGACACATGTAGATGTTCATGCACGTATAGATAGACCGCAATTAGTCATTGTATAATCCTTAATTGTTGACAACAGTACATGTATAACCTTGCTCGACTAAGTGTGCAGGATATCTACATTGATCACAAATGTTTCGTATAGACATTAATCGTAATCTATCGACTCTGCAAATACACTTTGTGAGTAGCCTGGGCCAGACTTATAAAACTTTCTGAACATATACTCAAAATCAGGAAGTTTGACTGGTCGAGACTGTGCTCAGTCTTGGCCAATCAAACTCCATGACTTGGGGAGTATAAATTTGGAGAATGTGTGCTCAGAAAATGTTGTAATCACGGTCCCTGGTACTCGAGATGCGAGGCATGTTCTCACACGAGGGTGTGTGTGAGGTGGGTGGTTGGTCGGGCGAACGCGATGGTGTAAATTAACAGTGGGGTTCCTCCTTATAGGAATCACGATTGGCCTGGTTTGGCCCTCAGGTACGTTTTTATCTTTGGCTCTTTTTGTTACCTGGGAGTATTGGGTTATTGCCCATTATAAAAGTAGTAAGAATATCACTCATCCTACTGCTTTTGGGAGAGGGCCAAGTGATTCTGGTGTGGCGAGGACCTGGCATCAGATCAGGATCATTCTGATTTCAGGGCTGAATACATAGTTCTTTTATTGTAAATATTCAGTTCCGATTTTGGGACTTTCCCCCCCATTTGTACAACATGTACATGAACAGGTAACATATGGGATTTAGTACTAAACCTATTGACCCGGCCCTAAATGACCAACAAACAAACATACGAGGCTGTGCAGTTGTGATGTGAATGGCTGATTGTTTCCAATGCTACAAATACAGCGTGCTCTTCACAGAATATAGTTCCACCACCTGATTTAACGTATCTTCAGACACACTGCTTTCCTGGAAGAAAAGGAGCAAGTATGTGAAATACCATGGCAAAATGAGATGTAGTCCCTCCAGACTGTGCTGCAAGAGTGACCAGTAGCCGATTTCATCAACATTGCAAAGTATACGTATACTTTGAGGGAGAAATTTTCAATTTTATGATAAATTTATTAATTTTTATTATACTGAATTTATTACATTATCACAGCCAATTTTGGCTGTGATAATGTAATAAATTCAGTATAATAATTCTGCATACTTTTAATCATGAAATATATGCATTTGTTAGTTCTATATGAAATAATGCATTTCAGGAAAAAAAAATTATTACTCCCTCAAAGTATACTTTGCTAGTAAAGTATACTTTGCAATGTTGATGAAATAGGCTACTGGAGATGCATGCATATCATATCAGATATTTGACAAATACATAAGGATATTTAATATGAATTGTGTGATTTAAACAAAAAATGAAACAGTGTTTTTTGCTCTTTCTACTGCAGCACTAATTAATCCATCTAATAAAATGTTGCAAGATATTAGTAGATTCCATGTGCAGTCTGATATTCTAATACAAGAAAAATGTAGCCATGCGGAATTGTTTATCACCAATTTCATAAATTTATCACCAATTTCATAAACCAGATGGCCGCGGCCCGCATATCAAGCCCGCCGAGGCATTTGGTGGTCTCTGGAGTGAAGTTTGAATTAAGGGTTGTGGCGATGTAAGGTATGTAAAAGATTTAACGCAAATTTTAAAGTCATTTGACCTTGATCTTGGGCATGTGGGCCGCATGGGTGGGCTATAGAATGAAAATATGGAGGATAATATAGAATTATTTGAAGTAAATTGGAGTACCGGTAAGTGTGCAGAGATGTAAGGTATTTAAAAACTTTAATGCAAATTTCGGACAGATACCCGGACGTCGTTGTGATCACTGTCTCGTTTTATGCAAACAGGCTCAACAAAAAACATTGTCCAGGTCAATTGCATGTCTTCAAATGCGGTCTGAAAATATATTTCACATGTAAATATTTTGTTGATGGCGTAAGCAACCTTTTTTGACTGATCTTTTGTTTGGATAATATTAACTAGTTAGTTGGTATTTATCATAATTTAAATCATATATTGACAAACTCTGGATAAGTTGAGAAGTGGAGCTCTAGCTCAGTTTGGTACACATTCTCTCTGACTAACATAAAGTCGTACTTACCTGTGCAATATCCTTAATGGGCGTGGTTTTTAATATAGGCAGGAATGATTTCACGGTGGGAATATCCAGGAATATGGAGTCAGTGTAACAGATGTACATCACGGCTTTCACGTTCCCTACCTGGCACTGCGTCAACACTGAAATGTAAGACGAAACTGACTGATATGGGCTATGAACCAATCTGGGCTCAGTTGCTCAAAACTCTGTTAGCTTAACAGACTGTTAAGCTAACAGACGTTTTGAGCAACCGGGCCCTGGCTAATTTCTATCCGGGCCTGTGTAGATCCTGATCCTCCTGCACATTGATGCACTTTGTTTGTTGGATGCAGAGCTCCAGGTGCATATTGGCGTATTTTACACATTTATTTTAGCAGAATACACATTGGTTATCAAAAGTGGGAGTACAAAATACTCACAGCAATGTGAAAATATGTATTGATTTTCCAATTGAGTAGTGAAAATACTGTCATAAAGTATAAAATTTTACAGTGTTTGCTTTTTGCAGCTCGAATATTAAAGTGAATTTTCAAATTTGTTTTATTTTTTATCATTTGTTCCCTATTTAATAAGGATAACAAGAAACGAGGCAAAGCCACGAAGGCCAGGTTTTTTCCAAGCATGGACACTTGGATAACATAATTATACCCACTTTTTGTAGACTAGATGGCCATGGCCTGCATGTCGCGCCTTGGGGCGAGGCATGGACACTACAAAAATAGATATAGTAGATGGAAAAAGTTTAACAAAAAAACTTTAATCGGACACACGGACGGACGGACGGACGGACGGACGGATGCCAAAATGCCGACGATATCGCGCTTTCCGCAAGCGGGTGGGACAATGATGATAAACACCCATGTGAAGTATCAAGGTAATGGGTGAAGCAGTTGCAGAGATATAGTACACGAAAAAACTTTAACAAATAAATTCAAAGTAATTTGACCTTGACCTTGGGCACAGGGGCCGCACGGTTGGGGGTTAGAATGAAAATATGGATGATGATAAACACCCAAGTAACATGTTGGATAGTGATATGTGGTGGGCACCCTTTGATTATGAAGCTGTGAAAGTTTGGTGGTCCTAGGTGGTACAGTAACAAAGAAATGGACTCGAACACGAAAACTTAACATTGATTGTGGACGCCGCCCGCCCGCCCGCCCGGCTTTCGCCAATCCAATAGCCTGGATTTTTTTTCAAAAAACATGGCTAAAAAAGGAAGAAAATAAATAATACATTTGTAAAAGTAAAATACGCATTGAATTTGAAATCTGGGGGTATACTACTCTTTAGATAGAAAACTTATCTGGAGCTCTGCTGATGGTTCCCTGATCGAATAGCAGACAGTAAAATCCATGATCGGACTGTGCGGATAAGGCTCCTAATCGCATAACGTACCATTGTAGCCTGATATAAAGCATATTGTACATAACTTCTGTTGTCTGGAATGCCAGGAACAAAACTGACAAATATCTTGATTTTACTGCACATATGAGTGGCTAAACTGGCTGCTAAAAATGTCTATCTAGGGCTACACTTGTCTAAACTAGAAGTTCTGAATTGTGACGTTTTTGTCTTACGAATGACAGGACGGAAAGGCGAGAACTATATACCCCTCAGCATAGTATACTTCGTAAGCCAGGGGTATACGAGAAATGTGGCCTGTCGGCACACAAATGCCCCCGCTGGCAACCAAAGAAAACGAGGCACATTTGAAAACACAGAGGGCCAGAGAAGCATGGACTTGTCACAACATGAAAGCAGACCATCGCAGCAATGGGTGTGTGCAATATCAAGCAGATCCATGCAAGGAAACAGACATTATAAGACACTTACCCCGAGTTTCGAACACACCAAGTATGTGACCTTAGCGTGGGGCAGGACGATCGTGGATTTTTTACAGAGCGGTAGAGAACCATTAGAGCAATGCGTGTGTGAAATATCAAGCAGATCCGTGCAAAGAAACAGACAATAGAAGACATTTACCCGAGCATTAAGGTTTCGAAAGCACCAAGTATGGGATCATGACCCTGGGTGGGATGATCGTGGATTTGTCACAGGGCGGTAGAGGGCCATTAGAGCAATGCATTTGTGAAATATCAAGCAGAAGAGTACAAGGAAACAGAAATTATAAGACATTTTCCAGAGTGTTAAGGTTTTGAATGCATCAAGTATGTGACCTTGACCCTGGGTGTAGCAGGGCGGGACGATCGTGGATTTGTCACAGTTGCTAGAGGACCATTAAAGCAATGCGTGTGTGAAATATCAAGCAGAACAGTGCAAAGAAACAGAAATTATAAGACATTTTCCCGAGTGTTAAGGTTTCAAATGCATGTGACCTTGACCCTGGGCTTAACAGTGGCGGGACGATTGTGGATTTGCATAGTGCGGTAGAGGACCATGTGTGTGTGAAATATCAAGCAGATCCGTGTATTAAGGACATTTACCTGAGCGTTAAAGGTAAATCACGGTCAAAGTGTATGCGTCATTTTTTCTGTATTTTATTACTTCCTTATATAAATGAAATATGCTTACTTCCCTCGAACTATTCACGTTTATACCTGTAATCCGCATTTTAATATCGTACCAGAATACCTGTATATTTTTTTTACCCGATTTCCTGAAACGGCATCTGATTGGATAAAGCCGCATGACGTCACACCCAGTGAACAAAGAAAATTAGACACTGTCCGACAACGAAAATATGAGCGACTTTGATCAGTCTGATCAAAATCTGCACTTTTCGCCATTCCATCACTGAAACACACTAACAATCTATACCGTTTTCAGACTACAGGAGTGTGCTATTTGATCAAAACCTACACTGGTCACAAATCACACAAGCCCCATTTCTCCAGTCACAGCCACATATCGGACCAAGCTATTTATTTTTGACATCTTGTCCAATAATTTTCTGTTTATTTGAAACAAGTAAGTAGATAAAAACAGTGGATTCAACCAATCGGCAGAGAATATGTGTGGCTTCGTTGATTTTAGATTACACCTGCCGCATTATTAAGCGTTTATTATTCCGTAAATCCGCGGAAATACCTAAATATTTCACATCAGAATAATGAATTGAATGTTTATAAACAAGTTTGTAATAATCGCTTTGAACACAGCACGATACTAATTAAACAAGAAACGAGGCAAAGCCACGAAGGCCAGGTTTTTTCCAAGCATAGACACTTGGATAACATAATTATACCCACTTTTTGTAGACTAGATGGCCGTGGCCTGCATGTCGCGCCTTGGGGCGAGGCATGGACACTAAAAAAATAGATATAGTAGATGGAAAAACTTTAACGAAAAAACTTTAACCGGACACGGACGTACGGACCGGACATATGCCCAAATGCCGACGATATCGCGCTTTCCGCAAGCGGGTGCGACAATGATGAAAAACACCCATGTGAAGTATCAAGGTAATGGGTGAAGCAGTTGCAGAGATATAGTACACAAACAAGAAACGAGGCAAAGCCACGAAGGCCAGGTTTTTTCCAAGCATAGAGACTTGGGTTACATAATTATACCCACTTTTTGTAGACTAGATGGCCGTGGCCTGCATGTCGCGCCTTGGGGCGAGGCATGGACACTAAAAAAATAGATATAGTAGATGGAAAAACTTTAACGAAAAAAATTTAACCGGACACACGGACGTACGGACGGACGTATGCCAAAATGCCGACGATATCGCGCTTTCTGCAAGCGGGTGCGACAATGATGATAAACACCCATGTGAAGTATCAAGATAATGGGTGAAGAAGTTGCAGAGATATAGTACAAAAAAAAACTAACAAATAAATTCAAAGTAATTTGACCTTGACATTGGGTACAGGGGCCACACGGTTGGGGGGTAGAATGAAAATATGGATGATGATAAACACCCATGTGAAGTTTCAAGGTAATGGGCGAAGCAGTTGCAGAGATATAGTATAACGAAAAACTTTTAACCAAAAAACTTTAACCAGACGTACGTTAAAAAGTTAACGTTGAAAATGGCTAAGTCAATTACGTAGAAATAATGGGTGAAGGTAAAAAAAATAGTCACATGTTGGATAATTTTATGTGGTAGGCACCCCTTGGTTATGAAGCTGTGAAAGTTTGGTGGTCCTAGGTGTTACAGTACCAAAGAAATGGACTTAAACACGAAAACTTAACATTGTAAACGCGAAAACTTAACATTCAAAATGGCTAAGTCGACTGCGCGGAAAAAATGGGTCAACTTAAAAAACAAGAGGGCCATGATGGCCCTAATTCGCTCACCTGACTCCATGAACACCAGAGGAGAATGTGACATTGAGTTCATGTGTTTTAAAAAAATTGTGCTATTTTTAGATGGCGGTCATCTTGGATTAAGCGATGACTCATTTTACAAAATCTGAAAATGCTTCACCCAGCATCGGCCATGTGGTTCCTGAGAAAAAGACGTTAAAAATCTTGAATAAATGGACCTTTTGGTGGCCATCATGGATGACATAATCATCCGAATCCGTGTGATTGCCTCATTGATACCTTCAATTTGATATATGACATGACCATATTCAGTCAAAAATAAAATTTGACCCCAATTTGACCCCACGGGCCACGCCCATTTTTGAACCCGGGGTCACCATTTTAACAACTTTCAAAGAGCAATGTACATCAATCATTCCTACCAAGTTTCGTCGAAATCCGGCTAGCGGTTCATGAGAAGAAGATTTTTTAAGAATTTATGCTATTTTTAGACGGTGGCCATCTTGGATTAGCGATGACCTCCATTTTAACAAATCTGAAAAAGGCTTCACCCATGGACCATAACTTTTTAAGTTTGGCTACCATGGGCCAAGCGGTTCATGTGAAGAAGAATTTTGAAATCTCTAATAAAAGAACGACCTTTTGACATTTCGGCGGCCATCTTGGATGACATAACAATCCGATTTGGACAAAAAATGTACCAGAGTGATCGCCTCATTGATACCTTCGATTTGATATATAACATGACCATATTCGGTCAAAAATAAAATTTGACCCCACGGGCCACGCCCATTTTTGACCCCGGGGGTCACCATTTTAACAACTTTGAAAGAGCATTGTACATCGATCATTCCTACCAAGTTTCGTCGAAATCCGGCTAGCGGTTCATGAGAAGAAGATTTTTTAATAATTTATGCTATTTTTAGACGGCGGCCATCTTGGATAAGCGATGACCTCCATTTTAATAAATCTGAAAAGGCTTCACACATGGACCTTAACTTTTAAGTTTGGCTACCATGGGCCAAGCGGTTCATGTGAAGAAGAATTTTTTTTAAATCTCTAATAAAAGAACGACCTTTTGACCTTTCGGCGGCCATCTTGGATGACATAACAATCCGATTTCGACAGAAAATGCACCAGAGTGATCGCCTCATCGATACCTTCAACTTGATATATGACATGACCTATATTCGGTCAAAAACAAAAATAAAATTTGACCCCAATTTGACCCCACGGGCCACGCCCATTTTTGACCCCGGGGTCACCATTTTAACAAGTTTTAAAGAGCAATGTACATCGATCATTCCTACCAAGTTTCGTCGAAAATCCGGCAACGCGGTTCATGAGAAGAAGATTTTTAAGAATTTATGCTATTTTTAGACGGCGGCCATCTTGGATTAGCGATGACCTCCATTTTAACAAATCTGAAAAGGCTTCACCCATGGACCATAACTTTTAAGTTTGGCTACCATGGGCCAAGCGGTTCATGTGAAGAAGAATTTTGAAATCTCTAATAAAAGAACGACCTTTTGACCTTTTGGCGGCCATCTTGGATGACATAACCATCCGATTTCGACAAAAAATGCACCAGAGTGATCGCCTTGTTGATACCTTCGATTTGATATATGATATGACCATATTCAGTCAAAAATAAAATTTGACCCCAATTTGACCCCACGGGCCACACCCATTTTTGACCCTGGGGTCACCATTTTAACAACTTTGAAAGAGCATTGTACATTGATCATTCCTACCAAGTTTTGTCGAAATCCGGTTGGCGGTTCTTGAGAAGAAGATTTTTGAAGAATTTGTGCTATTTTTAGACGGCGGCCATCTTGGATTACGTAATGACGTCATTTTAACAATTTTGTAATCCCCCTACCTATGGACCATGACCATGAAGTTTGGTGACCATAGACCCAATGGTTACCGAGGAGAAGACGTTTGAAAATGTTCACGGACGACGACGACGACGACGGACGACGACGGACACATTGCGGTAACAATAGCTCACATGAGCTTTCGCTCAGGTGAGCTAAAAAGTAACATGTTGGATAGTAATATGTGGTGGGCACCCCTTGATTATGAAGCTGTGAAAGTTTGGTGGTCCTCGGTGGTACAGTAACAAAGAAATGGACTCAAAACACGAAAACTTAACATTGTAAACGCGAAAACTTAACATTGAAAATGGTCTAAGTCGATGCGCGGAAAAAATGGGTCAAGTTAAAAAAAAAGTAACATGTTGGATAGTGATATGTGGTGGGCACCCCTTGATTATGAAGCTGTGAAAGTTTGGTGGTCCTAGGTGGTACAGTACCAAAGAAATGGACTTAAACACGAAAACTTAACATTGAAAACGCGAAAACTTAACATTGAAAATGGCTAAGTCGATTGTGCGGAAAAAATGGGTGAAGTTAAAAAAAAAAAAAGTAACATGTTGGATAGTGATATGTGGTGGGCACCCCATTGATTATGAAGCTGTGCCTAGTGGTGGTCGTTCCTAGGTGGTACAGTAACATAACAAAGAAATGGACTCAAACACAAAAACTTAACATTCATTGTGGACGCCGCCCGGCCCGCCGCCCGCCCGCCTTTCGCCAATCCAATAGCCTGGATTTTTTTTCAAAAAACATGGCTAAAAACTTTAACAAAAAAATTCAAAGTAATTTGACCTTGACATTGGGCACAGGGGCCGCACGGTTGGGGGTTAGAATGAAAATATGGATGATGATAAACACCCATGTGAAGTTTCAAGGTAATGGGCAAAGCAGTTGCAGAGATATAGTATAACGAAAAAGTTTTAACCAAAAAACTTTAACCAGACGTATGTTAAAAAGTTAACGTTGAAAATGTCTAAGTCAATTACGTAGAAATAATAGGTGAAGGTAAAAAAATGGTCACATGTTGGATAGTTGTATGTGGTAGGCACCCCTTGGTTATGAAGCTGTGAAAGTTTGGTGGTCCTAGGTGGTACAGTAACAAAGAAATGGACTCAAACACGAAAACTTAACATTGATTGTGGACGCCGCCCGCCGCCCGCCGCCCGCCGCGCCGCACGTCCGCCCGGCTTTCGCCAATCCAATAGCCTGGATTTTTTTTCAAAAAACCTGGCTAATAAACAAGCAAAATATAACAAGGAAGTTGGCGTTTTCTAATATTCTCCTTTCTCATAAAAGGAGGAATACTGGTTCTGACGTCACATCCGTTTCGATGCGAGATGAAGTTTTTCGGCCTCGCAAAATGTGCCCGCACAGGTAAATCTTTACTTATAAACTACGGCTTACGGCAGTTTTTAGCAGCAAGTCGTATCCTAATCATATATTATGGTATTAAACTACAGAAACAAGAAACGAGGCAAAGCCACGAAGGCCAGGTTTTTTCCAAGCATAGACACTTGGATAACATAATTATACCCACTTTTTGTAGACTAGATGGCCGTGGCCTGCATGTCGCGCCTTGGGGCGAGGCATGGACACTAAAAAAATAGATATAGTAGATGGAAAAACTTTAACCAAAAAACTTTAACCGGACACACGGACGAACGGACGGACGTATGCCAAAATGCCGACGATATCGCGCTTCTTTCCGCAAGCAGGTGTGACAATGATGATAAAACACCCATGTGAAGATCAAGGTATTGGGTGAAGCAAGGTGCAGAGATTATAGGGTACATGTACACAAAAAACTTTAACAAAAAATTCAAAGTAATTTGAACTTGATAGGGCACAGGATTCGCGCTTTCCGCAAGCAGGTGCGACAATGATGATAAAACCCATGTGAACAGTGTGGGGTGAAGCAGTTGCAGAGATATACACGAAAAAACTTTAACAAAAAAATTCAAAGTAATTTGACTTGACATAGGGCACAGGATCGCGCTTTCGCAAGCAGGTGCGAACAATGATGATAAACACCCATGTGAAGTATCAAGGTTATTGGGTGAAGCAGTTGCAGAGATATAGTACACAAACTTTACAAAAAAATTCAAAGTAATTTCACCTTGACATTGGGCACAGGATCGCGCTTTCCGAAGCAGGTGCAACAATGAGATAAACACCCATGAGTATCCAGGTATTGGGTGAAGCGTTGCAGAATAGTCACAAAAAACTAACAAAAAAATTCAAAGTAAGTTTGACCTTGACTGGGAGGTCCGCGCTTTCCGCAAGAGGTGCAACAATGATAGAAACACCCATGTGAAGTATCAAGGTTGGGTGAAGCGTTGCAGAGATATAGTACACGAAAAAACTTTAACAAAAAAATTCAAAGTAATTTGACCTTGACATTGGGCACAGGATCGCGCTTTCCGCAAGCAGGTGCGACAATGATGATAAACACCCATGTGAAGTATCAAGGTATTGGGTAAGAAGCTGTTGCAGAGATAATAAGTAAACACCCGAAAACCAGGTAACATTCAGTAATTTGACATTTGACCATTGGGCACAGGATCGCGCTTTCCGCAAGCAGGTGCAACAATGATGATAAACACCCATGTGAAGTTTCAAGGTAATGGTAATTGGGCGAAGCAGTTGCAGAGATATAGTATAACAAAAAGATTTTAACCAAAAAACTTTAACCAGACGTACGTTAAAAAGTTAACGTTGAAAATGGCTAAGTCAATTACGTAGAAATAATAGGTGAAGGTAAAAAAATGGTCACATGGTGGATAGTTGTATGTGGTAGGCACCCCTTGGTTATGAAGCTGTGAAAGTTTGGTGGTCCTAGGTGGTACAGTACCAAAGAAATAGACTTAAACACGAAAACTTAACATTGTAAACGCGAAAAGTTAACATTGAAAATGGCTAAGTTGACTGCGCAGAAAAAATGGGTGAAGTTAAAAAAAAAAGAAAAAAAAAAAATAACATGTTGGATAGTGATATGTGGTGGGTACCCCTTGATTATGAAGCTGTGAAAGTTTGGTGGTCCTAGGTGGTACAGTACCAAAGATATGGACTTAAACACGAAAACTTAACATTGTAAACGCGAAAACTTAACATTGAAAATGGCTAAGTCGACTACGCGGAAAAAATGGGTCAAGTTAAAAACAAGAAACGAGGCAAAAGCCACGAAGGCCAGGTTTTTTCCAAGCATAGACACTTGGGTAACATAATTATACCCACTTTTTGTAGACTAGATGGCCGTGGCCTGCATGTCGCGCCTTGGGGCGAGGCATGGACACTAAAAAAATAGATATAGTAGATGGAAAAACTTTAATGAAAAAACTTTAACCGGACACACGGACGTACGGACGGACGTATGCCAAAATGCCGACGATATCGCGCTTTCTGCAAGCGGGCGCGACATTGATGATAAACACCCATGTGAAGTATCAAGGTAATGGGTGAAGCAGTTGCAGAGATATAGTACACAAAAAAACTTTAACAAAAAAATTCAACTTAATTTGACCTTGACATTGGGCACAGGGGCCGCACGGTTGGGGGGTAGAATGAAAATATGGATGATGATAAACACCCATGTGAAGTTTCAAGGTAATGGGCGAAGCAGTTGCAGAGATATAGTATAACGAAAAACTTTTAACCAAAAAACTTTAACCAGACGTACGTTAAAAAATTAACGTTAAAAAATTAACGTTAAAAAAATGGTCACATGTTGGATAGTTTTATGTGGTAGGCACCCCTTGGTTATGAAGCTGTGAAAGTTTGGTGGTCCTAGGTGGTACAGTACCAAAGAAATGGACTTAAACATGAAAACTTAACATTGTAAACGCGAAAACTTAACATTGAAAATGGCTAAGTCGACTGCGTGGAAAAAATGGGTCAAGTTAAAAAAAAAGTAACATGTTGGATAGTGATATGTGGTGGGCACCCCTTGATTATGAAGCTGTGAAAGTTTGGTGGTCCTAGGTGGTACAGTACCAAAGAAATGGACTTAAACACGAAAACTTAACATGAAAACGCGAAAACTTAACATTGAAAATGGCTAAGTCGATTGCGCGGAAAAAATGGGTCAAGTTAAAAAAAAAGTAACATGTTGGATAGTGATATGTGGTGGGCACTCCTTGATTATGAAGCTGTGAAAGTTTGGTGGTCCTAGGTGGTACAGTACCAAAGAAATGGACTTAAACACGAAAACTTAACATTGAAAACGCGAAAACTTAACATTGAAAATGGCTAAGTCGATTGCGCGGAAAAAATGGGTCAAGTTAAAAAAAAAGTAACATGTTGGATAGTGATATGTGGTGGGCACCCCTTGATTATGAAGCTGTGAAAGTTTGGTGGTCCTAGGTGGTACAGTAACAAAGAAATGGACTCAAACACGAAAACTTAACATTGATTGTGGACGCCGCCCGCCGCCGCCCGCCGCCGCCCGCACGGCTTTCGCCAATCCAATAGCCTGGATTTTTTTTCAAAAAACCTGGCTAAAAATGCTGCATACACTTTGACCGTGATTTACCTTTAAGGTTGCGGGACGTACGTACGGATGACGGTAACACTACATGTATATGCCCCCCTCACCATTCTGTGGCGGTGGGGATAAAAAAAAGAGACAAACACCAGTCAAGAGAATACTTACACTGTGCAGGAGACACATGCTATAAGAAAGTGAAAGGGTTAATGTCTCAGCAACAGCTAATGTCATATAGAGATGAGTGCTTGATTTCCAGTCTGTTCCAAGAAGATCAGTTACTAGAATAATCAGAGCTCCAGTTAAGGTGCGTAATTTGACCAACTTGGGGTGAAATTTTGTTATTTCTTCACCAAAAAATGGCAAGTTGGGAGTGCTTTAGAATCGTCTCATTGAGACGATTCTAAAGCACTCCCAACTTGCCATTTTTGATGGAGAAATAAGAAATTTGCCTCCAAATTACGCACCTTAACTGGAGCTCTGATACTATGGAAATATGTTTTTATGCTGAAAGCGCGGGCGGATTGAAAACACAACCTTCGGTGTTGAAGCCCAATGCTCTATGCATGAAGTCATCCCTATAATTGTGGTCGTCACTAGAGAAATGGAGCTTATGGTTTTGCAACCAGTGTTGCCCCAGATCAGCCTGTGCAGTCTGATCAGGGTGTGCACTGTTCACCTTCCATCAATGAAACACCTGTTGTGCTTGTAACAAGCAATATAGATCATTATCAGGCTACAGGAGTGTGCTATTTAATCAGGAGCGACACTGGTGACAAATCCCATTATCCCCATTTCTCCCGTCACAGCCACGTATCCTGTAAGAGAACACTTACACTGTGCCGGCAGACCAGGGACGAGGTTGGGTTGTTCTAGGTAGGGGCACGGCGGTGTGCTAGGGTAGTGGGTGGTGCGGAGGGCCCGCAGGAACGGAGCCTCCATGGCTGAGATGGACACCTCACTCCGGTAGTCACTCGTCATGTACGATGTCAGGATGTTCAGGTAGAAGCCAGGCGATGTAGTGTCAATACTGGAAAACAGCTGAAACAGATTTGTGTGGTGAAATAATAATACATGTACATGTACATGTACTATAACAAGAGGGCCATGATGGCCCTAATTCGCTCACCTGACTCCATGAACACCAGAAGAGAATGTGACATTGAGTTCATATGTGTTTTAAAATAATTGTGCTATTTTTAGATGGCGGTCATCTTGGATTAAGTGATGACTCTCATTTTACCAAATATGAAAATGCTTCACCCAAGGATCTTAACTTACTATGAAGTTTGGCCAGCATCGGCCATGTGATTCCTGACAGGGCTCACAATGGCTTTTTTTTTTCTTTGCGCCAACACTTTCGCCAAATAAAACAAATTGGAGCCATTTCAGTGAAGTCCGAGCCAAATTTTAAGCCAGCCTCAAAATCAAATATTTCACCATCTTAGTTTTTCAGAGACAGTTTCAAGAGACTTAAAGTGATCGTGTCTCAGATTGTACCTCCTAAGATGCATTTCACAAAAACAGTTGAGATATATCAATGAATACCATCGCAACTTGTCCTTAGTCATAAATATATGTTTTTCGTCTAATTATCGCATCTGCATGTCCACTTTCAATGTCCTACATAGCATATCCAGAAAATTCCATGCTAAATTTATAACTTGGCCGTATTGCAATCTATCTGGAAAATCCCACTAGTGGTGATGTAATTCCTTTCACCAATTTACAGTTACCATCGACTACCATTTTGCTGCAGATAAGACACATAGACACAACCGCTGGAAACTGTCCAAAAGCTGTATTACAAGATATTTCAGCATTGCACACTTCTACATAATCACCACAAACACTGCAATACCTTAACGCACATCAATTGTGCATGATAAGTAAAACTAACCGAATTTAACAATACGAGAACTGAATGTTATCGCTGGTGTAGTTGATGACATAGTGCTCAGTCATGTGACCACAATCGCGAGGGCATGCGTGGGTAATAGGAATGCTATATTTAGCAAAACTAGCTTTGTAACGCTAGTTATTTTTTTCAATAATATTGTTTTTATTATTACTTTAATCTTTTTCAGGTCATAAGTATATGTGTTTCAGAAATACAAATCTACCGTAAACTGTTCTTTCACTAACTGTTTTGCTCACAGTTCATCCACCCGGGGCCTTTAACCATTACAATACTGAATGAAATGTTGTCGTCTGCTGATTATTATTTTGTTTTCCCTTTTCTTCATCAAAAACATGCTCTCACAGCACTTTAGAATTAATTCCATTGAATTTCTGCCTGGTCGGATGAAACTTCAAACCGAGATCCCATCCCTACATGACCATAGCTGTTCCTGGGACATATAACCCACCGACTTACTTTCTCAGTTTCTGAAATGCTGCCATGGTTTATTGACAGAAAACAACATATATAACAACAGCAGATGACAATTTTGGTTCCCTCATTCTAAGGGTTAAAATATAACTTGTATACACTAGGTTCCATGCAATTTTGAATAAAAGTATCAAAAAGGCTGGATCTCAAGTACGCATCAGCTGTTACAAGTGAATACAACTGCAGATATTTCCCCGTTTACCAGTCGAAATTCACTTCCTAGACCACAACAGGAGGTGACCTCTTGTTGATAAACCATGCTAATTAACTTTGTAAAGAATCCCTTGACCAGTTTATGGTGCACGCCTGTTAATGATACATAACAGTTCCCAATAAAGTTTATACAGAGTAATTGACCCACTTAAAACTTCACACGATTCTGTCAAAATTACACACAGGTGGACTGGTTATTGATTTTCTCCAAGGGAAATGTGCTTGGTAGGGGCAAGCTAAAACCCAGTCTGGACTATCAATACACACGCAGAGACCATGTCCTGGGAAAAGCAGACTTGTGTCAATTTTGCTATTTTTTTCCTGGCGCCATTACTTTCGCCAAATTTTGTTTTCTTGTGCCACATTCAACTTGTTAGCGCATTAGGCGCCATTTGCGAAGCCCAGCGTGAGCCCTGCCTGAGAAAAAGACGTTCAAAGTCTTGAATAAATGGACCTTTTGGAGGCCATCATGGATGACATAATCATCTGATTCCGACAAATATTGCACTAGAGCAATCACCTCATCGATACCTTCAATTTGATATATGACATGAGCATATTTGGTCAAAAATAAAATTTTACCCCACGAGCCACGCCCATTTTTGACCCCGGTGTCATCATTTTAACACATTTGAAAGAGCATTCTACGTCGATCATTCCTACCAAGTTTCGTCAAAATCCGGCTGGCACTTCATGAGAAGAAGATTTTTTAAGAATTTGTGCTATTTTTAGACCTACGTTTTAACAAATCTGAAAATGCTTCACCCATGGACCATAACTGTGAAGTTTGGCCACCATGGCCAAGTGGTTTGTGTGAAGAAGAATTTTGAAATCTCTAATAAAAGAACAACCTTTTGACCTTTCGGCGGCCATCTTGGATGACATGAACATCCAATTTCGACAAAAAATGTACCAGAGCGATCGCCTCTTTGATACCTTCGATTTGATATAGACATGACCATCTTCGGTCAAAAATAAAATTTGACCCCAATTTGACTTGGGCCACGCCCATTTTTGACCCCGGAGTCACCATTTTAACAACTTTGAAAGAGCATTGTACATCGATCATTCCTACCAAGTTTCGTCGAAATCCGGCTGGCGGTTCACAAGAAGAATATTTTTTAAGAATTTGTGTTATTTTTAGACGGCGGCCATCTTGGATTAGCGACGACCTCCATTTTAACAAATCTGAAAAGGCTTCACTCATGGACCATAACTGTGAAGTTTTGCCACCATGGGCCAAGCGGTTCGTGTGAAGAAGAATTTTGAAATCTCTAATAAAAGAACAACCTTTTGACCTTTTGGCGACCATCTTGGATGACATGACCATCCAATTTCGACAAAAAATGTACCAGAGCGATCGCCTCTTTGATACCTTTGATTTGATATAGACATGACCATATTCGGTCAAAAATAAAATTTGACCCCAATTTAACCCCACGGGCCACGCCCATTTTGACCCCGATGTCACCATTTTAACAACTTTGAGAGAGCATTGTACATCGATCATTCCTACCAAGTTTCGTCGAAATCCGGCTGGCGGTTCATGAGAAGAAGAATTTTTTTAGAATTTATGCTATTTTTAGACGGCGGCCATCTTGGATTAGCGATGACCTCCATTTTCACAAATCTGAAAAGGCTTCACCCATGGACCATATCTTTTAAGTTTGGCTACCATGGGCCAAGCGGTTCATGTGCAGAAGAATTTTGAAATCTCTAATAAAATAATTACCTTTTGACCTTTCGGCGGCCATCTTGGATGACATAACCATCCGATTTCGACAAGAAATGCACCAGAGTGATCGCCTCGGTGATACCTTCGATTTGATATATGGCATGACCCCAATTTGACCCCACAGGCCACGCCCATTTTTGACCCCGGGGTCACCATTTTAACAACTTTCAAAGAGCATTTTACATCGATCATTCCTACCGGTTGGCGGTTCTGGAGAAGATTTTTGAAGAATTTGTGCTATTTTTAGACAGCAGCCATCTTGGATTACATAATGACGTCATTTTAACAATTTTGTAATCCCCCTACCTAAGGACCATGACCATGAAGTTTGGTGACTATAGGCCCAATGGTTACCGAGGAGAATACGTTTGAAAATGTTCATGGACGACGACGGACACATTGCGGTAATAATAGCTCACGGTGGTGTTCCCTCACTGTGATAGTTACCTGCTGGACCCAGGAGTGTGACTGTCCCGGGTCCATGGCCGTGTACGGACACGGAGGTGTTCCTGCACTGTGATAGTTACCTGCTGGACCCAGGAGTGTAACTGTACCGGGTCTACGGCCGTGTACGGACACAGTGTTCCTGCACTGTGATAGTTACCTGCTGGACCCTGGAGTGTGACTGTTCTGGGTCCACAGCCGTGTATGGACACAGGTGTTCCTGCACTGTGATAGTTACCTGCTTGACCCTGGAGTGTGACTGTCCCGAGTCCACGGCCGTGTACGGACACGGAGGTGTTCCTGCACTGTG